>VXBT01011130.1:1704335-1883162 GCA_013400235.1 Oriolus oriolus
CGCCAGGGATATGCGGCAGCGGCTGTTCCCTGTGCTTAGCCAGGCTCTGCTGGGCTGGACGCGCCCCTGGGCCGCCCCGGCCTCGCGCTCTTTCCCTCAGGGCCAGCGGCGCAGCTCTCTCGGGTACGGTGCGAGTGCGGCGGGGCCGGGGTAGGGCCGCGGGTACCGGGGCCGTGTGACCCGGAGCCGTGAGGCCGGAGAGCCCCCGCGGTGTTGTGTAAGAGGCGGCGGCGCGGTCGGGCGGGGGCACCTTGTGAGTCCAGGGGAGCGCTCTCCGTGCCCCGAGTGCGGCAGGGAGCCGGGAGAGGTCGGGCCGCGGAGCCTTCCGGGGAGGCGGCGGGCGAGCTGGGGGCGGTGGGGCCGTGTGTGCCGAGGAGGCCTGAGCCCTGACTTGCGTCCTGCCCTGCTGCCCGGAGAGCCCGGGCTGACGTGCTCCGGTGTTTGCAGCTGCACCTCCCTTGATAAAGCAGGCTTGGTCATCAGCCGTGCGGCTTTCGTTGCCCGGGGGCTTGCTTTGTTGTTCTCCTTCCCCCTAAAAAAACCTCCGTGAATTGTTACGGTACTTAACTTGCCATATCTAAGGCATAATTATGGAAACAACAACTATAAAAAAGTTTAAAATCTTTAAGAAGAAACTGCTATCAGTTACCCAAACTTGATGGGAGCGGCCTCTTCAGTTTCTGACGAGTTGTCTGGCACTGGCATTGTGCGGGGCTTGTTATTGCGTGTTTGTGTTACCAGTGTCACCAGCTCCAGTGGAGAGAGTGCAGCTAACCTCGATCAAGGGAGGAGCGGGCGGGAGGCTTGGCATAGCTCACTTTTAGAGGCAATTTAAACTGCGTAACAACTCGGCAAAGTTTTTTCAGGAAGGGAGCTGGGGTAAGGGACAAAGGCTAAGTTGTTTTCTTTTTTTCATTAACACTGTATCTGTTACCTTAGTAGCCAAACCTATTTTTAATACTGCACAAGTAAGAGACGTCAAAAGTAGCATCTTTCCGGGGAAAAAAGTGAGTTATGATGACTCATACTGTCGGCGTTCGTGTGTCAAAATTCGGATGCACTGTTACTGTTTATTATTGCTATTTATGCTTCAGAATTGTAAAGGTAATCCACGGTGTATATGCGGAGCCAATGCTTTTCTCAGGCTGTAGTTTCTCCTGCTAGATTACTCCTCTTTATGCATGTGAATATATGCAGTATTTGGACTTAACTTTATATATGTGAGTAGGCCTGTTACGTTTTCAGACTGCCTACAACCATGATTTAATCATCCATTTAATTTTAATTGTGAATTAGGATTTACATAAATGATAATGAAACAAGAGCAGGCATAGTTCTTTCATTTGATGATTTTTTTAAGATGTGAAAATAAAGAACCTTTTTTCAGTCACATGTTCCCTGTTTCCATCTCTGTATTTTGTTCATGCTTGACCTTTTTCTGTTCATAACATTTTTAACCTTCATCTCTATATCAAGTAGCAGGATAATTTCTTAGTTACAACTTACTTCCTTTTCATCTGATGTACAGCATTAAAGTGATCTATTCTAGTTGGGAAGTCCCTTGAAGGATTCTTGTTCCTATGTTTGCCTGCTTTTTTGCTCGCTTTCTCCTTTTCGTCTTCAGTCACTATAAGGCTGTGGCTTAATCCCTTGGATGAAACCGTACCTTTGGGAATTGATAGAAGTGTCAGGCATATAACTTACTTTGCACAAGAATACAGAAGCACTTCCCTCCCCTGTTAGATCCAGAAGAAAGAGGCAAGGGACAAGAAGTTCATTACCTCCAGTGTTTCACAGTACTGGAAGGTATTAGGCTTCTATCGATAGGGGTCATTGCTGGTTATTGTAGAAGTCATTTACTAAAAATGCAGTCAGACTATTTGAGAAATGGCATATGGGATTGATGGTTTTGATACATTAATTCTATTGTATTAGATGTTTTTATAGTAACTTCGGTTACTGATCTTGTAACTGCATAGAAATCCAAAAGTTTGTAATAAAAATCTAGAGAAATTGCTTTAATCAGTTTTGTGTCTGGTTATGTATTTGTATATGCATGATCTGTCAGTGAGTATCTTTGCTTTCAACTTTTATGATGCCCATAAGTTGCTCAGATATTCTTATGAGGTAGCACTGTATGTATATAATAAGGTGATTTTTGATGGATCCTGTTTTAAAGTTGCTTCACTACAGCTTTCTATTAAAATCTTACCTTCTGCATCTTGTTTTTAGAATGAGTCAGAACTATAGCTTGCCTGAACAATTGAAATGGGAAAGAATGCTGTAGAGCTGAGAGTTTATTTATCATTTTAACAGTAGAACCAGAATTGAATTGTCCAAAATCACACAAACTAAACTACAGAACAGGTGAACAGCCAGGACTTGCTTTGTTGAAACACACCGCTGACTCTTGTAAAAACTGCCCGTTGTTATGGGTTTGTTGCTCATGTCAAAGCTCTAGCGTTAGATAAGCAGTTGCTTTTTATGTGGGAATACAGTGCTTTTAATGATTCAGAATTCTAAAGTTCTCTCTGTTTTTGTTGCTAGATCAGATTTTCTTGCCAGTTCTCTCATCTTTCTGTGAATTTCTTGTTGTTATGCAGTATAACTGAAGTTTTAGTCTCATCTTGTGGTTTGTTTTGTTTTTTTTTTAATTCAGACCTCACAAGTTTTTCTTTTTGAGTATATAAGACAGATGGTAGCATAAAGCATTAAGTGAGTTGGCTTTACAAAGAGTTTTGGGCAATCTGATGTGCTACTTGCACATAAAATTGATGAAATACACATCAAAACACGGTCAGAATAAAGCACAGAGGTCTCTCCTGGAGCATCCAGTTTAACATTTCCTGCTGTGTGTGCAGGACCACGTGCTAGACACCACCACAGTCCTGGGGTTGTGGAGCAAGCCCTGCAACTGTAGGGTGGGTGATGGAGGAAAAATGTTAGGGGGGAGGAAGAGAGAATGAGAACCACTGGTCTGCAGGTATTCAATGAATAAAGTAATTAATTGAATTAATGAGTACATTTCTTAAGAAAATGTGTAAAATGTGCTTTGAAGCAGTTGGTCACGTAGCACAGAAACTAGTCTGATCAGTCATGTTCTTAACATGCAATTTGAAAATACTGATGCAAGCCAAATTACTATGCCAGATTTGTGAAAATTTTAATGATACTATATTTTAATGACATCTAAAGATTAAAACCAGATAATTTTACTTAACACTCCTCCCCCCCCCACCCCGCCCCGATCTTCCAAATAATCAAAGGCTTCAAAACCCTTTTGGAATTTTGTAAAATGTTGAAGCAAAGATTTGCTAGGGAAAGATTAATTGTTTTCTTTCTGGTGAATGTGGTTAGAGCCTGTTTACTGTGGAAGTTGTGTTTGGACAAATTGTTTGGGGCAATTTTTGAGGACATAGGAAAAGTAAGCTCAAGCTATTTAGAGATTAAAAAAAACCCTGTTATCCTTTATTGCTCTGTGTAAAATCAGATTGTATAAGGTCCTGCCTTTTTGTTTGACTTTTTTACCCAGTGCTTAGGAAACTGTGGGGTGGTCAAGTTAAGGAATGTAGATTTAGGGCAGTAAATTAGCTTTATGGTGTCTTGATTGTATATCCCATCTCATTTGGCCAGCACATCATTGTACTTCTTAGGCCAGTTACTCAGCTGGGGCCTGATCTTACATGTGAAACTGCCAGGGCCCTTGTTTTTGCCAAGGTCACACGTGGTATGGTCTCATTAATGCTACTGGTAATTCCTGTACACCGATGTTACACACCAGTGTTTCTGCTGTCACGTTGGCAGTGAAGCCTGTGGCAGACCAAGTTTTACTGCCGTGATCTAGAAGTTGTAGAAGCTGAACTCTCTGGGAAACAAGAGCAAGGCAGGCATCTGCCCTGGCCACCATCATTAGGAGGGAATTTTCTGAGTCAATTACAGGCTTGGCAGAAAGCTGCAGACTGAGGTTCTGAAAATGCTTTAATTGTAGCGAGACTTTAGAATTTCTTCAAAATGAACTATATAACAAAACCTTATAAATATTCATCATCTTCAAACTTGCCTGATTTGGCATGATTAGTTGTTCTTAATAACTTGGGAGCACTGATTAAATCATAGTGGGTCTTTGTAGTTGGATCTTTTGTGTATGAAGTAGTATGCTGAATTCCTGATGAGTTTAAAAGTGATAAAACATGTTAGCATTTTGAGCAGTTTATCTACTTATGCAGTCTGTCTGCCTGTGCATGCAATCAGAATTATTTAGATTGGTATCAGGAATGTATTGGGATCTCACACATTCTCTAGCTTCATGACAAGCAAATTCACACAAGATTGATGCTTTATGGATGTTGAATCATGAAGTATTTTAATCTCTAAGTGTCTAAAAGAGGGATTGATGAACCCGTAACCTGAAAGAGTATAGGTAGTCTCCTGAATAATCCCATTTGGTAATATTCACCTGAACTGATTTAATTTGTTGATTTTTTTTTTTAGAGGTTACTCTTTCACCACTCCATTTTTATTACATTCTTAGTAACAGAACTTAAAGTATTTGTCTGATTTTTAGAGAAAAATTTTACTGCCTACAGTTTAGTCTAAAAACATTACATTTTTATTATAACATACAGGTGAATGGAAATGTTAAGAGAGTAGATTCTTGACTGTCTTACTGGTAATGTGACTGTTACCCATAAAAGGATATCACAATGCCATCAAATTCTACTGCTGTTGTGATCAGAAGTAGAGGCAAGAGACAAAGAGGAGGGGTGCAGACCTGTGCAAGAATGCAGATTTACTTGGTTGTTGCAAAGCCATGAGCTTGCAACTGAAGAAGTTCACTGACTCCTCCAGAGTTCTCAGTTTGGTGCTGTCATCCTTGTAAGAGAGGTGGGAAAACTCTGGCTGGTAGTTCTGCAGCACCGGGCCGCCTGCCAAAGCACACAGCACTTCTTTTCCTCCACACATTGGCAGCTGGAGAAATCTTCAGGTAAACCAAGATGGATTAGTAAATAACACAGAGAACATGTTACCAATGGTAACTCCCTTGCAGGATAGAACAGAGGATCTCACTCAAAGAAGCTTTCACTTTGCTCTGGTAAATGGTAAGCAGTTAGTTGCATGAAAACTTCAAGCAAACATGGATTTAAAGGCAAATGATAGAAAGCAAGCATCAAAATCTGCTGAGATGGTAACTTGCCTTTCATCTGGAGCAGACCTGTATCTAGCTCTTGACTTCAGTATGTGCATACTGTCATGACAAAAATAATCTTGAGAAGCACTTTGCAGTTTGTGCCTTGGGGGTCATATTTTTATTAGCTAGTCACATTCTTGCATTGAAGCAACCCTCAGGAGTTTCTGTTAATTGGTTTTCAAATATGGTCCTTTAATTGTTCAAACATTGGACTTAGATTTGACTACACAGGCTAATTTTTAATTAAAGTAAGTTTGCTAAAATAACTTGGAGAGATTAAAATAGTGAAGCAGAATCATATATCACTTAATCCTACTCTGTAATGCTCTGTTTGCAGGTGAAACCTGGCATCCCCAGAGAGCCTTGCTGGTTCCAAGGGACTGCCTGCCTGGAAATGATTACAAAAATGGAACCTCAAAGAGTAGAATATAATTTCACTGGAAGTGCTGTAATTGAAAATTCGGTGTTGGTTTTAACTGATACTTTTCTTGTACAAGTGAAGTAATTTTGATGAGGAAGAAGAATATTTCCTATTCATTGAGTAGGGACACTGTTCTCAGTTCAGACATCCGTGTTCTTTTTTTCTTTCTAACTTTGTCATCTTTCCACCTGTAATTTTTGAGCCAGCAGAAGAATTTTCTCTGCCACAGTAGTGCTTTGTATTGTTCCTGCTATTTTGGCTTTATTGGACCTTTCTCTGTTGCTTCTGTTTTGTGAAAGTAGTATGGCAATATTTCTTTTAAGGTTTTTGTTAGGCTGTTAGCTCTGCAATAAACATAGCACCTCCTTTGTGGAAGAATTGCTTTGCTACTGGCCAGCAGCATCCAGTGCTCGCTGTAATAACAGTACAGCAAGTAGCTACAGCACATGGACTTTAGGACAGCTTCTGAACATGACTTTAGAAATCAAGCTACTTCTCAAAAAATAAGTACAGAATTTCTGGTTTTCTTACTTTTTTTTTTGCCTGCTAAAAGCAGTTCTATTGTCAAAAAGTGGTTTGTAGAATTTTAGGATTCTGGTGTGAAAGAATGGAATGTGGTATTTTTATAAAGCAGTTGCACTTACTTAAAAGCTGTGCAGGAGAACAGTCATATGAGGGAATGTTTAGTATTGGGTCTTACAGTTTACTCCTTAAGAAAACGTGATGGTATGAAAGTTCTCTCTAAAGTGTAATTTGTCTTCTCACTTTTGTATTGTAGTAACATAGCACCAGGAGGAATAGTACTTAAGCAGGAAGGTGTTGGTCTTGTTTTGACGTATTTGCCTTCCCGGAGTATTGCATAGTTGATCAGCCCTTGCTTTTATTCGAGTTGTCTGGTACTATGATTCACTTTGCAGCAAAATAATTGTAGGTAACCGTGCAAACCCATTTGAAGTTAGAGAATGTTGTATTCACAAAGCCCATTGAAATAACAGTGAAGGTGGAGATACAAATTTCAGTCCTTGGTTTGAAGGCTTAATTACTGATTTTGTCCTTTTGAAAAACATTCGTTTTTGCTGTACTGGAATTTTACTACCAAGCTGGAGGTAGCCTATGAAGGAGGCAGAAGTACGGAATGATAATAAAATGAAGTGGAGGTGTATAGCTTCACAAGACATCAATTGAAATCTCCTAAGGTTTCATAGCTGCGTAATTTGATGAATCACGTTGGAAAGATGAGTCATCTGAACAAACAGTAAAGTTCTGTGACTTAGTGATGTGGTGTAGAAATAACAGGGAGATATCAGATGACAAGGAAATTGTATAACATTAAAAAAAGCCCCACAACTTGAGTAGTTCATAGTATGTATGTGTCTTCTGACAAGCAACTAGTCCTTACTGAGATAGAATATTCTAGCTGAAAACCAGGCTATAGATGCTCATTAGCAGATGTGGAATCAGGAGCTTAAGGGACCTACTTGTTTTCTGGCATACTTGGATTTGTCAATCCAACTTGTGTGCAAGTGAAAAACAATTAGGAACAGTTTAGTTACTGATTTTCATATATGAAAAGTAGTATCTATTCTCACTTCAAAAATTTTATCTTAACAGTATCTTAAGTTTAGTAGAGTATTTCTTCTTAAAACTCTGAACTTTGAACATGGAGGCATCTTTTAGTTGTTAGTACAGTTTGTTATCAGTGCTGTTGATGCAGAGAAAGAGACATTTTACTTGGAGTAATCTTTGTATTTCAGTGGTATCTGCGTTTTTTCAGAGGAAGAAGGCCCATAGATATTCCAAGCAGGATTAGCCTGAGCGCAGGGTTAAACTAGTGGATAAATGACCAGTTTAAATGAGAGTGTACACATTTAAATTTAAATTCAGCATTTCAGCTACTGTTTAGTGATTACATTTGACTGCACTTTTGTTTTTTAAACTATTTTATAGTGAGCAAACCATGTTTTACTAGTGGAAATATTTCCTTCTAAAATGCATTGAATGGCACATTTTAAAAAGTTACTTCATCTTGTTTATAGCTTTTGCTTAGGGACATTTAGATTCTGAATCAGTCACGCTTAGTTTCTTAGCATTTCTAGATTATGCCTTTAAAGAAGGGTGTCTTGTGGCATCTGTTAAACTAATGGTAGAAGTTTAAACATGTGAGACAATCTATTCCTGTTTTTCCTGGCAGTTCTGCAGTCTTTATCTTTTTATGGCAATAATGCAAGCAGCGTTACCATTTCTTGCTTGAGTGTACAAATCCAGTGGTGTGTTGGTAAAATTCTGTTTATCTGACAATCAGAATTACAACATTTGTAATATAATCAGCAATTCAGATACAGGAAATACTTTCCTGAAGTTCGAAAGAATACTTGAGGTAGCAGAGTATGCTTCATTTGATTTAATTTTTATCATAATCAAATAAAGGGATGACATTTATTAAGTTTGGGTTGTTTACATTACAGTTAAAGTGATACTTAAAGCATTCAATTGTGTCATCTACATTTTTATTGTGTTTCTTGGTCTTCAAGGTTTCTTTTTTGTTTTAGCAGCAGTATCTTTCAGGGTCTGAATTTTAGGCAAATTCAGTGAATTTTGCACATAATAGAACTTGTAGCTGTCAGTATTGCCCTGTATTGTTAACATAATATTAAAATACTAGCAAGGCTTAAGTGAAAATAATAAGAAATTTCTTCTGTTTTCTTTAAGGTTTCAGAAGGAGACAAACAACAAAATGAACAATCCAGCTATTAAGAGAATAACAAATGAAATTATCAAATCACCTGAGGATAAACGAGAATATCGTGGACTGGAATTGGCAAATGGCATTAAAGCTCTTCTCATTAGTGACCCCACCACAGATAAGTCTTCAGCAGCACTTGATGTGCACATAGGTATTCAATTCTTGTTGTGTTCATTATGTCATTAATAAAAATGCTTCAAGTTTTCATATCTTGATGCAAATAAACTGACAGGAGTGGTATGTAGTTGGCAGCCTAGCCTTTTATTGTAGTTTATAGTTTGTTTAATTCTTTGACACATCAAGTTGAAAATTATTAAAGCTAAATACTCTTATTGTACTCTGTGTTTACTCAAGTGTAGCTCAGTCAGTCGAAAGACTGCTTTTAACCATTAAGTTTCATGTTATGAAAGATCTTTTGTAAGCAGAAAAGGGGCGGGTGCAAGTGCAATTATTTCAGACAGCTCCATCTGTCATGTCAGACTTTTTTTTTCATGCGAAGTTGTTGATGTGTAGAGGTGAGAAAATGCTGTAGTGCTAGAGAAGTTGAAGAGGCACTCCCTAACTTCAGTGATGCTTATGCGTGCAAACAGAAATATGGGGAACAGGAGGGGAAGGCAATTACTTTGACTCTTTGGAATAATGGAAGTCTTTTCTTCTATCTGAGTTGTTTCTCAAGCTTGTATAGTTTTGCAGTTGCTTGGAAAGTACGATCCATGTGTGCATAACCTAAACACCCTCTTGCCATGTCTGTAGTTGGGAGCACTTGCTGCTGTTTGCATTAGGGTAGAAGTAATAGAGGGACTTCAAAAACTTCTGGCCTTTTTTGTTATGGGGATGGCTGGCCCAGATCATTATCTAGTTCAGAGGATCCGGAGTTGTGGTTTTGTTCAGGTCCTGTGACAGTGATAGCCAACTGCAGCATCCAGTTCCTGCATGTGCTGGAGGAGATGTATCTGTTGCCTTCATCTCCGCTTTCCTACGGCACATTGCTGCACACTCTGAGGCGGGACTGCCGCTCTCAAACTTCTGCCTTTCTGTCTTCCATTCTTCCAAACCTTTTTTGTCTTTTAATCTGCTTGCCTTCACACCTACTAGCTGGTCATCCATAGCTGCTTGTGTTCAGGCAATTACAGGTTATCACTCGTCCTATAAACCACAGGATAAATAACTCCTTAATTATGGTTGACAATTGCTGCCTCTTACACAGTGAGGTTACTTAAGTCAAGGTATAGATTTTAGAGCAGTGTGATTTGCCAGGTTTTTACAGATTATGAGTCGTGGACTTCAATTGAAAATCGTCTGTATGAGGAAGTGCAAGCTGATCTGGAGAGGCAATTTGAGACACTAATAGGTTCAGTTACTGACTGTGATTTTTTAAAGTATTTTTTGAAGATTAAGTTTAGTTGACTGTAGTTGCTCAAGTGTCTTCCTACAGCTACAGAATTGATATAATTGCCTGAAGCAACATACTTCTATATATAAAACACTTTAAGACTTAACATTTTAAGACTTAACTATAATATAAAACACTTTAAGACTTAACATTTTAGTATTACTTTTTATGAATGGTTACATAAAATTTTTCTTCTTGCAGGATCCTTGTCTGATCCCCCCAACATTGCTGGTCTTAGTCATTTTTGTGAGCATATGTTGTTCCTGGGAACGAAGAAATATCCGAAAGAGAATGAGTATAGCCAGTTTCTGAGTGAGCATGCCGGGAGCTCAAATGCTTTCACGAGTGGTGAGCATACCAACTATTACTTTGATGTGTCACATGAACATCTAGAAGGTGCACTGGACAGGTAAACACATTTTTTTAGTATTTAAATTTTTGTTACAGAGGTTTTACTTTAATTTATTAGTGTAAAAGTTTTTTGATAGTTCTATCATTATGATATTAAAAAAAAGGTAAAAACTGTCTTTTGTTAAAACTGATAACCAGATATTTTTCAGTTCAGAAGTCTTACTCAGATTTTTTTCATCTAGGATAGTTCGTTATTGAGGCAGAATTTCTGAAGTTTAAATGTTGTGTTTACCCTCGATATTTTTGGAAATGCAGGGCACAGAACATGATCATGAATTTACACATTGTGCAAATACTGAAATGGTGCAATCGAATGCTGTGCTTCCCATGGGATCCTTATTGACAGCAAAACAAGGGTGAAGTCTAGAAATATATTAGGATGCTCTTAGTAGAGGGAACTTGCTGAAATTTCAGTGTTTTTTGGGAGGGGACAGAAATTAAATGGTGTGTAGTCAGTGAGGTAGCATGAGTTTTCTCTTTGGCTTCTCCCTGGATGTCTGACAAGACATATTTGATTGGTGAAATTAAGAGCCTCTTGGAGCTAAACCTCAGAACAGGAGAAATTTTCACTGTAGGAACTGTGATACAAGGCCCTTGATTCTTGTAGTACTTTATATGATGAGTATGTCATTGTTTGCATTTGTACAAGAAGAACTTGAGAAATAAGGATACTGAATTAGTGTCAAAACTGTTACAGAATTTGTAAGTTCTACATTAAAAAATAGTGTATTCAGCTGTTTTCAGGAGGTACCAAGCACCAAGCTTTATACTTGCTTGTTACAATTTATGTACAGTACTCTTGACTTGAATTAAATTTTTTCTCTTTAGATTTGCCCAGTTTTTCCTGTGCCCTTTGTTTGATGAAAGTTGCAAAGATAGGGAAGTGAATGCTGTTGATTCTGAACATGAGAAGAATCTGATGAATGATGCCTGGAGGTTGTTTCAATTGGAGAAGGCTACTGGAAACCCCAATCATCCCTTCAGTAAATTTGGAACAGGTTTGTCAGAATATAATTATCTATCCAGTGGAGTTCTGTGTAACCTACATAGTATTACTGTTTATATAGAGTTGCTAAAGGCAGACTGAATCAATTGTCTTATTTTCCTCTTCACACATGTTTATTATGGTGCTTTATGACATTTTTCACATCATAGACCAAACAGAGTTAGACAAAAGCCTAGGAAAAAGAGTGATCCAAGACTTGGAGTACAATGATGAAGCAACCTTTATGGTTCTGATAATTACTGCAGTGAGTGCTATTTTCCGATTACTGGATTTGTCATAATTTGGTACTGTTAAGTCTTTGTGCGTAATGAAGTGAATGAATTGTGTTTAAGTTGTTGTTAGCCTCATGCTTTTTGTTAACTAATACTGCATTTAGGCTAGATGACAGTGACTAGGTCAAATCAGAAAGATCAGCAAAACACTCTGAAAATTACTGAGTAGGAATATAGAAACAAAATCTGAACTGTAGAGCACAACAGTAGGAGATGGATAGACAGAATGATCTTGGACAAATCCCAGTCTTATGGCTGTATCTTTTTTTGTTCAGGCTTAATTATTCACAGAAGGCTTAGTAACAATTGAAAATAAACAACCTAAAACCTCAATTCAAAAAGCATTAAAGTTAAGATACCATAGTTCTGGACAAAACCACAAATGTTTAATGCTTTGGTAGAAGTTTAAACGTTGGGTGGTTTTTTTAATGGGCATTATTTTCTATGTGAATTTATTTTTGAAACTGTTAAAGTTACAGGACTGCACTGTTTAATCATTGAGCATAATGTGTTCAAAAAATTTGTTTTCTGGATCGGTCAGTTTGCTCTATGAGTAATTGACTCAGATATTGGGTACAGTAGGAGGATGGGAGAGCAGATAATGGGCTTTAAGGGAGTGGTTTCTTCCTCTGTCTCAAGAAAGACAAGAATACCTTTACATCTGTTGATGGAGGGCATAATTATGGGTCTGGTAGCCACCTGCCACAAGAGCAGATATTGCTGTGTTAACTGGTAAAGAGAGGCTGTCTGTAAAAGTGAAACTATAACTCCATTCTCCAACCAGGTAAATTTTATAATAAAGCCCTGGGAACTGTGCATTAGTAGGCAGGTGTTCAAAGTACATTCTGTAATCTCTGCTACTGAAGACATTATTTAATTTTTACGTAGCACACAGAAAGCATATGTGGAAATTGCAGAAATAGTATTGTGCAGTTTTAAGAAGGTTGTGCAGCTCACACAAGTGAAATGTTTTCTTGGGGAGAATACCCAAAATTTGCTCAAATTCAACAGCAGTAGTAATATTCCCTTCTCCTTAGATGAGGTTCTGATTGTGAAATTATTACAGCACATAGCCTTCCAGTAGGTATGACTTTGCAGAAGTAGAGCTCAGCTTTGATGGTTATTTACCCAAAGAGATGACAACTGCGATGCATTTGGCATCCTTATTGTTTCCTTTTGATCAGCTGAGATGATGTTCATCTAGCAGAGTACAGTAATTACTCCATTTGATGTTTCGGGTCACTCCTCATTGCTGTGCACCCTCTTTGGTCAGCAAACCTTCTATTATTTCTTGTCTGTCCTTAGAAACAAATACACCTTCCAGTTTTCTTTTTAAAGGTGTGCATGTGCCCAAATATCCTTCACTGATCTCCCTGAATTAATGCTTGTGATGGTGATTCTTCTCCATCATTACCCTCAGTGTCAAGTAATTTTCCAGGCACTTCTGCACTGGCTAGTGTCCATTTTCTTATATCTGCAAGACGTCTTCTGACTGTTGCTTCCCAACGTACTGCAGTACTGTAACAGCACAGTTACTGAACTGAAGCTTTATGTTATTTTATTTTCTTATGTATTGATGCTGTTGAGTAAACAGAGTAGGGTGTCTAGAACTTCACCATTTAATTTGTCTGCAGATGGTGAGGAATGTAGACAAAATATTTAAAGCATAAGACACTATTGATCCAATTTTCTTATTATGCATATTGATTATTTTTAAAATTACTATCCATCCAAAGGAAAGCAGACTGATTAATTTATATATTTCTTTTTGATCTGTAAGTTCATAAACGTTAAATATTGTTAAACATCGAACATCGTTAATTGTTTTTATGTTACAGGGAACAAATTCACTCTGGAAACTAGACCAACCAAAGAAGGAATAGATGTAAGGCAAGAGCTACTGAAGTTCCATTCTACTTATTATTCATCAAATTTAATGGCCATTTGTGTATTAGGAAGAGGTGAGTTTTGTTCTGTTGGTTGAGTAAGACTTTACATATGTACTTGAAGAAAAAAAGGAGGTTCCAACTGCTTAGAACCTTCCACAGTTGAGATGATATTTTACGTAGTTTTGCCAAAAGCTTAGTAAGTGTGTTGAAAACTGTTTGCTCTTTGTAAATGTGCTGGCAGACTGGTATTTGTATGATCTTTCAAAGTAATGCTTGGATGGTGAGTATGACTGGAAGAAAATGAATTTTTTATCTAATCAAAAGCAAAATTCACTGAGGAATTTTACATGGAAACTTTTCCAGTAAGAATCACCTTGGCAACTGTAAATCTGTACTGAAGAAAACTGTCACTGCAAGATTAAATGAATGTGTATTTTCCTGATATGCATAAAAATTAGTGGTTTTTAATAGAATAACATGCAGTTCACAAAATTTTGATATATAGTGGACCCTCTTGGTTTGTGTTGTTTTGTTAGTTTTTTTCCCCAGCACAGTTCTGTTAGTGTAGTGTAGGAGCATGCCTATATCGGGCAGGAAAGAGTCTGCTTTCTCAGTCTAACTCATATTGTTTTGGTAACAAGGTAAGTGCTTTTAGAAATCTTTCAAGGACTAAGGTTGTACTTTGAGATATCCAAGAAACGATGTTTTGTTTCTTCCAGTGCTCACCCTTGAAAGGCCTTCACTAAAAAATTGTCAGATGAATCTTTTTTATCTTACGCTCACTTTGAGAAGTGCTCCAAAATGATTTCTTGAGGCAGATAGCAATTTTGAAGGCAGAATTTCAACAGAAAGGGTGTAGGTCAGTTTAGGTGAGTTAATGCACATAATCATATTCTTTCTGCAAAAGGTCTGCTCTCATTCTTGCAAAGTACTGCAGTCACAGACTGAAATTAGAATGCATGTAGAATTAGAAGTGCTTGAACAGGTCACAGGTATGTGTTTTTTGGGTGCTAGGGACAGACCTGGCTCACAGTGTACCTGAAGTACTGGACATGAGCTGAGGCTAAAGAAAATTCAAGTTTTGGCAAAGATGCTTTCTCTCTAGAAAATTTGCGGCTGTAATTCCATATCCCTTAAACTTTTTTGGAGTGTTTGTTTTTGTAAGTGGTCAATACCTGATGTACCTTTCAGTTCTAGCTTAGATTAATCTGTAAAATGTAAAGATATATTTTCAATTACAGGATTTATTTTAATAATGATTGAAGCCTTCCTTTAATTATCATAGTGCTTCTAGCATGTTACAGTTCAAAATTCAAATATGAATATTTATTTCCTTTCTAAAATTAAAAATCATAAGCCCATTAAAACTACTTTTCTGTATAATTCATGACTCTCCCAAACAATATTAAAAAAAAAAGTTTGGAATCTTCATATAATGACTGTGGTTTTCCTAATGTTTCTTTATTCTAGAATCCTTGGATGAGCTGACTTGCTTAGTGGTAAAGTTATTTTCAGAAGTAGAGAATAAAAATGTCCCTATACCAGAGTTTCCTGAACATCCTTTCCAAGAAGAGCATCTCCGGGTAAGTATAGAGATACATCCAGGGTGTATATTCTAAATGTTATTTTTAATGTTTCACTAATATGTTGTGTACTTCACTACTCCTCTATCAATGTCCCTGTTAAGTTTCATATTTTTTAATTTTCTGCTCACTTTTCCGTGCTCAGTATAATTTATAGTAAAGGTTGCGCATTTGGTTGCAGTTGTAAGCAACTGTAAGATAATTAATATTCTTTGTTTGTACCATTAGTGGCTGAAGTGTTGCCCTAAGTTTTACATACCTGTACTTTTGAGACTTGGGAGATGTGTTTGTAATGTGTATGTGTGTGTGAAGGGAGAACATGATACGTGCTCCTGAGATGAATACGATAAATGAGTTTCCCTTTGGTTATGGGTCTCCTTGTTTGTTTTTCCACTCAGCAACTTTACAAAGTGGTGCCCATTAAGGACATTAGAAATCTTTATGTCACATTTCCTATACCAGACCTTCAGAAGTACTATAAATCAAACCCTGGCCATTACCTTGGCCATCTGATTGGGCATGAAGGCCCGGGGAGTCTTTTGTCAGAGCTTAAAGCCAAAGGTAAGTCCTTCAAGGATAGAGAATTGAAAAATACTTGATCACACAGTTATTTAAAGTTTAGCTATGTTTCACTTAAAATGGATCTCTGTATGTTAAAGCCTTCATCTGTTCGAGTAATTTGAACTCTTAAGTAATTTTGTGCTTTATTTTTGTTTCTGCAGCAGGTAGGAATAAATAGGTAACGGTCACTCAGGCTGCTGAGGCTGTTATTTCTTGGACTCCCCTCTATGTGCCTTGTTTAGAGAGTTAGATGAACTTCAACGTAATGGTCTTGTCTCTCTTCTGTCACTAACTTTGAGACTACTGTCAGGTCCCTTAATGTCTGGAAGATTACAAAGGTGTACCTTTGGCTATTTTTTTCTTCATATTGTTCTGTTCCAAACAGAAGTAAATTATCCTGTAATCAAGTGATCTTGAGTTTGTCATATCACTCGGAGTACTAAGTCAGATAGATCTGACTTGCGTTACGTGTAATTTGCACTGCTGCTGTAGGCATTAAGGAAGTGAAGGAAAACATGTAAAGGAGTCAAAATGGGTTTTGAAAAAGTAATGTTGCTGAAGTGTGCAAAAAGTTGCACAAATTGTTACAGATTTGTTTATGTAATATAATTTCTTTTTAATGACATAGGATGGGTAAATACTCTTGTTGGAGGCCAGAAGGAAGGTGCTAGAGGTTTCATGTTTTTCATCATTAATGTGGACTTGACGGAAGAAGGACTTTGTAAGTGAAGCACTGTGTCTGTATTCCATGTTATTGCTGATCTGGTGGTTTTGTGTTTGTATCTGAAGAGACTAATTGTGATTATAGCTTGAAAGCAAATTAATTTTGATTAACTTGTTGTTATTCTGTGTTTAGTTCCTCTAAGTATGCCAACACACTTCACCTAACATAAGAAATCAACTTATTTAAGGTTATGTTAAGTTAGTTAGTTAAATACTTTAAATACATCTCTTTAAAAGAAGAGCTGTTAATGCCTTTGTGTGCTACTTATTCATACTATTTAGACCCAAATTAAATTATATTGTAAATCAATATCTTCATGTAAATACATGTTCAGTGCAATTCTTGGAATTAGCTGGGGACATAAACACTTACCTTAAATTCATGTCTGAGAAAAGCAAGTTTAACTTCATTGGTGGGATTGCAGATGTACTTAAAGATCTTGATGTATGAAAATATAATTAAAAACAAAACCATATTTGTGTTCACTAAATTCCTTCTTTGTGCGGAACTGAGTGAGTTATTAAGTATTTTTTTCTTTTCAGTGCATGTTGAAGATATTATTTTGCACATGTTTCAATATATTCAAAAACTACGTACAGAAGGACCTCAAGAATGGGTTTTCCAAGAGTGCAAGGTAAGTAATTGGGGCTGTACCGTATGTACCATGTGTGATGGTTGTATTTTTACAAAATTTTTTTTTATTAGATTCTTTGACTTTGTAGCTAGCATTTAATAATCACATGGTAATTAAGTTTATTAATTTTCAAGATGCAACATGACAGAGATGACAAGTACATTCAGAATACATTGTCTTAACATAGGTTTGAAATGCTCTTATAGAGCTGGAAGTTACTATAGCATAATGGAGGTGAAGGAAGAAGGATCTTACTCTGTCCACAAGATTTTACATAACTTTCCTTAGTCTTCACTGAAGAAGGGAGGAAACATTTACTGTGGGGAGTAACATTGAATTGGAAATTGAAATGGCTGTTGTTCTACCCCTCCCTTCTTTCATGTGTCAAGTTGTATAGTTGAGATTGTGAAGGCAATAGACAATGAATCTGCTGTTTGTTCTCCTCATGTTTTTGAAAAGTCAGCTAAAGGCTTTTCATGAAGTACTTTGGCAGTACACGTCAATCTTTGCTGAACTGTTCATGCTTATTTCAAGGCTGGATAGTTCTGTGTGCATAGAGCAAAAATCTAAAGTGTCCTATTAGATAGCACTGCTCTTCTCAGTGTCGGTGTGAAACAAACCCAGTTTTATTTCTATATATAGTCTCATTGGTTCAGTACATATGCTTGGGTAAAGATTTCTTGTTCTATCTTCGCTTTATTTGATCAAAACTGTTGAGTCTCTCTAAAAGTAGAAATTCTGCAGCTGGGTTAGCTTTTTCATACACTTTGACACTGTATACCTGTGAAAGTAGTCTCAAGACTTGTTGTCCTCTGCGAAAAGTCCCGATGGATTTGTTTCACTCACAGAGTAAGCAAGTACAATGTTTGTAAGAGGTAGTTCCATCCTTCTGTCTCATCCCTGTGTCCTTCCCTTGCTCTTCTTCTCTCGGCTTCGGCACTCCCGAGACTGTGGGGTGAGTCAGAGAACTGGCAAACTAGTATGAAAAGAATCTTTTTGAGTTTACTTTCAACTGAATTGTTGAATTAATCAGTCTCTCTGCATGGTTTCATGGAAGGATGGACTGTCCTTTTCACTGGCTTTAAAGTCTTAGATCTCTTTAATTCACCCTTGCCATTGTATCCTAAGAATGATGTGTTCTATTTCTGTGGCTGAGACAGCAAAAAAGCCCACACTTCTTCTGTCTCTAAACTTACTCTTGGCTGACTGAACAAAAGGAAGAAAAAAGGAAGAGAGAGGCTTCAGTTTGTCAACATATGACAAACATTGCACTGGAACACTGTGTACTGGTTGTATCAGAGTTGGTGTATTTTCAAAGTATCAGGAAATTTAAATACATGAGAGATGGGGCAGATCACTTACTATGAAAAGGACTTACAGGACTTGTATTAACACTTTGCATTATGACATTGTCACAAATTGCTTGTGAGTTTGATGCAACTTGAATATTACTGAAAACTTATGTTAGGTACTCGTCTAACTGTTATAACATGGATACAGCAAAAGTGCTTCTTTCTCTTTCATTATAAAAGCAAATTAAGTAGCCAGTAATTATTCTTAAAATAGGCTTTACTTTATGCTCTTTAATCATTTATACATTGTTTTCTAGGATCTAAATGCCGTGGCATTTAGATTTAAAGATAAGGAACGACCACGAGGTTACACGTCAAAGCTTGGAGGAATGTTGCATGTAAGTGGAGGGGATCATTTTTGTTTGGTTGTTTTTTTAACAATCATTTAGCAGTATGTTTGATTATCCACCTAATAAATACAAGCATCTGCAAAAATCCTTTGCACTTCTTGTATGCTGCATAGGCCTTAGTTTGGGCAGTCAATAAGCCACATTCTATTCACTCTACTATTTTATACTTTGGTACTAGGTAGAACTGATTATACAGTGCTATTTGATCTGTTGCAGTGTTTCTTAAGACATATGTCCTTTGCCATTGTGTTTGCCTGGTAGCTAAGTGTTCTCTAGGGCAATATTAGAGAAATAATATTTTATCATAAATACTGTATTCCTTAGTTCACAGTGATGAAATACTGCAGTAAGCAGAAATGTTTTTGTTAAGATTGCAAATTACAAATGCTTGACTTTACTGATACGATTGCATATTGGTACTGAAAGAATAATCATGTAGCTTTTACTTGGTCTTTAATACTCATTGCAAAATTCCCTCATTTTGCATTAATGGAAGATTTAGGTAGGTTTGTTGAGGTTTTTTTTGTCTAGTGAAATTATACAACTTATGTACACTGCAGCCATTCTTCATTGCATAGCTAATGTCTGCATCTGTTCAGAGAAATTTTTGGTTTCTTTGCAGGAATTGCTGTTATTGGTTGTAGACCTTTAACCTGTAAAGTCTAAAATAATGATGTTTGATTTTCAAATTTTCTTTCTGTTTGCTAAAAAGCATTAGACTTAGCTGAAAACATGTAAATGGATATTTAAAGAGCTCCTGGTTGGCATGCTGTCTCTTGCTTTGATTCTGTCAAATGCCTAAAATCTCTAACAGATGGACTTGTGACTTCTGAAACAGTCTTTCAGTAGCTTCTATTTGTTGGAGCATTTCTGATTACAGCTGCTGTCTCCAAAAATCAGGCCAGGAAGTTGCCAGCAGCGTTCCAAAGAGCAGGGTATTGAATCAGGACTTTTTTTTTTTTTTTTGACTGCCTTTCTTTTACTTTGCTTTGCAGTATGAATGGTAATTTTCATTCTGCTTCAATACTTAAATGAGCGTCAAATTCTGGATCTTTAGCATTCATATTTGAATTTTTTATAACATAGAGTTGGTTCATTGTCCTTGATCTCCACCCCCCACAACCCTTTCTCTTTTCCAGAATCGTTTTTGTGAATTACTCTCTGTTCTGGAAGTCATCCCACTGTAATTTTTTGTATAATGTATGTAATTCAGAAAGCCATTTTACAATAATTGAAAAAGTACACCTGTATGGCAAACTGCAAGTACTTGGGGCCTGTGTCACCTGGTAATTTTCCCTTGGTAAACAGGTGTTTATCAAGAAAGTTTTCCTGTCAACCACATTAATCATTTTCAGATGAGTTTTAGTGTTTTTTTTTTTCCCTTCTTAAATTGCCACGTACCTTAGGAAATTTTCAGTTTGACCCTAAATAAGAAATGTTAGAATTAAAAGTGTTTAAAGTTTTATTATGCTTTTAGATATTGAAATATCATTTCCTTTAAATTATTGTAAATAAGAATTAAATTATTAGAGAGTCTAAAAAAAACCTGTATTTTTTTTTTCTGTGTTTGTTTTATTTTGCTTATTTATGTTTTGTTTTCCCCAAATGCACTCTAGTGGGTACTTGGTATTCTTTTATCTTTAGAAATATCCTGCAGGGGTCAGCATTTACCATGTTATTTTTATTTTAGTCAAAGTACTATTTAAAGGTGGGTGACTTTTTATATTGAGACATAAAATATTCCAAAAGAGAAGAATGGTAAATATACAGTACATAAAATTGCCTAATACATGAGAAATATGATTGCATAGTTAAAATGCTACTCCCTCTTGTTTAGTTTTGAGAGAGATTTTAAAACATCCTACACACTCCTAATTTGAAATGACCAAGGTAATACAGATTTAGTGACCAGAAGTGTTTGCTTTTGTTTCCTGTACTGAACCGTAGCTTTTTCATGCTTAGTTTTGTTTAATTCATCTATGTATTCCTTGGCTTTCCTTTTTAGTATTATCCTATAGAAGAAGTATTGGCTGCTGAATATTTGCTTGAAGAATTCAGGCCTGATTTAATAGAGATGGTACTGGATAAATTGAGACCAGAAAATGTTCGGTAAGTTAAATTTTATTTTAACACAAACATTTTAAGAAAGCAGATAAACTAATGGAAGCACAAAATCTTAGGTGTCTCTTGCAGCTCCAAAATAAATGTGATTTGAAAAATCTTCACTATGTTTCTTTGTATGATCAAGTCTTAGATAGATGTTAATTTATTTTCAAAGGTTGATACATTTCAAATAATTATTGGATAAAGTCAGATGAACTTGGATTATGAACTGTGTTTGCAAATGTCATGGGGTTCTGATGTTTCTAGGCATATGCAAGTAATGATAGAATAAACGAAGTTGCCTGTATCAGCAACAGTAGTTGCCATAGTAATTAATGCCCTTTAAAGAAGGACCTATATCTTTGTGTGTGGGTGTGCATCTGTGTGTAATGTGTGTGGGATACTTCAGCTGAAGCTTGGCTATGTCAAGAGATCAGATTTTGAACAAACAATACTTTAACGAAAATTTCCATTTCTATTTCCTAAAATGTTTAATACTTCTCTATTTTGAATGTATTTTCATGTTGTTTTACCACCCAAGTTCTTGAAAATTTGGTATCTCACATAGAAGCATTTTTTTTAGTAATTAACATAGTGGATGTGTAATTACTTGTTCTCTGTAGAAGGCCTAACCAAATCCCACACGAATGTGAACCTTTAACTGGTTTTAGAATTGCTTACAAGCAATAGGTAAACCTGAGCTAATGCTGATTTAGTAAAGAAGCTGCAGGTGTTAATGAGATCTGACGTTTATTATAGCTTCACATAGCTTTGAAGCGTAGCTCTTAACGTTGCAAGAAAATAGTCAATATTATCTTACTCATACTGTAAATTGGGTCTTTGTTACTACCCAGAGAACTTCCAAAGCATCTTCTTACTGAAACATTGAAAATTTGCTGGAGGAAATTATTACAGGTACATACATTCATAAATGCCTTAGATGTCAGATGCTGTGGGATGTTACAGACCATTCATCACTTTTCTGTGTTATTCCTGTTGCTGGCTGTGCCAATCTTTGACACTCTTTCCAGCTGACAATACTTCAGCATAAGATAGCCATAATGAACCTAGGTCAAAAGTTATTAGTGTGAGAAGGGAAAGCATAGAGAATGCTGGTAGAGGGAGAAAATTCAAGCGGCCAGAAGCAGAATAGTGGCAATGGGTTTTAGAAGAATGTGGTGGTTTTTTCAGTTACATAGCAAGCATCCATTTCACAATGTTCTTTCGCTGTAGGTAACATGGGCCCATATCTGCACTTTGCAATTCTGCATTCCTCTTTGTCCACTGCTGAAAGAAAGGAGGGTCAGGCAAGAGAGGAGCAAGATGAGCCACAACATAATTAGAGCGGAAATAGTCATGCTAAAAAGATACAGAATTTAGCTGTAGCATGCTCGAAACATTAGTAACCAAAGAAAGTAATAGCTTACTATCATATGTATCTTTCTGTAGCAGTTTTGTAGGGTTACATCAGTCTTCTCCCATTTGACAAAGTCAGAATTGCTAGTTAGTAACTTCTGTGCATCTCTGTAGCTGTGGGTTTTAAATGTCATGTGTCTCACCTTGCTTTCTTCTAGCTGGTGCTTTTTGGATGCTTTATGTTATGTTTAATCTTCCATCAGGACTAATTATGTTGTCTCTTCACTTTACCTGGCTTAAGAAATAGATGTCATTTAATAGATGAAGAAATATGTAATTTAAAAATTTTGGATAAAAAAGGTGCTAAATATTGGGAGGGAAAGAAAAGGACTTCCAGAACTGAAATAAACCTGTTTTTATGGCCTCTTCAGTTAATTGTTATAGAAATCATATATTGTCTTTGTTGCAGAGATTTTAGTAGGGCTTAAAGATAATAAATATAAGTGGGTTACTTCTCTGAAGCTTGTGTGCCCACAGCTTTGCTGACAGCTGTCTCGCTAAGGCTTAAATATAAATACGTGCAAACTAGAGACTGTCCAAAGACTGATTAAATGCAGTTTTAGCAGCCAAATTCAGCAAAGCAGTGCAATTCTAACATGGATGGAATGAGGCCTGCAGGAACTCTGTAATGATGTAGCAGCAGGCGTGCTTTGAGTTTGAATGGTATATGGTCAGAGTAATGACAGCTCCGTTGCTTACTATGTGTAGACTAAGACTGTGTTGGTGTTTGTATTTGCCACAACAACTATACATTCACATCATAGTTCTCTCCACATTCAAACTATTTGAATTCTCAAGAAGTATAAGTTACAAAAAGAAACCCAAAACATTAACCCAAATTTAAGATTCCTGAGTGTCATGTTGCTTTTTCCTGCTGCCCTAGATGATACATTTTTTTCAGTGTAGTCTAAAAAGTTATGGTTATGCTTCTGTGTAGCTTCTGTGATAATATTGGAAGCTGATTTTTCTTGGATTTAAAAGTCTAAGTCAATTTTAGTGGGAATTAAATTTTTTATTTGGGGCATCAGATGTTTAAGGATCTGAGCTATTCAGACTTTCCTACTTTCATTTGACTGAAAGAAAATACTATCTTGTATATAGTACTATATTCCTTTTAGATGTATTTTAAGCACTTTTCCAGTGAAACTAGAAGTAAAATGAACTCCAATTTAAAAAATCTTTTACTTAACTAAGATCCTTCAAAGTGTAGTATAATAACAGGGAATATAATCTTATAGTATTTTTTTTTTAAATTGCTGGCAAGATACATTATCTTGGGAAGGGGAAACTTATTTAAGTATTACTGAAAGTGATTTAATGGTACATTACAAAGATTCAAGAAAGCCACTGTGGATTTTATTTTTGGTGGGCTTCCTTGAAAGAATGCATTGAGATTACAGATGTTAATAAAAGCATCCCTTTGTGTTGCACTTTTTAAAAAATTACATCTGTATCTGTATGAATGTAATGAATTATTAATCCAGTAGCCTGCTCCCTTCTTTTGTCTTTTCTTGAGCAATTTTATATACTAATAAAAAAACCTGTGCACATCTGCTTTAAATGTCTATATGTTTGGTTATCCACCATTTACTGATATGTATCCTCTTGTTTACCTTTCTGTTCTCTCTTTTTATGAAAGAATTATTATGTGCCACATCCTAACTTTTCCTGTTGTTTGGCATTGTTTTCCTGGTTTTATTGATTTTTTTTTTCTTTTTATGCCTTGCGTGCATTCTGTCTTGAGGTGGCTTAGTTGGCATTGATTTGAATTTTTCCTTTGTATTGTGGTTTTATTTATAATTTCCTTTTCATTCACCTATACTAAGGACTTCTTGGCATAGCTATATTGTAGTAACTGCATTCAATGTCTTTTTCAAAAGTACAGTTTTTCAGCTATTATTTTCTTAACAAACTTTGAGTTTAAAAAGTATGAAAAAAAGTTCATACTCACAGATGGTAGTAAGTATGCATACGTGCTTCCATTTGATTGAACCGTAACAGGAAGTGTTCATATTCTCCTCCCACCCCCACACACTACTTATTGCATTTAGTGCCTTAATTTCCCTAAGAGAGAAACATTTAAAGATATAAGTATCATTTTTACTTGTTCAAACTATATTGGGTTTTACCAGCCATCTGTGAATATAAGGGAATAGACTTGGCATGTGTTGCAATCTTAGCTGAAAAATGTAATTTTCCTATCATTTCCAAGACATTTTTTCCCTTCAACATCTGCAGGATAAATGCTCTTATTAAAATTTAAGAAGATAGTGACTCACCAGATTAAGCAGCTGAAGAACATTTTCCCCTGGATAGCAAGTGGGCTTTTTTCCTCTCTTGATAGCAGAAGTGCAGAACTAGTACTATCCTAGAGGGAAGAAAAATAAAATGAATGCCAAAAATGTTGATAGAGAAATTTCTAACTACTGGAATTTCATAGACTCTGAGCTAAGTTATCTCAGTGCAGTTGGTGATGCTCACCCTTGAGGGTAAACATGCTAGAAATGTATGTGTTTGTTTTTAATTGCATTGGATCTGAGCAACAATTTTGAAAATCATTGTTTGTTCACTTATTTCCCCCTACAAATCCTTTGCAGCGGCTTAGTTTTACTGAACCCTAAGAAATAACTTGTGCTTCTGCAGAGTGATCAGTGCTGCACCCCAGCAGCACCTCTCTGCGTGTAGTTTCCTCTTACTCTGGTTTCTGAGAGGATTTATAAGTGAGTGGCTTTGAATAGAATGTGTTGCCTTACATCAGTTTTACCGATGGTTGTGAGGGAACTTTGTTCATCTATGAACAAATGTAGGCTTTTGCTATTTTTGTCTCAGTTGTGTTGTGTTTGTTTGACAGTACCATAATTTGGAGGACAAAGTTTAAAATAGTTCCTAAAAACGTCAATTCATCCTTTATAGGAATAAATTTGCGTTGACACATTTGTTTCTAATGTCACAAATACTACCTTGAGTTTTGTTTTGTAGATCTGGACTGTAATAGTTGATAATCTTTTGTGGAAGTACATTAATTTTGAAGCGCACATTCTCTTCCCAAGTAACACTGTCCTGTGGATATCTCACTTGTAGCTTAAATTTAGATTTCAGGAGAGTGAAAAACAAGGTAGTATTTAGTAAATATGTATCACATTATAGAAATGATGCTTATTTTTGAAATTGGGGGCCACAGCAATTTGCATGTATATACAGAAGTAAATTGCATTTATAGTTTGTTGTGTTCCATATCCACGAATGGATCAAGCCTAATTGCACTGGTTGAGGCTAAATATACTTTAACCGGGTCCTGTTGAAGATTGCCTGATTGCCTGTCTTGCTTTCCCAGTGCATTTCCACACCGTCTTAAAACATGAATGTTCGTAGTGCCATATAGGACAACAGAGAAATGAAAAGCAAAAGTAACATTGCATAATTGATGATTTTAGAGATGGATTGCAGTATACTGAAATACCTGCATGGCATAGTGTTTCTACCTGCTGTGCTTCTCTTCCCCTCTTTTTGTGTCCTGGTCATCATTCCTGTTGATCTTGTCTTAAGCTGTAATTCTTGGGCAGACAAAATGCCTTTTGATTTGTTTCTGTTGTTGTGGGTATGTTTCTGACAGCTCAAAATGTCAGTAATCATTCCAGTAGTGATTTGGGATAAAGGGAAGGCAGGAGGATCTCTTGAAGCAGAACTGCTTGAAGAATTACAATGTTGATTTCCACAGTTTTATTTTCTATACAGTGAGTAGACAATTATTTTTAGCTCTTGAATTTTAGTATGTTTGTGCAGGAAGTGTTTGGGTGCTTGGATTGTCATTACTGCTTGAGCATCCGTATGCTGGAGAAGGGTAGGAGGAGGAAATGTTGAATAACAGACATAATGTAACAGTATATTCTAGCATAAAACATCTTTGTCTTGCTGCTCTAACCATATGATTATTGGAATTTTATCAGGATAGTTTTTTCACTTAAAACTCTTACTTCTTTTTCTTATTTTTATTATTTATTTACCCACTAAAAGATCTGGTAGGTTGCTCTGAAATTCTAAGAGACTTCATGGTTTTTGTGATCTCTTAGCAGCTTTGTACCTGTGTTGTGGTTTAACCCCAGGCAGCAGCCAAGGCCCAGCCAGCCACTCGCATACTCACCTACCAGTGGGGTTGGGGAGAGAACTGGAAGGGTAAAAGCTGGAAAACTCGTGGTCTGAAATAAAGACAGTTTAATAGGGAAAGCAAAGGCTGTGCACAGAGCAAAGCAAGGAATTAATTCACTGCTTCCCATGGGCAGGCAGGTGTTCAGCCATGTCCAGGAGAGCAGGTAATTGTGCTATGTTTTTGACTATTTCAAATTTCTTAGAAACATCTATTTACACTTGAAGCTAGCCACTTCCATTGAATACTCTTTTGTGTTGTAGATTGTTTAATAGAATTAAAGGAGTTTTCTTGATACCTATCATGTAGACTACTAAAAAACTCATAGGTTTGTAATTTTCTTTATTCTGGATTTCCTCTTTTTTAGGTGTGTTCTATAGTTCAGGCAGCATGTGGATCATGCTCTTAGTCACATGGTTTAGTTTTAGTTAGTCCTGCAAGAAGCAAGGAGTTGAACGTGATGATCCTTATGGGTCTCTTTCAACTTGAGGTTATCTATGATCCTATGACACTAGGACTAGAATAAAATTTCTATAATCAGTATTTTCCACGTATTTGGGTGTTGATATAGGTGGTATGTAAAACGTAATCACGTCATGAATTGTCTTGAATACTGCAAGAACTGCTTTCTGTTTTCTGGAACAACAACAGACTCTAAAATAGAGAAATTGCATGCAGCACTGCTGGTGTGTAAGTCCAGCCTGTAACACTTCAGAAAAACAGTGGCATTAAATGGCTGTGGTAACCTGATTTCATGGTTAACCTTAGCACGTAGTTCAGTTTACTTACACTTGCTGTTGTACCCTGTAATTGTCTAGGGACTGTTTGCAGAAATAAAGATATTCTAGTGATGGAGCAGAAACAGTGCTTGGAATAATTTCTGAGAGTCTTTTCTCAGGCACATTCATGCCAGATTTGTCTCTTTGTTTTCAGAGTTGCAATAGTTTCCAAGTCTTTTGAAGGAAAAACTGATCGAACAGAGGACTGGTATGGAACACAGTACAAGCAAGAAGCAATTTCTGATGAAGTTATTAAGGCATGTTAAAATTTATAACATTCTAATACCTGCAAATGAAAGTCAGTGGTAAATCCTTCATCTGATTTTCCATTTAGTTGAACGGGGAACTTAAATCTGCTGTTCTTCATAGCATGAAAATCATACAATGAGTCTGTTTAATGTTAAAGGAAGTAAGAATCTTATATTAGTCTTTAGATTTCAAATATTTATTATATAGGATGGATATATTTTAATGGTTATAAACCATGTTAAGTACAGGGAATGTTATACTGTTTTCTCTGTAGAGGATCCCTAATATGCAGTGGCTGCTTAAAAATGTAAGCATTAACTTTTAAAAACTTACTCTATTATGTGTTAATGAACTGATCAGTACTTAAAAAAGGAATTTTTAAAAACTATTATATGTAACTGTTTCTGAAGTTAGTTTTTGCATAGAAAGCAAGTATGTTTTGCCAGTTAAATGAGATTGTAAAAATCAAAACTCCAAAAAAGGAGGTGGGCAAATCCTTATTGAAACTTGTTATTGTTCTAATCTTCTAAGAAGAGATGTCTGTAAAATGTATCTTAGGGCTGAATTGGACCTTCTGAGTGTGCTCTGAACAGGCATGGCGTAGGAGCACTTCTTTAGCTTGACCATACTTATGTTCTTCATTAGAATTCTTGTTTAAGTGTTTAATTTAATATCTTCATTTACAATTCATGGTAGCAGAAAATATAAGATATAAACTCAACTTCCTCTCTACTGTGAACTTTTCAAAATTATTTTTTATGTCATCTTCTTTCTAAGAGCAATTCATCCTGCTGATAGCTTACTCCAACTTGTTTTCCCAGCTATTTCTCTTGCCCTGTTATCTTAATAATATTTACATATAGGGTAGTGGAATGCATTTTTAAATCTTTTATTTCAGCATAAAATAAATAAACACATATATGCTTTAATTAAGCAGAAATTGGCACAGCCTCATTGTTTCTCCTGTTGATCTAGAAATGGCAAAATGCTGACCTGAATGGGAAGTTCAAACTTCCAATGAAGAATGAGTTTATTCCTACAAACTTCGAGATTTTGCCATTGGAAAAAGATGCAACGCAGTACCCTGCCCTTGTCAAGGTAAACTGTCTGTATTTGTCCTGTTTGCTGCCTAACATTCTGGGAAGTTAGAGTTTAATTCCTCAGTTTTTTAAAATGCAGATCATCTCATATTCCAAAGTATAGTAAACAAAAAAGTACAGAACTTCAGTATATTGCTACAAAGACAGTAGAAAGTTCATTCTTGCTGAACTTTGGATTATGACAATTTGTGTTCCTATGAAAGTGAATCTAGATACAGCTTGAACTCACTCTGCCCTTTTGAAAGTGTGTCAGCAATTGATAAAAATAGCAGTAGAGCTGTTTATTCAGCAGGAGGGTGACTGCCACTCTTACATTTTTTTGACCAGTGTTGAGTAAGTTGAGTGTGTAGACAAGGCTGTTGTTTTGTGACTGTGTATGGAGACCACCTGTGATTGCGTGGAAAAAGGGAGAGAAGTGTCATTTAATGATCTCAAAATATATGAATATATCTGTATTCACTATATATATTGAATCGAGCAATTCAAGGAATATGAATTTAAGGGGATAATTCTAAGCAGTGATTTGAAGTGGTGAAGAGACTTTTTTAACAATAGTGGCATATATTGCATTTAAAAGTCAGATGGCTTAATAAAACCTCTTTTCTTGACACAGGACACTGCTATGAGCAAACTGTGGTTCAAGCAAGATGACAAATTTTTTTTGCCAAAAGCTTGTCTCAACTTTGAATTTTTCAGGTATGCAGTGTTAAGTATGTCACATAAAGTAGCCTCCAAAAGTTTCTTGTTTATTGGGATTCTGCATTTCTGTGGCAAAGACTTTCTTGCATGTATTGACACTTTAGAATCTTCATCCTTACTTTGAATATGCAGTAAGGCTTAGATAGCAGGAATATGCAGTATTGAGTAGCATCATCTAAAATATGCAGTAATTGAGTAGCAAGAAATTGAATGTGCTCCTTCTATATTAGCAGGAAAAATTTATCTAAAAATACTCTTAAGCCAAATTTTCTTTTATATTTTATTTGCTATACCTGAAATATACCTGCCAATAGAACCCACTACATGTTGCAATATCCCTCTTTAGAAATAATTTTGTATTTTTAAATTAATTATTAAATTACAGCTCTTTTAAGATGTGTTTTCTTTATGAAATGCTATTCTGATAATGGTTTTAGGCTCAAATTCTCTTTTCATTTGCATAATGCAAACCAGTTTAAAAAGTGCTTGGAATTTTGGGATTTTATTTAACTGACACTTGTAACTGATTGTATTTTTTTAGAAGAGCATTGTCTATATTATCAATGAATGTTTGACTCTGACCTCAAGATGGATAACACAATGATGTAATGTTAATTCTAGTCTTGCATGATTTTCATCAAAGGAAGATAATCTTTCTTTTTTAAGTGAGCATGACAATGATGGACCTTCTTAATGTTCCTTTCAAGTAATAAATTTCTAACTTTTGAATTTAAAAAAATACTGCTGTTTTTAGAGTGCAGCTGTTTCTGTGTAGAACTGCCGGAAGCTAGGAAAAATTCAGGGACTCTCCTTCTGCATAATTAAGTTACTTGGTGATATTACTGGAAAGGCCATTGTGGGGGCTCCCACAGATGCACTGTTGAATTCTTGTTATGAGAGACCACTTGAAATTTTTCTTGCAGGATATTATACAGAGGGTTTTTTTTCAGAGTGTGTCATGTCTTGGTACTGGTTTTGGTACTAGTTGGGGAAAATAGGTTGCCTCAGCATTTTCTCTTTTTGCCTTTTGAAACCACGGGCCAGATGTTACAACTGTTTAAACTTCGATGTGTCAGGAAATGGAGGATCAAAACGGTAACTCCCCATCTCTTACTCAGAGAACAACAATTGCAGTGCTTTGCCTTCTTTGTTCATTCTTGGTGGCTTTCCCTTGTACTATGTTTGGCCAAAATCCAAAATAGGATTTTACTGATGGACAGAGTTTGTAGTTGTGCTGGTTTTTTAAATCAATTCAGGTGAACCGTAAGTGGTCCAATCTCTAATGGTTTGTGAATGAATAAAACCCAATCTCTAATGGTTTGTGAATGAATAAAAGATAATGATTTGGTTTATGTAGAGCACACAAAGGTGTTAGTGTCTGCACATACACACAATAACATAGAATCGTTTGTGTTGGAAGGCACCTTTAAATGTCTAGTCCGACCCTCCTGCAACAAGCAGGGATATCTTATCTAGACCTATGGAGATGGTATTTCCCAGTTAGATTTGTGCTTTCATCTGAGTGAGCCCTTATAAAAGGCCAGAAGTACTTTGAGCTTTGCTGACCATTGTAAAGGAATAATTTGCCTGTTTCCTCCTAGGAACAGTTCCAGGTGGAGAGCTGGCTTTTTTCTTAGGGTTGGAGCAAGGGTTCTTTCCTTTTCCTTAAAAATGAGACGGTAGTTGTATGTGAGCAGGAGCAAGGAGATTTTGACAATATTGGGTGCATCACCTCTAAAAGATGTTGTAAGCTGGTTTGTCCAGTTTTGATACTTAACAAAGGTTCTTGGTAAATCTCTCTCTATTTGGTCACCCTAATGGTCATTGAAGGAAATGGTGAAATGTAGAGTGTTTATTCATGACACTTGATGGAATCACTCATGTCTCTTGGGACCAAGTGAATTGGTGAATAAAGCCATCTTAATGACCTGGGTTGTCATAAAAAGTTTTAGCCTCAGTTCTGGATCAGAATATGAAGCCTGTGCTGCCTTGTAGTGGATTACAAGAGTTTGTTCACACTACAGACTGCTTCAGTATGAGGAAAAAACTAGGAGGATTTCTTCTGCCTGCAGCCCTGATCAACATGAAGCATAGAAAGAATTCCTGGTCCAGATGTTATAGCAGCAATTGCTGTGTAGATAAATTGAGAGGAGCTTGATGAGGTTGGTTTCTCCGTTAAATATACAAATCCCACAGGAAGAATGAGTATATGAACCTCTTGAAATCACCTTGTTCCAAAACTGAAAATCCTTACAGGGATCCTTGTGTTAAAGAAACATCACAATAAAAACATCTGACTTACTGCTTAGCCTAAAAGAGGATGATAAGCTCTTGTATTTGTATGAATTGAAATTTAAGAACTCAAAAATTACCTTTTTTTTTAAAGGAAGTAAAACAGCCATGTAATGTGCTGATGTTTTGAAAATTTTTTAAAGGTAGTTAGCAACTCAGCACTTCAGTGTTGATTCCAGCTGTGTCACTTACAGCTGTTTAAAAGGGGAGGAGACTAGACTTCATGGGTTTTTTTAAATGCACCATTAGTTATTGAGTTGTTCTACTTCTTTGAGTCTACTAAAAAAAAAAAGGTAAACTAGAAATAAGCATTTGTTTACAAAACTGTCAGTAATAGGAAGCAACTCCCTGAACAGTGCTGTAATAATTGTTTACTGTTATTTTTCATTTGAGGATTAATGATCTAGTAGCTGTGATTTTTTTCAAAAGTTCCAGTTGGCCTTTGCCAGCTAAGTGAGAATACAGAATTTATAACTGATACAGGCATAGTAATCACTCAAACTGATTAAGTCTGTATTCTAGTATCAAAATGGTAAATAATATAATGAGTTTGGAGGAAGATTTATAGGATTGACTTACATCTTGCTTTGAATTTGGTCTTAATAGTAATTGGATTTGTATCATTGGGTGTATTGAAATTGCTCAATTTGGGGAAATTCTCGTAGGGAGAAAGCAAATACCAGTCCTTTTGTCTTTTTTACTGATCTGTTTGTTTAATCTGGGCTAAGATTTCAGACTATAGCAGGCTCTGCTTCTCAAATACATATTTTAAAAATTATTTATTTAGTTTGTTAAAATCTCTTCCTGTGCTTCCTTGTCTTAGTCTAAAAGGAAGGAGAAGTTAAAAGCTACAAAGAACTTTCTTAAAAATACCTTTGCAATGTGTTTTAAAATTATCAGTTTGTGTTGTGGTCATGTGATCCTTGCTTAACTACGTTAATGTTGATATACACAGTGAAATACCCTGCCGTATAGGTGTAAACAAATGTAATAGCATGTCTCTGAATATCTGACTGCTTCAGGAAAAGAAATGCCAATAGCACAGGTTTGAATTGCAAGCCATATCCTCACAGCAAATGCTTCAGATACTGCTGATTATTTCTGTGAAATTCATAAGGAATTTACATGCACTTCAGAGACTTTAGAAATACATATAGTACAAATTACTTGTCTTGACTTCTCAAATGTTTAAAACACACAGGTATTTAACAATTAGCACGGTTGAAACATGGCTTGAGTCTTTGAGTTGCATTTTTCTTTTTGAGACATTTGCGACTGTGTTGTGTGTGATCATATGCTTCTAATGCAACAGTAGGTTTTGGAGAGTTGTTGCCGTTAAAGATAACACAAAACGTTACAGTAGTAAGAAAATGGATATGCCAGACTTCTCTCCAGAGCTGAACTTGGCATGTACTGCATATTTTCATACCACAAATCATTGATCTCCTAATTTTTGTAATGGAAACTGATCGTGTATGAGTATTAATTAATTTAATGTTCAGTACGTGGATTTCCGTTTCAGTCTGTTAAATTATGTTGGTAAATTTAGTTTCTTTTAGTCCTGGTGAATTCTGACTGTGCAGCCGAGTAAATAAAACATGTCTTGATTTATGAGCATGAATAGAATATCTCTGGGATCTTGAGTATATTTAGGCATCAAACCATAAGCAAGCTAAGTAACTCTTTTCAGGTATGGTTCATATTTGGCTTTGAAATAGGAATCCTTCATAATGGGATCCATCAGCATAAAATCACAGAAAATACTGTTTCGTTCAGATCAAACTTAAAAGACCAAAAGAAACAGAGAAATAATTTTAAACTGCATATTTTACTTTCAACATTTTCTTCCAGCCCATTTGCTTACGTGGATCCCTTGCATTGTAACATGGCCTATTTGTACCTTGAACTACTCAAAGACTCCCTCAACGAGTATGCATATGCAGCAGAACTAGCTGGCTTGAACTATGATCTCCAAAATACCATCTATGGGATGTATGTAAGTACCCAAATCAAGGAAAAGCTTAGAGCCTTCAAACTACTTCCACTCATCAACATTTTTATATTGATTTGATGGAAGGACTTTTAAATAAAAAATAAAGGCTGTTAGTCCTTTTGATCTTAGTTATTAACCATCCTTTCTTTGATTTGAATTTTAAGTTGAATTTTGTTAAAGTCTTCAACAGTCTTTCAGTTCATATTAAGCAAATTTTCTTCTTTATTTTTATATCATTTGTGAAATTAATTAGTTGTAAGATTTCTTCCTCCATTAAAAAAAAAGGCAACCCTAATCCAAGCTTACATATTTATTGGTCAGATATCTACTAAAACTTTCTGACTGATGGGGTGAAAGACCCCCTTTTCATGCTATTAAATACACAGTATACTTCTGCTTTCCTGTTCAAGAACTACTGATCATGAGGCTGCATATACATACTCTTCAGTCATGTTTCTTCATCCATTACCTTGTCACTGCCTGAGGTATCAAAGCATTTCTTTTGTTTTTCTTTTTGTTAGTCGCTACATTTATGCTGATCCTCTCCATTGCAACATGACATACCTGTTTATCAGGTTATTGAAGGATGATTTAAAAGAGTATACATATGCAGCACGCCTCTCAGGTTTGGTCTATGGCATTGCATCAGGAATGAATGCAATACTTGTAAGTAAGAAAAAAAACGCAGGAGGAAATGAAACAGCTTGGGAGTTGTTGAGCTTGGAGAAAACATTTGACTTCTGCATTTCTAAATGAGATGGTTAATGGTTTTTTTCCTTGCATATATCTCATGAATTAAAGGCAATGCAAGACTGTATTTTAATCAGTACTGAGTGACTTGTTTAAGATTGCAGTGTCTTGTGAACATGTGTGTAGTGCAATTGTTGCATTCTGGTTCACATTTTTACTTGCTTGCATGATAATCTGGGAAGTACTATTACTGGTTTCTGTATAAAAAGATTAACTTTTCTGTTGGATGAATCCTCAACTTTACAGATTTTGCTATAATTCTCTAATTCTACTGTAGTGAGCTGTGGAAATGGATTGTGCATGTGCTCATTAGAATGCAATGCTGGATATTTATTTTCTTGTTTTTATCACGTGTTTTATAATCTGTTATAAAGGGCTGACAGTACTTGATAAATACTGATATTATGATAAATGGTTATTTCTTACTCAGCTTCTTCTATGAGATTTGTGATAGGAGATTTTAGTAGTCTCTCGAGTTCTGTTCAAAGCTTTTGTTAACCACCCTTACATACCAGAATGTGTTTTGAAATTTCCTGTAGAAGTGTTACTTTCCAAAGCATTTCAGTAGAAGAATGTACTGTATATTGTCTTCACATTTTCTATATGAGAGAGTGCTGCAATTTTTTTAATCCAACACAAATCTAATTTTCTGGTTGCATTCACTTGACTTATTGCAAACATGGTTATCCTCAGTTTCAAAGCTTGCTAATGTTTCTATGATCAGGGTTAATTCCTTTAAAAACAAATGTGTAATTTTCTTCATTTTTAGTCACAGTTATTTTAAATATTGAATACTTGTAATATTCTTTTCTGTATTGTGAGAAGTTTTATAAATAATAAGTGTAACTGTATTATATTGATGCTTTGAGCAACGGCAGATGCTACTCTGAAAAGTCACCCATGGTGATTGTTGAACATTTTAAGTTCCTATGCTAGTTTAGGATACCAGCCTTTGTCATAAATCCATTTATGGTAACTTTTTCTTCAAATTCATAGTTCAGTTATGTTTCAGAAACTACAGAACAAAAAAATTCTTCCTACTGAAAAGCAGGAATTCATCTGTATGTTGGTTTGTGTTCTAAAGTTTGGTTTTACTCTTAATTATTAAACTGCACAAATCGTATCAAATTCCTGGTTCAAGATACCAAATTTTGAAGCTTTTCCCTGCAAAAAAAGACCTTTTAGTGCCTTTCTTTGCCTGAGAAATTTTCTGGAGCTTGATGAAATCGTACAGTAACTTCTATGTTATTTTTTAAATGAGCAAGTTTATTTCATTTATAATTTAAAAAATATGTATGATCAGATCAATATATCATTACAGTTGCAGAATAACTACCCTGATGTTTCAGGTCAGCAGCATCCTGGTTATAAAGTGTGCTGCTGTTTACAGCACCCGTTTTCCACCGTATTGCTTACTTCCACTTAAATATTCTTTGATTCACAACATAGATATGAACCAAGGGTAAAAGTAAATTGGAGAGAGTATTTTAGAAGGTTGTGAATCTAGACTTCATTACTGGAGTGAGACACCTAGATTAAAACCATTCAGTACTCCAAGACTCAACACTGTAATCATTACAAATCTGTATTCTGAGTACAGTTTACTTATACCAACATGAAATTACATTAATTTTGTGCATTTAGAACTCCTGTGCAAATATGCAATATTACATTTGTTAGTTAGTAACCTTTTGGTGGGTAAAGGGATTTAACTTAAGTATGATTAAATGTTCAGTAATGGTGAATTTAGCGTAAGTATTGAAAAGAGTTTTGCTCATTGAATTATACAAGACTTGGTAATGGTTTTATTCCTTTATCTTCCACATTTAAAGCAACTTATGCACTTTTTCCATAGCTCTCTGTAAAAGGTTATAATGACAAGCAACATATCTTGCTCAAGAAGATCATTGAGAAAATGGCTACTTTTGAGATCGATGAAAAGCGATTTGAAATTATCAAGGAAGCGGTAAGCTGCATGAGAAATTCACATTTTGGAGTAATTGAAAATTGAATGCATTGACTTGATAGGAAATTTGAGGGCTGACTATCCATGGAAATAGGGAGTGAAATTCTGCGTTAGTGGGACTTCAGATGCTTTTTTCATTTTTGTGGCTCTGAGTTCCTTGGAGTTGTGTATATAACATTCTTTGGTTAAAAATAACTGGTCCTGGAATCTTTTTTTAGCTGGTCTTTCTTATGATGTATCAAGGAAGCACAGCTTGCTTTGGTAGGAGTAAAAATCTAAGTAGGGGGATGGAGGGGCAAATCTTATCTTTATATCCTGTTTTGCAATTTGGAAAGGCTTCAGTAGGACCTAGCCATGAAAGAAGTGGGAAGTGGGTGAAAGGGGAAATGAAGTGTTGAAAAAGTTTGCAACATTTCTTTTCCCCACATTTGCCTTGGTTCCTGTGCCAAGATCTTTTGGTGCAAAGGTAACCACCTGGTTTAGTACATGTTGATTTCTAGAAGTTACATCAGATGGGGAGATTGCAGTTTTCTCCCTGTGTCTACATCAAGCAGGATAAGGGAGATACCAACTTCTGGCTTCTGTTTGGAGCAGGCACAAGGATATATCCTCAGCAACCTGAGGCTTGCTGTTGGTCACTCATGTGCCCTGAAATGAGTTCTTTTTTCCTACACGGGAGATGCTTCCAGCTTGCCAAAACTATTAGTTTGCACTTCCAGTTTCTCTGGTAAAGGAAAAAAGTTTTGCTTATTTTGTGAAAGTGCAGCTTTACTAGAAAGGAGTTTTTTTGCAGAAGCTCCCTGGTTCTTCTCTCATACCTCCTATATCCATGCAAAAAATGCAAAGAATTTTCCAGATGCTTCAGTTTTTGTCTAATCAAGTCAGCCAAAGGAGGCAACAGGGAGGAAAATACATATTCTGTTAGCAGTATTTCCCCACCCCTGGTCAGTCATCATAGAATGCAGATTTCCTGGGTAGAGCAACTTGATCTAAATCCTTGTTTAACTGCACTAGTTTAATTTGTAGACATTAATTTTATGGACAAGTTTGATTTCGTGCTCATTTCAACCATCTTAATGGTTTCTGCTGAATCCAAAGGCTCAGAAGCCCACATTATTACTAAGGTCATTTAACACAACTTTTTAACAGTTCTAACAAGCAAGAGAATGTTCTCAATATCTGAATTGTATCTTTTGATACAGAGTTGAGAGTGCAGTGTTAACATTTTATGTTTAGAACTCTATTTCTAAGTTTCTAATTTGAACCTAATTATTTTGGTTTAGTACATGAGATCACTTAACAACTTCAGGGCTGAACAGCCTCACCAGCATGCAATGTATTATCTCCGACTCCTGATGACAGAAGTTGCCTGGACCAAAGATGAATTAAAAGAAGCTCTAGATGGTAATGTTCTGCCACTTCATTGTTTTTTTTCTTATTTTACTTAACTATTGAGGGTACTTGTTTTGACCTCTGCTCACTATTCAAGTCAACTCCCTGCAGTGCCAGACATGAGCTGATGCTGGTCTTGCTGCACTTGCTCTCCAGTTTCAAGGAAGTAGAGTAGTTCATGGAAAAGACCTCAAATGGCAAAACTTGCAGGTAAAAGTTCAGGCAAAACTCGACTAACTTTGTGGGTATGAACCTGGATATGGTGAATCCAATACTTAATCAACACTGGTAAAATCATCTGCCTCTAGTTGACAGCTTAGGGGCACATCATAGTGTATCTGCATTGTACTTCCCAGTGTGCAAACTATTTTGTTTTTTCCGTTATTGGGGAATCCTAGCTTACGTTTCTGTAGATAATAAAGAACTGTAGCTAATAAAGAAAAAATATGTACTTTCTGTAGATATTGACAACAATAATAAAGAATGAAGAACATTGTGGCTCTAAACAAGGAGTAGGCACCCCAGTATATTTGAAGGAAGAAGAAATTTCAGATTAAGAGATTTAATTCATTTTTCAAATCCAGGTGGAGTGGGGTTCTGAGCGACCAGCCTAGTGGAAAGTGTCCCTGCCTATGGCAGGGGTATCACAACTAGACGGTCTTTAAGGTTCTTTTCAACCCAAGCCATTCTGTGGTAATTCTATGTTTGCAGTATAGCTGAAGAGCTTTTACCTTCCTGCATTTTACTGTGTTGTATGAAAAGGCTGTTCCTGGGACAGTTTGCAAAATGTCTTGTAATATCTTCTTGGAATACACCAAGACATTCTTTTCAAGAAGAATACCTTGCTTTTGTATTTATTTGAGAGGTTTGATTCAGAACACATACTCATGAACACTCCATCCATTCAACCATCCTTCCTCTTATTCCATTGATTCTATGTGTCAAACTATACTTTGCAAATATATATGAAAACTGCTTTGCAAGGACAGGCTGGATAGAATGTGTGTGTATGTGTTGTGCATGTGTCCTCTAGGATATATTGCCAAAATACTTTTCTTGTGTATTGTTTGTTGCAGAGTTAATATCAAAACACTGTATTTGAGTTAGGTTCTTTTGTTAGTCTGGATGGTAAATGCACAGTGTGTTTCTTGAGCATTATAAACTACATGCTGCTTGTTTAGTCAATAACTAAGGCTTTTCTTTGGAACACCACCTGAATGATTGCAACTGTTTTCTGTGGAGAATGAGTGTTTGTTCAGCTTGATTGGAAAGGCAGGGTTTTTTCGCCTTTTTTTTTTTTTTTTTTGAAGTNNNTTTTTTTTTTGAATCTGGGTCAAGACAGCATGTGAATTCTAAGTGAAATAAACTATATGATGAGTGCTGCTATTTAGACCTGGAAGCATTCCAATGTTGCATTTTTAAGGAGAGATTCACTTCTTCATAATGATAGATTTCTCCTCCAAGAAATGCGCTGTATCTAATGATTACTTAGGCTTAGGTCCTTCATAATTTAAAAATGCATTTGAGTGATTTAGCTGTCTAAATATCTATTGTAGATGTCACCCTTCCCCGTCTCAAGGCCTTCATAGCGCAGCTGTTGTCACGGTTACACATCGAAGCTCTTCTCCATGGCAATATAACAAAACAGGTTGGTGTGATACTTTCTTAATAAAACAATTTTTATTTAAAAGCAGCATCAAAATGGAGCACTAGTTTAATCTTTGCAGATCTTAAAGCAGTTTTGCCAAATGTGATTTCATAATTTAACTTTGTACTTTTTTATCTTTATGGGAGTATGAAATTTTTTCCACTTTAGATTTATTAGGTTATGTGCTGCCTCTATATTGCTCTTGGAAATTTAATAAAAACAACTTAGGATCTAAGTGTTTGAAAGTATGTTGCATGTCATTACTGTGATCAAGCTGCAAAAGGAATGATGTGCTGCAGATCTTGCTTTTTACCATTGAAAACTTTCAGAATAACTAGCAAAGATTTAAGAATCCAGTGTCCTTCCAAATTAAGTAGTTTGCACATAGCTATACAGGAATGGTGGACCATAAAAAAGCCAAGTGTCAGCTCTCAGTTGGGGGAGTAAAACTCAGAAAACATTTGCTGTGTCTTCCATTAAATCATAGCAGTTTGTATTTGCATACGAAATCTTATGAAATACTTGAATATATGTACCAATACAAAATGAGTACTTTTCTTGTATGTTTTTGCATTCTTTTTTCATAAAGCTTGTTTACAGGATTTAGTGTTAGAACAGCTCTGGGATAGTTTACTAGCAGGAGCTGTTACAGACACTGCTCGTGACTGCTGAATTTATGGAGAAGAGAACTAACTAGTAAGGAAGGAAAAAATAAGATAGGAAGAAGCTAATAGCATGAGGAACAAACTTTTCTTTTTCAATAATGTCTCTAAAGTACTTGTTAAAAATTTTATGAAGTAGTATTCTTGCAGAGAAATTTTAAAATAGTCTGGTTTTCTTTCCTTATTTCTTATATGTTTGTATATGAAAGTCAGTTCCTTCTGGAAATAGAACTGCATGCCCAGATTTTTTAGATTTCCATGATGATGCAGTTATATCAGAGAAGTGTATTCTTTACTTGGCATAGTGGGTGGCTGTTGAAAGTTCTACAGCTAAAGAACTGGGAAGGATGTCCTGATACACCCATAGCTGTGTAATGTTTGGAAATCATCTGCAAACCTCCCAGAAGAGATGCGAGTAGGAAAAGTTGTCTGTCCTTCAGCACCCGTTATGTGATAATCACTGACAAAGCTCAACGATTTTAACCTGGACCTAAGATTTTTTTCCAACTAAAATTAAACCAAAATTCACACTGTCTTGTGACACCTTTCAATACTGAAAAAAAATTTGGGGGAATCTGTGTTTGAAAAATTGGATTTATCTAGCTGCTTAAAATTCCTCTTTTTTTCTTTGATTTCATTCTGATACTTGGTTTTTTTTGACAGTTTCTTTATCTGCTGCACGTGGATGAATAGTAAAGTAATCCTGTTCAGAACATCTGTCTGAGCAGTCTTCTTGTCAATATTTTAATATGGTGACTTGATTGAAACAGTATGTAGTATTTTTCTCTAACTTTTTAAACTGTGGTTTTTTGACCTCAATCTTTTTGTCTTTGATATTGTGTAGGGGTTTTGGACGTGTTGGTAGGGTGTATGTTTTTTAAGTTTTCAAACCTTTTGCATGTTTTTGATAAAATCACTTGTGTTGTGTGAGTTTATCGCAATGTAGAGTGAGAGATTTTAGCTTTCAGCGAAAACTACTTTGTAGCAAGTTACTGTGATTTCCAGTGTGTAGGCTACAAGAACACATAACCCTTAAGAGGTGAAGCTATTGAAGTTAAATCCTTGAATGAAACTAATGACTTTTAATTTTTTTTACTATTTATATATTTTAAAAAAATTATTACTGTAATCCATCAAATAAAATAAAGTATTTGGGCAATGAGTCTTAACAACACCAACACATCAATGAAATGCATCCTTGACCTTAACCATTTGTTTTCTGAAAATTTTTATCTACTGAAAGGCCATTTGCTTTGCAAACATACATTTAAGATATCTCATTTTCAAACTTTGAAAGATGACCACATCAAGTGGTGGAGGGAAAGTAAAAAAAAAATTTGAAAAGGCAGCCCATTGAGCTTTAATTTCAGAAGCACTGAGCACTGGGGAGAAGTAGAAGTAGTTAAACATGTAGACAATTTAAACATAAAGAAGACACAAAGAAATTCTTGCCCCCCACACTCTCACTTTCTCTCATATACTTAACTTCTACTGTGTTTGTATTAAATTACAATATTCCTACTTTCTATTCCTGATTTTTTTTTCTTTTCTCTCACAGCACCATCAATAATTGGAAAGTCTTATCCTGCTGTTAAATACAGAATAACTAAGGATTGTTAAAAATCCTCTTATGTTTTCCAGGCTGCATTAGGAATTATGCAGATGGTTGAGGACACTCTCATTGAGCATGCTCATACAAAGCCACTCCTTCCGAGTCAGCTAGTCAGGTACAGAGAAGTGCAACTTCCTGACAGTAAGTTAAATGATTTATTTATGATATTTAAGGCGCATGAAATTGAGATTCTCCTTGCTAACAACATTTTTAAGCATATTACTGTGTTGCTAGGAGTGTGTTTTGAAGTTAAACTTACTTCAAATTATTTTAAACTTCAGAAATATAGTTAGGGTGAGGTTTTACTAATAAAATTATGTGCTAGTACATGATCTTTCTAGGCTACTTGACAATTAATTCGATTTCATTTTTAATTTGTGTATGTAAATTGGACTTCTTGGAATGACTTGGACCATCTTTTAGGTGACCCAAAGCCCTTCTATGATCATATGATTCTGCAATTCAGTTCTAAGTCACTTGTTATAATTTATGGAAATAAGAGCCCTGTCCCACTCTCTGCTACACATAGCATATACATTTGAATGAACACCATTCTTTGAGCATCTCTGAGTATTAATTGACCATTAAGTTAAGAATTGCACGTAAAGACTCTTTGGAAAAACGAAAAGTTCTTACACAAATAACTTTTTTTTTTTTTTTTACACAAATTCTTTTGGTCTTGTAGTGCTCGTATGCTTTTACTTCCATGGTGAAAAAAGTGGTTTTTATAAGAAAGGAGGTTCAAGGTATTGCTGGGAGTGATGACATATGTAGCTATACAGACAAGATAAATTTCCCATAGCTGATCATCTGTGGAAGCTACCATATTCAAAAGAAGTTGTTGGTATTAAATGCTGAGTTATTCTTAATGTTCATAATAGTTTCTGGCAGATTGTCTTTAGAAACTGTTTACACAGTAGAGGCAATGCAGAATTTCACTGCAGTTCCAAAAATATTTGCTTGAAGAGAAGTAGCCAGTTTCAACTTACTTGCTGGTATTTCCAAGTGGTGACATTTTGATGTTAAAATAATAGTCTTTTCTTGTCTCATGAAAAGTATGCTCTTAGTGGAAATTCTGCTTTAATAGCCCTAAACTATTTATTATAGTTGCATTCCACAAACATTAGACCAGTATCTTTTTAATTGTGGACAATAAGGACATACACTTTCATGAGCTTCAGTGTTTTAACTTTGTCTTTTAGGAGGTTGGTTTGTATATCAACAGAGAAATGAAGTTCATAACAACTGTGGCATTGAAATATATTATCAGACAGACATGCAGAGCACTTCTGAGAATATGTTTTTGGAGCTCTTTTGCCAGATTATCTCGGAGCCGTGCTTCAATACTCTGCGCACCCAGGAGCAGTTAGGTGAGTTCTCCGGAGTGCTCGTGTGTCTGTGTACACACGAGCTGTCACAGTCACGCGCTCACACGAGACCCTGAGGAGGTGTTCTCTCTCTGCTTAGTGAATGCCATTTAAAGGGCATTTGGTAGATGTAAATCATCTTAACTGCTGATGACTCAAAGAAATTTTACTGTGCACAGAGTCTAAAATAAGAACAAGCAGGCATGATTTTCAAGATGTCTGAAATATCTGAAATCAACTCCAACTAAAAAATGTGTGATCATGGTACAGAAAACTTCATATTAGAATTTACCAAAAGGAGATTGTATCAGTACCCTAAATTTCTAGATCTTCTTAAAGAACCAGTAGTAGTTTGATCTTTTCTGCTTGTGATCCTACTTCTAGCTGCACTTCATGATTCATAGAATCACAGAATCATTTATGTTGGAAAAGACGTGTAAGATCACTGAGTCCAACTGTTAAATTATAAGCCCTATTTTAGGAATACTGCTGTGTGGGTAGTGGTAAGCTACCATGTTGGTGAAGACCTAAATACACTTCAGGCTTTTGAAGACTTTAGCTGTTCACCAATAAGTACAAATAATTGTTACCTGAAACAGTTAGTCTGAGAACTGGTGAGGTATTCCAAACAGAGTAAGGAGAGACAGAGACTTTGCATGACAGCTCACATGATTGAAATACTGGTGAGGAGGAGTACAGACAAAGGTGAGAAGCAGACAAATATTTCAGTGTGATGACTGCCAAGGATCTCAGGCAAGATTAGGCTTTACATGAGCAACCAGCAGAACCAGCCATACAATATTCATCATAGGAATTTCAACTATCTATATACCTGCTGAAAATAGCATAGAACCCAGGTTATTTAACAGGTTTTTGGAATGTGCTGGTGGCAGGTTTTGTATGAAAGTTGGAAGTAACAGCTAAGGAGAGAGGGGGAACTGAGGAAGAACTGGTTTAGTCCAGCACTTCATAATTGCCAAATAATAGAGCTCACAAGACTTATAAAGAGAGACAGTAGAAATACCATCGAAATCCAGTAAACTTCATGGAATTGTTAGTAAGATTTCTGAGAAATCTTAGGGAAAAAGAAGTTCAGGAATTAGCAGTTTGCTAAACAGTAGAATTAGTAACAAGAATTCTTTCAATAAATGCTTAAGCAGTGTCAGAAAGTGGAGGAGAAAAGTTGGCAATGGTGGAAAAAAATCAAAGTGTTCAAAGCATTAAAATCAAAATGTTCAAATCATTAAAATCAGAATGTTCAAATCATCAGAAAATTCAGGATGGCTTAGTTAGTTTTCACTAAAAATGTCAACTGTGGCCGGATGGCTTCCAAAATAAACACTGGTGATCAAAGTCCATGTCTTACCTTTGAACAGGAAAATAACAGATTAATCAGATTAAATTAGAAGCTTTAAAAAAGTTCGAAGTATGATGAACTCTGCATTCTATTCCAAAGAATGAAATTAGGAAATCCTGGAATTAGAAGTCTTATAATGGAAAATTTGTGGATGATAGATGGGGTATTGGAAAGATAGACACAGATAAATGCTACATGTTTCCTTAAAAAAAAAGGAAAGAGAAAAAGCAGGGAAATTATAGATTGGTCAGTTTAATTCTAATTCCAGGAAAAAAAAATGGAATAAATTTTCGAGCTAGTTCTAAATTCATAGAATGTAACTGAGACGCTGTTACTGAAGTACCTAGGTGGAAGTGCTACATTTGGGTACAGGACTTTGGAAGGTCATGACTGGAGAATAGAGAATAGTTCATTTGGAAAACGGTATTCTATAGAGCTCTACTGTGATCCAGTGTTACATGGTATTTTCATCAAAATTCTGGATGATAGGAGAGTGAGGATACTCACTGAATCTTCAGATAATACTAATTTGGGAGAGGCTGCAAGTGTGTGGGAAGATAGAGTTAGAATTTAAAATTAGTTTGACATTTTGGAAACATGACTTGAATGAAGATAAGATGCAATTTGTTAGGAACAGTTTGGCAGAAACAACCAATGGCACAGATACAAGCTAGGGAAGCAACTGGCTAGGTAGCAATTTTGTAGAAAACTCTGCAGGGTACAGTGGATCAAAAGTAGGACATAAATCAGCAGTGTCATGCTGCTGTGTAAAATGCTGGGATATATAAATGGAAATGTTCAGGATGCACTCACAGTAATACTCCTAAATTGTTCAGATAAAAACTCTGAAATACTGTAACCAGTTCTGACATGAGCATCAGGAAACCATAAGAAAACTATAAAACAACTTTTAAAAGAATGAAATGTGATAGATTTGTAATTAAAAGGGTGGAGAAATACTGAAGAAAGGATTAGTTATTCAGATTAGCAAATCCTGCAACAAAAAGGAAGGGAATAATACTTATTATCTAACTGATAAAATGGGAAGTAGTGGTCTTACATTGCAGCAAAGAGAATTCAGGTTAAATGTTATGAAAAAATAGTAAGTTTCTAATGTTGAGTCTAATGAAGCAGTAGAGTACAGCTTCATTTCTGGTAACCTGATCCTGATAACAGAATTGCTTTTATGTTGTCTTAGTCTGCCTCATCTCCTCCTTGCCCCTCCCCTGAACTGATACTGACCTCAGTGAAATAAAGGTGTTCTAAAAAAATACACAGCGACACGTTTTGAAAACCTGCATTATTTTATTTATAATACAGATTTAAGTTAGCATCGCATTGCATTCTTGTCAAACATACCACGTTTGGCAAATCCAGTGCTGTGACAAGGGATTTCTTTTAATTTGTGGCTGTTCTTGTTTTGCCAAGGTTACATTGTGTTCAGTGGCCCACGTCGGGCAAATGGCATCCAAGGACTGCGATTTATTATCCAATCTGAAAAGCCGCCACACTATTTAGAGAGCAGAGTTGAAGCGTTCTTAAAAACTATGGAGAAATGCATAGAAGACATGACAGAAGAGGCCTTCCAAAAACACATCCAAGCTTTAGCAATTCGTCGTCTAGACAAACCAAAGAAGCTGTCTGCAGAATGTGCTAAGTACTGGGGAGAAATCATTTCCCAGCAGTATAACTTTGACAGAGGTAAGACAAATGGTAATTCCTTTAAAACTGAATGCTGTAGTTTGGCTACATTTGTGACTGTTGAGTGTCATATTCATTTGGGAACGGCTTAAACTTCTACATAGCTATACATAATTTACTGTCTATTTCTCTGAGATGCATTCAGTCACACACTGACATTCCTGACAGTACACACATTCGTATGAACCCTATTTCTCTTCTCATTGTGCAGTTGTTTTGAGGGAGTGCTGGCAGCGGCAACAGCAGATATCTTAACTAACATGCAATCTATCCCAGCTTAGAGTGGATTTGAAGAAACACTAATTTTTTTTTCATCTATGATGCTTTGAAGGTTATAGGTTTGTAGGAGACCAAATGAGATCCAGCTTCTAGTATTATTACTGAAAATGGACTGACAGTTATTTACTCTGTGGTCCTACATAATATTTAAGTTTTTTAAAAAACTTTTCAAATGTATTTTAATTTTTTTTTTAAAAATACTAAGATACGTTAGTAATACACTTAGATACATTAGCAATACTTTAGTTGGATACATAGTATCCAACTAGTTAGTAATACAGTTTCTAACATCAAAAAAAATCAGTTTAGGTACAGATCAGCTTTTAGTGACATTTTCATGTCTCGACTCTTATTCACAGCTGTAATTTTCTGTCTTCATGCATAATATGCTTCCTCCATAAAACTCACTCTGCATTCTGTGACTTCTCTTCTGCTTTATGTGCGCTGTATTGGCTTTCCATGATAGCAAATACAGTCTTTTTGCTTCACGATGACTCACTGAGCTGTTTAATAATGAAGAGTTTTGACTTGTCATCTAGCTTGGTCTGGAGAGAAGGAGAGCTACTGACAAGGTTTCATGCCTGAGCATAAGAAGTGGCATGAAAACTTATCACTTCAAGTACTTTTTTTTGTGTCTGATGAAATAGTCTGATTTTTCTCTGCCTTAATTTCTGTTTATACCATAGTTGGATCAATATTATCTCTCTGGAATTTCTTACTGCAAAGTGTAGCCATATTTTTCATATCTCAATCCCACATATTATTTCCCTTGACTTTTATACCTTTAATTCCCCTCTCCCCCCTAGTAATTTTATATCGTTAATTATTATAATATTACTAGAATTGTCAGAATCTGAAATTCATAGTCCAGCCTTAAGAAGTGGAAGGATTTTTTTATGTTTTTTACATTTTTATTATTACTACTTTTACTCTTTTCTCCCAAATCTTACCTAGTTTTCCAAAGTGTATTGATTTTTTTTATTTCCTCCATATAGAACTTGATATTACTTACAGCCTGCCTTACAGACTTGTAAGCTGCCTGTTCTCTTGCACGTGTTTCTTCCTTGATCTTCTTGGTAATCCTAAGAAAAGCAAGCACGCCTACAACAAGAAACCTTTCTGCTTAAGCAGCAGTGATATTAGGTGATTAGTCCGTGACAGTTTAATTAATATGAAGGAATGTAGCAACTGAGACACGTTGTCCGCAGATATCTTAAAGGTGTGACTACTTCTTAAGGGGTGTGTAGGCACCGTTCCTTAACATTTCTTTAAAAGTATGTCCTACCATCCTGTTTCCTAACTGTGAATAAAAGCCATCTATATCCAGTCTGCATTAGAAATGTATAACTGATTTGAAGACAATATCCAAGAGTAGGCATATCTATTTTAGCTACCGAATATCCTACGGTGCAGTCAATATTCTTCAAACGTGCAATTTTTTAGTAAGTCAAATCAAATAGACTTATTGAAGTATAATTTTCTGCCAAGGTTCTACTGACACTTTTAGTGAAGCAAGTATTAACTTGAAAGATAACAATGAAAAGCTTATCATTTGCGGTCAATTACAGCATCTGAGTTTGAAAAAAATATACTTTGTATAAGCAGTGTGCTGATAACCAGCTGTGATCTGCAGACTCACTCTAATTTGTAGTATTGTTGTGCAGATAACATTGAAGTGGCTTATCTAAAGACCCTGACCAAGGACGACATTATACAGTTCTACAAGGTAAGTCAGTCATGGAGCTAAAATGTTACTTAGAATGAGATGGAGGTACAACTGAATCTTCTTTGTGCATGCTGTGAAGGGGTATACTGACACCTGTTTTAGGTACATGATAAAACTGATGCAGCTATCTTCTATTTCCTGAATACTACTTAGTTTAATAGCAACTGTAAAAATTGTACAGAACGATAGGGTTTTTTTGTGGTTTTTTTCTTGCCAGCTCTTATTCTACTTGTTTGATTTGTCATTTCTTTATGGATATAAAATATGCTGCTCTATGACCAAGCCTGGCCAAAATGGCACATTTGTTCTTTTATCTTTTTCTTCAACCAATCAGTGATTCAGCTTATTTTATGGGCATGAATTGTGAATGAAACAGATATTTTTAAAGCTTTGTTCACTGTAAATCAGTGGGGTTTTTTCTTCCTCTAATGGTTATGCAGAGCAAAGGAACGGCATAATGATGCAGTAATTCTACATTTTAACTCAGATGCATATCGAATATAAGCATCGAAATGTGTCCCTGTCCTGTCCCTATCACTCCCCACCAGTATAAAAAAAAAATTGTGCGTCATTCTTTCTGTTTTGTAATGTGTAATAGACGATGGTATTTCACTATATTGCAAAGTGCTCATGGAGTTTTATTACTTTTAGAGCAGCTGGTAGCTCAGGGAGTTCTTTGGAAAATAAGATCTACTTAATGTCTTCAAAATTTATTATTGGATGGAAAAATTTCTGCCCATGAAGAAGCATGGGCATGTGTGTGTCTGTGTTCTTTTTTCCTCTCTTGGGCAGAGGGGGTTGTTTACTTTTAATTTTTTTAATAGTATGATAGCACGGGTGAAGAATGCAGCAAATGCAAAGTTATTAAATGGAATTTCAGTACCTGTTGTTTAATAAATGGTAACTTGAACGTGTATGCATATTCTGGATTTGTAGGAACCTATACTATTTCACTTACACCAATGCTCAATACATGATTATCCACCACCATTCCAGAGCAGCAATAACAGGCTAGATTGGTGAGCCAGTCCAGCTGAATTTAATGATTGTGTTCAGGGTGATGTGCTTCCAGAAGACTGCTAGGGATTGAAAATTCTGCAGAGATTTTAGGTTGCATTCCTGATACTGTGATAGTTAATGGCTGAATTTGTGTTACTTACAGTTTTTCTGAGTTCCAAGCAGTACATGAATTGCTTAACTTGATTGTAAAAAAAATCAAGAGTATTGTATGGATGACTTTTAATAATATTTGAAGGCACATCTCAAAATTCATCCCTCATTTTAAGGCTTAAATTAAAATTTAAATGCTCTTGTTCTTTTTACTATTTTGTAATGTCTAAGGGATACTTCCTACACCTGAAGGACTTGATGTTTTTTACTGTAGGTGCTGTTGGCAATAGATGCTCCCAGAAGACACAAGGTATCAGTACATGTCCTTGCAAGGGAAATGGATTCCTGTAAGTATTGTGCTGAATATAGTATTTAATCAATTCCTGTTCCAGCAAGTCACAGTTACAGATAGCCATGTTATATCATACAAATGCACTGTAAGAAAAACTCAGCTTTGGAGATGACATACCTTTCAGAGGAAAAAGTGGGGGGTTTTCTACCTTTGCTTCACATGAGTGCTTAAAATTTTTTGTTGATTTTTTTTAGACAAGTTTTTCAGCCATTCTGAAGTATATTGATAATAAAACAATATATCCTAAAATAGCACTTCTGTTTTCAACAAGATATTTTAAAACAAACATAAAACTTTGTATTATTCCTACAGGGGAAAAAGCCCCCCAGCCAACCCAAAATTAGAATTTGCAGTTATCAATCCAGTGTGGGGTTTTTTTTGCCTGACAAGCATCAAATGTCCCCAGTAGTATTCAAGCATCCTCAGACAAAACCCAAAACCTCCGAGAATGTCAAACATTTTATTTAAATTTAAGAAGGTCAACTTTTATTTAGGTTTTATTTTGAAGTAATATAGATCAATTGTGCATTCTAACAAGAAGGAAAAGGCTAGAAGCGTTTCTGGTTGATATGAATAAACTGAGAGGAGAAACTTCTAAGGTTTTGTTTGCAAATCTTTCACCATTTTATGCTGGACTTAAATTCCAACATTTATTTGTTTGCAAAATCAAAAATATTGAAGACTAGTCTGTAGTTCAGAGAGAAGCAGATACTGTGTGCATGTCACTAAACTCTTCTGCCTCTGAAGGATCAATGTTTATGGTAGTGCAGAAATTGCAGCTTTGCAGCTGAGTAAGGAAGACTTGCTTCAATCTTTCCAGTTTCCATGACTAGTAATTGCTAAATGGAAATAGTTCTAAAAATTTTCCTATTTAGAAAATACTTTTTGAAGTGTACTAACTGTATTGCCAGATTGGTTATTATTTGCTTGGAATGATATCTTCCCAAGACAAGGGTGAGCTTGTGAGGCAGCCTAACAAGTGGTTACTTACAGAAATTGTAACAAGTCCTGAAAAACTCCCCAGTCCTAAATCTTTTAATCTGGCATTTGGCCTCTCTTACGCCATGAAAAAAATTGAGATTAGAAATGCAAAAAGAAGTTTTGGGGCAATTAGAGTAGGACATGCATGGAGACAGGCAGGGAATACTTGGGGTTGCTGTCCAGATTTTTGGTACCTGGAGTAACCTCTACACTTCTATAGGCATGTCCTTATCAAATGATGTGCTGTTCCTGCACTGCTCTTGGATGTATCACTGGTATTTGCTACTGTTCTCATAATTTGTACTGAGAAACAGTTTCAAGTATTCATTGATCAACAGATTAGCAATTTTTATTTCTACATTCTCTTTATGTGTAAGTAAAATGAATAAAAGCCACTGCCTCAGCTCATGTTTTCAAATAAAATAATGGACAGCCATGGAATATAAAAGCAAAATGTTTAGAAAACCTTATTTAGTGATACTTTAAAATTAAAAACCTGTGCTTTATTCAGATGCCTGTCTTATAAGAGAAAACAATTAATTATGTAAAAGATACTCATTAAATTGTGGTCCCAAATTAATTTTGCTGATGTTAAATAGGCCCTGTTGTTGGAGAATTTCCATGCCAAAATGATGTGAACCTTGCACCAGCACCACCACTACCACAGGTAAAATGAAACAACACACAAAAAAATCCTAGCCTACATTCTTAATCTAGAGGTTTAGTATCGTTAAATACGAGTTCATAAGGAGAAACAGACTTCTGGGAATTCCTGCTGTCAAGGGGCTGATGTTTTAGCTCTTTCCTACATGCATTTTTGTCCTCACTAACAACAGGGATTTTTCCTGATTTTTCCTTTTATCAATTTGTCCACTTACCTCTGTTCCTTTTAGCCCTCTGAAATGAAAGCTAACAGTAGTAGTAAACTGCACTGAGTATCTGCACTATGGTATATATACAGATGATTAGTGTCTGAAAATACTGAGTGTATATGATCAGATAAATCAGGTGTCAGGAGAGATTCACATGCATCAACGAATTTGTCACCTTTGTTTAAAAAACCCAAACAACCCGCCAACCCAAAGCAACAACAAAACCAACTAGTTGGTCATTATCTTAAAGCCCAAAATATTAATGCATGTTCCTGTCAATGTGTAACTTGTGGAGGAAACAATTTGGCAAATTCTGTTCATACAATTATTACGGATTTCACTGTGGTTAGATAGGATAGCACTGGGCCTTTACTGGACCTTCAGTGAATTTTCTTGAAGGATGGCAGTGTTTGTCCCAATAGGTGATTAACTTTTCACAGTGTGGTAGATCTGTGTTCTTCATCAGACCTTGCAGGTGAAATAATTGCTATGGGTAGAAATTTGTGTATGCATGGTATGGGGATATATTAGCCATTATGACTGAAATATTAGAAAGTTACTTTGTTAGTACATCTAAAAATAATAGTGCATAGAATAGCTATTGTGGTTATGATCTTACTCTGATGTTCAAAGGACAGCTGGGGTGCTCTGAAGCAGAACTTGTAAATTAAAAGATCAGCTCTGCATTTATTGGAGATCCTGACATTATTAGCAACGCAGTTACTGCATTATAGCTATTTGAAATGACATGAATATAAAACCTGTTATTTCATAAGAAATAACATTGTGTTTTGGAGGTTCCTGTAATAATGAAGTATGAATCACTAATATTGTAGAAAAGAGCAAGACAGGTATGTTTGTATGTAGCTGTAGCAACAGTTAAAATGAAAAGCAAGGAATTTGTCACTTTTCTGATTGCGGATACTGAGCAGACTTTTTCTTGCATGCACTTCTTTGCAGCCAAGTGTGATTGAAAATATGACAGAATTCAAGCGCAGTCTGCCGCTCTTCCCACTGGTGAAACCACATATCAATTTCATGGCTGCAAAACTGTGAAGAACCCCAATGGATGAAGAAATGCAAATGATCAGTACTGATGTGGTTTCAGGGGACTTCATGATGAACAAAATTATTAAAGATCATTGGGATAAATGGTTCTGTTCATTATGAAAGTCCCGAATTCCTTCTTGGTTCATTTGACATTAGCTGTGTGTTTGGGATAGAGAGTATATAAAAATCAGTTGTAGTCATGTGTCATTTATAGTACAGACAACCTGTTAAAAACCAAAATCAACTGAAACAGTGGTAATAAAAAACTTGTAGATGCAGTATATTTTTAAAATAACATATCCCTTCAGATTTTCATTTTGATGAAATAACCCTCCAGAGCAAACAAAGTTGCTTGAAATGTGCTTGTTACTCCTGAAAAACACCGTTTAGCATCCCAATAATTATCTTGTTGGGAGTTGGAGGGGGTGAGATAAGTAAGTCCTTTTTGGGATAGGGTCAACAATTTTTTCTTAAAAATAGAGACTTTCACATTTTTTTGAAGTGACGTGTTGAATGATACTTTTTTAATTGATCCTTAATGCAACCAACATATTTTCTATTTAAGTTTTATGAAGACCAGTGGGGCTGAAAAAAAGGAAATTTGACAACATAGTAATAGGTGAGAGAATTGTCTTAATGAGAATAATTGAAGATAAGGGCATGATTTTAATCTTTCTATACAAATTTGGGGGGCATTTTATATTAAAACTAGTAAAATGCTGGAAACACTTTATTAGTGCATCTTATTTTTGTTACCAAAAGTGTTGTCCCGGTCTCTTGATACTGTCAACATCCTGTTCAGTTTATCAGCATTACTGTGAACTGTCCATTTGGTATATCAAATACTTTATTTGGTGTCATTTTCTGTTTTCAGTTGTGTATGTACTGATGGAGAACACAGTCCGTTTTGCCTCACCTGTTATGTTTGGTCTCAGTCCAGCAAAGCACTCACTAGTGCAAATAACTTTAAACACACACTGGATCTTTACTCAAGAACAGGTGCATGTCAAATAGGGGCTCTCCAATGAATCAGACACGTCGTTATTTTGATAAATGTATGGGTCCTTCTTGTCCTTCAAGAAGGTGTTTGGGACAGTGCAGTGCTGGGGTAGCAGTGCTATAGCACAGCCTGTGCTTCAGGTTACATCACAAAGGATTTGCTCCTACTTCTTGGAAGAAGGCTGTGCAGAACTCAGAAGGATCAGGAACTATGCTGAAATAATGTTTATATATATAGATATATATATTCCATAATGTAGTAAAATGATAAAACAATATATGGTGTCTCGTCTTCACCAGCTTTACTGACTTCTGCAGAGTGGTCTTGTGCTTGGGACAGCACCCAAATAGGAAAAGGTAAGGAGCATGAAATTCTCCTGCCTCTGTAATACATAAAGAGATGGCACTGAGACAGGAGAGAGTATGTAAAGCACTGAAGATATAAAATCGGCTCATCAGAGAATTTACTTCTTACCAAAGGAGCCTGAAAGTAATGCCCTGGTGTGACAGGCATGTGTGTCAAACATCAGAATCCTGGTATAGTCAGTTGGGCTGTTCTGTGACTGAATCAGTGTTGGTTCTTATGTTGGCTCTGAGGCCAAGTTAAATGAACGCTTGACAGGGCAAGGGCCTTAAGTAGGGTTTAATTGAGAGTCTCTTCTAACTGAATACATATGGTGCATTTAAAAATTGTTTTAAAGGTTAAATGGTACGTGTTCCAATATTTTTTTTAATAGATTTGATGAGAGTTTGTGATGTAACCTGTTGCCAGGGAAGGCCACTAGCATTTTTTGTAGCCTGATGAGGAGGAAAAAAAAAATACACTCTAAACAAAACCAGTCAAGATGTCTCTGTTCACATTTTTCATGGATCCTTCACATGAGGCTTTTTGCCCTCTTGCATTTCACTTTTGTTTATAGTTTTCCTTTAGTAAAAGTATTTGTATTATATGTAGTAAAAGTTTTGACAACATATTATAAAAGTATATTTTTTGGGATTTAGTATTTAAACATACCACTCTTATGGTGAATGCAATGAAATGGCTCCTATTGTGTGTAAAAATAAATATATATATATATTCATGAAAGTACTATCAACTCTAACAGATTATATAAATAAATTGGAGTAGTGGTGTATCTAACACAAGCTCACAAATCATGTTTTCCAGAGGAAAAAAATGTATAACTTCAGAGTTCTGTGACTGGATGTGGAAACCCATGTAGTTTTCCAACAACTCTTAATTGCTTTTAAGTGTTCTCCAGCATTTTACAGTTTCTGAGTTTGATATAGCAGTAAATTTTGATAAACTCAGGCATACTAATGGGTTCATTTTAGTGGATCCAAAGCTGCAGTGTCTACAAGCAATAAAGAACTACCTAGAATACACTGTAATTCAATTTTAGTGTTTGTTAATTAGTTTATGTAAGAAACCATAAATTATTATTACATAACTGTAATTTTTGCAAGTGCTATTTTAAGCAGTTGATGTGGAATTGGGTGCATGTGACACAGCCAGTATGACAGAGTGCTAGAGTTATTCTGTTTACAATAAACAATCTGAATTTAATGTTTGGAGTTCTTAATTTGTTTCATTTTAATTTTTGCATACTGGTAATGTTACATCTATCAGTCTGTGCATGTTTTTTATTGGATGTTAAATGTGATTTTCTTCTATCCAGTTGGACCAGTTAGGCAAATAGCATTGCTGCAGAAGCGCTCCCAGGCACTTCTAGGGAAGTTTCAGAGGACTTCCCCATGTGGCATCCCACACCTCTTAGGTAGATCCATCTCTGTTGCCCTCTAAGTGTATGAAAACTTAATAATATAAAGGTAGAAATATTTGCACAAGACAGAATTTTAATTATCAAATCTGAAACTGTAAATTTAGGGCTTGGCTGCAGCCAGACTGAATCTTTAGTGCAGCTTTACAGTGTTGCTTTTGAGAAATTACTTTCCCTGGTCATTTTTTTTTGTTCTGTGCACACCAGAAGACTTCATTTCAAAAGGTTAGGAGTGTGTGATTGTTAAAGTAGTAAATTATGTCAATTTTGACAGCATAAAGATACAAGTCAGCAGGCCCTCCTGCTCCTCTGAGGGGGGCTCCTTGAAGTAAAATATGACAGCAGCGTTAAAAGAGACACGTCTTGTCCTTGGCATTGGGATTGGGAAGAGTGGCTGGTACCCTCAGGGGAGAAAGAAAATGCCAACAGCCCACCTGGAAAATCACAGCTTTTTCCACTCCCAGTTGTTAGGGGCTGGTATAAATCTTGATTCATTGACTTTACTGTCTTGCAAAAAAATCAAGTAATTCAAATCTACTTTAACTAATACTATTAGCCATAAAGAAATGCTTGAGCTTTTTCAGATTATTTAAGCGCTTGGATGTGAGCAGCCCTTATTGATAATGTGTTCCACAGTGCAATCAGTGCATCTGGAGAAAGCATTGCACACCCTTTTAACTGCATTTATTATTATCTAGCTCTTGTTTTAAAACAGGATCAGCAGAATTTTACTTTACCTTTTCTCTCCTACTTAACTGTTAGTATGCTTTTACTGTAGGTCTGCTGCAAAGTGAAAAATCATTATCTTCTGCATTTTCATACATTCTTCCCATATTTTTTCAGTATATGACCATTGAGCTGACGTGGTCATCCACATTGACACCTGGGGCCTTCGCTTGAGCTCGTACCTAATGTGATATTCAAATCCAGCTTTGAAATATTTGGTTTGCAAGTTGGTTTTTAATATTGTTGCTAATGCAAGGCACCTCTGGGTATTTTAAAGGCAGAAGAGATCAGAAAGTCAGGCCCCTTTTGTACCTTGTAATTTTAAAAGAAGCCTGGCCTATGTAGATTCTGCTGAAAGGCTTTTATTTGAAAAATTGCTATTTACCATTCAAAGAATAGAAGTTACAGTATGTGCTGTGGGTGGAATATAATGGTAATAGTGGGTGAAATTTGAATTGCAGTTCAAAGGAACAAAGTGTATAAGGCCAAAGGCCCAGCAGAATGTCACAATTAAATCAACTTATTTGAACTCAAGCATCAACAGAATTTAAGATTGAAAATACTTACAGCTTTCTAAATTAACATTTCTAAGCCCAAGTGCAGCATTAAAGGATGTAGATACCATACTGATGAGCATTTGCCATTGTTAATTTTTAAGACTCTGTCTTTAGTGGTTCAGTGCAAAATTCCCAATTAAGTTCCTTGACTGTGCAATGGATGAGGGAAGATACACAGCTCCAAGTGCAAGGAAATGACTGGGCTTAGCCAGTGGGAAACTCCAGTGAGAGGCATCCGAGTTTAAACCTTACATCTTTCTGAGGATTTGCCACCACTTTACTGGGTGTTAGATGTGCTTCCTTCTGCATCAGATTTCTGTTACAGATTTTCACTGTCCACTCAGCTTCCTTTTCAAAAAGGGAAGCAAGGAGTTGTGGTACTTGTCCAGTGACTACCAAAGGCATGTAAAATTCCACTGGAGCAGCAGCTGGAATTCAGGACCCTTTCCAGCCCTCCCTTCCAGCCATACACAGAACTGGGTGTCCTGTGGTATGTGTGGGCTCAAACACACGTCTGCTCTTGTGGGTAACACTTACAAAATCAGCACAGGTTCCACAGAAGGGAATGAGGAGGTCCTCAGCCTGCGTTAGTAACCTGGAAAGTGGTAAAAACAGGCTAGGGAAGATTCTAATAGAAAATGGAAGTGAGGTTGATGTTTTGGTAAGTGTTATGCCACTGTGTTGTGGCATAAAAAAGCACATTTTTTATATGGAGTCTGTTGTAAAGGATGGGCTCATATGACGGGAGAGAGAGAATTCCAGGCAGATATAGGAGACCAATACTAATGCATTTTACATGGTTACGGCTGAGTCACTTCAGAGCATGTGCAAAAATGGTATTTTGGGGTATTGAATGTAGAAGATCTGGGTGTGCAAAAAGTCAGTGAAAACTGAGGCAGCACTTTGAAGTTGTAAATTTTAGATGCCTTTTAGTGAGAGATCTTTAACATTTCCTGAATAGTATTAGAAGTGGTGCACCTGAGAAGGCAATGTTGGAACTAGTTTAAACCACCAGAAATACATACACATTTCCCAGTAACAGTGCTCAAAAATGGCTCACTTGGTCTTTTTTAAACCTTCCAACTGGCTTTGGAATGGAGCAAGGTTAGTAGGACGGGTTTCAACCCAAAGGATTATTTGTGCATGTGTGTGAAAGCCAGGGAAGTTCACAAGCTTAGTGCCCATCAGTGCTCTGGAGTCAGTCAGCTGTGGAACAGTTCAGCACCTCCTCACTTTATGCTGTTGTCGTTACAGTAACTTTAAGCCTGCTAATACTTGTGCATTCCAAGCCTTCTGCAGGGCCAGAGGAATAGAAGTGGTTTTTACAACCAATTTCTTAAAAACCCCTTACTCCAAGTGAAATTAGTTGTTTTAACTGGGAGATACCCATATCATCCACTGGCACATAGCTGTTAAGGGGAAAGTTTGAAGAGTCTGAAAAAAATCTATGCAAATAATTCTGTTCACAGATTTGATCAATACTTATTTCCAGATAAGACTGTAGGAAGAGAAAGTAATAGTGACAATTCTGCAGCATTAAATGTATTTTAGGAACACAGGAATCTGTATGTATAACTGGATCTGTCATCTCCACAAGCTGATTGTTTAGTTCTGCTACTGTGTGTCACCTTCAAAGGCAGAGACAGCCGCTGCTCACCTCGCCTTGTGTGAGGTCTCCCTGGCCAAGGTGAGGTGACCAGATACTGCCATTGTCACACCAGCCCAGTGTCAATGGTGTCCCTTTAGCAGTGGCACACACCGTGTGCGGGCAGCATGCGTGTGCCCTACGATATTGTTTCTGTGATTAGAGCTTATCTTCTAATCGTGGAAAGCTGTACCCATGGAATTATACAAAGATTGCACCTACAGTATGTCCAAGCCTGGAGAGCCACCCTGGACTGCTGCTGGAGCTCAGCAAAGTGGGAGATTTAAGCAAGTAAAACTATTGCAGAAATAATTTCAAAGCAGGTGCTACTCAACTGCAGCAGGAGACATCTGCTGATGTATGCACAACATGATTCTATTGCTGTGAATAAGCTAAGAAAAATGTACCTTATGCAGCCTTTTCCTGGAAGTAGGAAGAGTAGAATATTTAAGAGTGGAATAGCTTGTAGGCTCTGTGTATCTTGAAGAATGCATATATAAAGAATGCTTGTAGTTTGGATTGTCCACTTGAATTTAAATGTCAGTAATTGTTAGTTTAAAGATACTATGAATGTGAAAATGCAAAAGATTGTATTAAGCTCAATGTATACAAAGTGTAAGTGTGAGCTGGGGTGCTGGCCCACACTGTGAGCCACTTCATAATGTTGAAATGGAAGATAATGCATATAAGTTGCATGCCATTTTGCACTTCTTGTCTAATAATCATGTCTGTCTGTCACGTCATTGTGTAAAAATTATAAATTCCTGGGAAAAGGGGTTGTGTGTTACTGTGTGAACTACCAATTAGCTGTATAGCTAATAATGTGTGTTAGGCTTTTTTAAATGTTGAATTGAGTAATTTAGCATGAAAACAAGACCTTAACTTCAGGACAACTTGTAGTGTCTAAACAGTCCTAAGTTTCTTGGAGCCTTGAAAGCAGCAGAATAAAATTATCAGAATTTCTCATTGACTTTATTAGCTCTACATTCTCTACCCAACAGACACGAATTGAAATGAAGGCAGTTGAGATAATTGATAACTAAATCCTTAAGTTGGTCTGAAAACTGGAGTAAATACGTTGCCTTGTAGTATACTGATAGCCCTAGATTATAAAATACGTATATCTTAACAATGGTTTTGGCATAAACTCTTGGCTAGTCAATTAAATAATCTTAAATAGTTTTGGAATAGCTAATAGTCCTGGAAGTCTTGTAACGTTCATGTTTTTGTTTTGATCTGAGATCCACATACTGGGTCTTAGCCTTGGATAGAAATAATCAGAGTCCTATAGCTGGACTTGAGCTTGTTGGACTGAGCTTTAATTTGGCAGTGGTGTCACAGAGATCTGTGACAGAGATGTGTTACAAGGATGCCAGAGGAGCTGCCTCGCTAATCCCCAGGAGCCACCATACACCATGCAAGCAAAATAACAATGTCTGTCTCCGTTTGTGAAGTATGCATTTGTAGTGTCATCTGGCGCTTTTTCTTAAGCTGAAGTCAATAATATACCTTCTCAAAACTGTGTGGAAAGATTTAATAGATCTGGTTGTCCAGCAGCTCAGAAGAGGTAATTGTTCAGAAAATGGACTGCAACTCAAAATCAGAGCATAGGTTTATGTGTATGATAAATAAGACTATAAGGGATAGCACGGTCAGTAAACTTAAACTATGTTACTTAGGCTAGTGGGAAGTTCTGAGGTGCCCTCAGCAGCCACACCAGAAATGTCCTGCAGCACCGTGCACAGTCCTGGTGCTCTGGTATTGCAGGAGAGAGTGCCCAGTTTGGGGAGCTGTAATGAGAATGGAGAGCACTGCAGTACCCACAGACCCACAGCAGCTCAGAAATATTTGTGATGTTTTTTCCTGGTCCTGAAAGTAAGAATGGCCACAGCTATCAGGAGAGGAGAGCGATCCTGCTTTTACTGGCCCCTTGCAATCTCGGATGCTTTGGGCAAACAGTAAAGTTCTGTTCTTGAGCAGCAATTCCATCAAATCAAATCTCCTTACTCAACAGGTCTTTCCTTTGGTTTGATTTAATGTTATATGTTACTACCTTTTCCTTGTCAAAAAGGAAGTTTAATTATATCTCCTCTTTAGCAGTATTTATAGTGCATTAATTAATGCTATTTCCAACCAGTTACCTGTGCCTGCAGGTAACAGATGTGCGTAAGTATTTGAAATTGCCTGTCACATCTAGTTCTTCATCTTTGAAATGAACAGAACTGGGTGTTTTATTTATGGTGATGCAAGAGAGTGAAAGACCTGAAGTAGGAATTTTTGGGTCGCTTGTTGAGTCTTTAGAGCTGGCACTTCCCAAAATATTTTTAAAGGTCAAGTAGAAGTGACTTATTGGACAGTAAATTTTGAACTCTTTAGTGCCATTTTTATAGTAATTAATTAAGGAGCAGGACTGTAGGCTTAAATTTTCAGAGAAATGTTCAAGTTCATGATGTAGTCTACATATTCAGTAATTACTTCCTGCTGTTTGACCAGGCTAGGGTAAGGGAACAGCCAGAAAGGAAGAATTAATTTTTTGGGGTTGGGTTTCATTTTGTTGTTTGGGTTTTTTTGGTTGTTTTTCTTTTGGTTTTTTGTTAGATTTTCTTTTCTGTTTCAAAGTTTAAAATAGGCTATGCAAGAAAATAAGTAAAATTTAATATCTTAATTTTTAGAAAGTATAAAGTTTTTACAGGTATATTTTAATTTTTTAGTGAAAAGCTTAATTTTCGTTGCTTGGAAAACAGCATGTACTTCAGAGTAAAAACGTCAGCCTAAATTATTTACCATGAAACAAGAAGCTTTTGTGGTACCTTTCTTTCACACTGTAATTAAAATTCTTCTTGGTGCTATACGATACAAGTTTTGCTGTTCTTCCCTGTAACAATGTGAAGAGTTGTGCATCTCACCGCTATGCATGAGAATTATTTCCTTTGCTCCGCTGAGGAAAATCGTGTTTGTACGATTCTACAGATAAAAATCTAAACGGAACTTTAAATGCTTAATCAGAGAAAATAAATCACTTTTAAATCGCAGAACTAGTTCCGATGTGTATTTTATAAGGAGCAGGACGGCGTGACGTCCTTATCTTCACCAGCTCCGGACCTCGCTCGCTGCCCGTGCCCTTCACCCCAGGGCTTCCCGAGGGTTTTCCAGGCCTCCCGGCCCGCGGGGTTGGCCCCGGCTCTGCCTTCCCCTCACGCCGAGGGGCCCGGCGGGAGCAGCACCGCGGGGCTCCGGGCGGGCACCGGCGGGGCCGCAGGCTCCATTTATCCTGCTCTTTAGGGGGGCGGGGTGTCCGTGAATTACCGGAGCCCGTGTGAGGCAGAACCGAGCGCAGCCGCGGCTCTGCCCTGCGCCCCACGCGTGGCGGGCGCGACGCGCCGTTCTCTGAGGGCAGAACTGACCCGGGCCGGGCCATGGCGCCGGCAGTGCCATCAGCTAAATGCGCCCGCTTCGCATCCAGCCGCCGAGGAGGCTGTGCTGGGGCACTGCTCGGCACTGCGACAGCTGCCACTGCAGGGACACGCATGAAAACAGCAGCAGTTTTGCCTACGGAGCAGGTTTGAGGGAGAGTGGCGCGCAGGGGCCTGAGGAAGGGAGAATGGCTCTGGTCTCTGCCGGCGTTTGGCAGGATGGAGCGTTGATGGTAAAGGGCTCGTAGCACAGACCGGGAGGTGTCACTGCCAAGTGTTCAAGCAAGAGAAAAGGGAAACTGAAGGGGTCGATGCGGGACAGATTTCGTTCAGTGGTACCTGGTGACCCCACGCCCGTTATCTCGCTGGGGACAGCCACGGGCCCCGTCACGTGCAGGATGCGTGTGGCCGTGCGATAAGCACCCAGCGCTGCCGGGTGCTGGAGAGCAGCAAAGGGCTGGGGCACCCAGCGCTGCCGGGTGCTGGAGAGCAGCAAAGGGCTGGGGCGCGCACTCGCTCCAGCCTCGGATGGTGACAGACCCACGTGTCTTTTCTTCCCGACCATCCCCTCCCCGTCTCCGATCCACGTCCTTCTCCTCTGGCCAGACTCAGTCCTCATCTCCTCACCCATTTGTCACCCGCCTGCTTCACCTCATGTGTAATCAACAGCCCCCTACGACCCACACCCTCCTGCAGCTCCCAGGCTCTCTGTCACAGATTAATGCCCACCAGCTCTCATGCACTTTTCCCAATGACTCCTCAGTCCCCAACCTCTTTGTCCTTCCTTCATTACATGTGTTGCTGAAGCCGCATTTTATCTTTTGCCTTGGAGTAAGATAGGATAAGGAGGGAAGTCACCAAGCGCTCTGGAGGACAGCCTTTTTGCTTTCAGGTCCAGCCATACAGCACTGCAGGGTGGCGATAAGGTGCTAAGATCCATCTCTTCTCTTAAAGTGGCCCTTAAAAAACCCCAAACCCTTGGGAAATGGCAGCTGTTTCATCCAATCCCACCTAAGCAGCTTCAACATTCAAATTTTCAGGGTGTTTGGAAGATTCCTCATACAATTCACAAAACACACCACCTCAATCAATCTGAAGTCCTCCCTACCACCTAATTTTCAATTCCTTGCTTCAAACTTTAAGACTGTCAAAGACCTGCCACCATTTGCCGTTAAGTATCCAAACTATGACAGAAGAAATCTTCCATAGTTGCTTACTGGGGCCACAGAGCATGGTGTTTGAAGTTCAGTAAGAATCACAGGTCTTATTAAAGGAAATGGTCTTATTAAAGGAATTACCAGGCAACCAGGTGGTGGTAGCAGCATTCCTGTGTCAGGTGCAATGAGAGCAGGAGGAGGAGGAAACATCTTGCAGAGCTCTGTAACTTAAGGCTGACATACCCTTAAATGGAAAGGATCCTGCACATCTGCCTTCCAAAAGTCTGTACTAACAGCCTCCTCTTGGCTCAAGACTTACTACTGAGGGAGCTGTGAGTATGTGTAGGTACGTGCAGGCATGTGAGTGCTGAGGAAAGAGGAGCAGTACGAGCCTTAGGACAGCGCAAGAAGAGAAATTGGCAGCAGTATCTCATTAATTGCATACTTTGCACAATGAACAAAGAATAGAATTACAGAACCACAGGCCCCTTCCTCTGTGCTTTGCAATGCAGCAGGACCTTCTTTTTCCCTCTGGGTCAGACTTTCTACTGCATGTGAGCATCCTTGGGCTGCACCTGCTGTGGTGACTTGCTAATACATCTGCTTGGAAGAGATGCCTGGTTTGCACATTGAAAGGATAAACTGCTTATCCTGTTTTCTGTAATTCTGTCACAGAGAGCAAAAGCTCATCTGACTGGTTTAACTTAAGGGTAAATACAAGGCAATGTGGTTGAAAGAGATAGAAAATGGAGAAGGGACTCTGAATCAGCTGATTTGTGTTTAAAGGCTTTATTCTGCTTGCTCTCTCTTTCTAAAAATAATTTTTCTGGTTTGGAGAAATAATATATAAATGATACCCTGGCAAGAAGTGCATAAAATCTGACAGACGAATAAATTGCACTCTCCAGAACTGTAAGCTTCAAAAGAACATTGCAGAGATAATGCATGTTCTTGGCTTGAGAGAAATCCTGTCCATTAGAAATATACCTCTCTGGAGATTGATCTGAACTTTTGAGCTTTCAATTGAATAATTGCTCTTTGAGATTTGAAAAAATTTGAATTATTTAATATCCCATTCAAAATTGAATAACACTGCAGTTGGTGATTTAAAATGTTGTTGAATTAATTATGACATTTTGTTAAATTCCCTTTTGTCTTTCCCTTGTCCGTTTTTTATTTCAAAGGCCTCAGTAATGCGCAAAGTGTATCACTCCAGTAGAGAGATGAGTCAGAGATTGGTCGGCCTGAATGGCCTTAGACCTGCCCTTATCCCTGCTGACTACCCAGATGCAAGTCTGAAGTGATGTTACTTGCATCTTAAAGAGCAAGACTGAGAAAGCTCAAGCTTCCTTGCTCAGCTTATTCTGACCTTCTCTTGCTACAGCCTGTCATGGCAAACAGGTCAGATTCACACATACAGAGCTGTAATAAATAATCTAAATCTGGCAGCAAAGGAAAAGGTGAAAAGGGGAGAGTCTGAAGGATGGTTTAATGAGGTGACTGCATCATTCTCATCGCTGTATCAGAAGGATCAGGTGTGTATCCACATCCTCCTTTCCAGCCATTCACCTCACACCTCACACTGCTGGGCCCCAGTCAGGAGTTGGGAATGGGCCACTCAAACAACTCCTGCCAGGAAGGACAGTGCAAACCATTATTACACTGGCTCAGTTTAAACCATGCCCTTGCCTATGCAGATTTATGGGAAATCTAATACGATGTTGCACACAGTATGAAAAGAGTAGATGAATGTGTTGTTCCAGCATCTTTCTTCATTCACTTTCAAATTCAACCTTGTAAATATAAAGTCTCCTTAAATTTTAAAGTAGCAGTTACATAAGTAACAGCATTAGCCGTGAATGTACAGCCCTATTTGCAATCCTGAACACATGATCATGGCACAGATTTCTATAACTTCGCAACAGGAGAGTGCAATCTGTACACAAACAGCTGCTCTTGAAGCTGGACTAGGCGGCTGCCTGAGTCAGGCCTTTGACAGACAGACTGTGCTGCCAGCCCCTGCCCCTCCCACCCACCACCTGAGCTCCAGTGCAGCAAATTTGCTCAAAGCTGCATCAAATATTAATGCTTCAGACCACAGGCATTGTTCAGACCCTTTCATATGATCTGCCTCATATCCACACTGCAAACCAAATGTGCTGCCCATACTGAAACAAGGCCTGCAGCCATGATTTAGAGAATACATGGTAGGAAAGGAAAGTACAGCTGTGCTGGTAAGAGGCCTGTCAAAGCCTTTTAGGATGTGGCACACTGGTCTGCAACATTTCAGATTTCAGCTGAAGACAAATTTCTCTGTTGTTTTTCTGTATCATATAGCTAATTTTGGTGTCATCCCTGCAATTTTATTGTTCTGTGGCATAATTTATAGCAAGCTATTTATGGGATTAAAATAACTGTCAGCTTGGAGAAAGGACACAATTTCTCCTGTATGTAATGGGGGTTAGAAGATTGTTAGAAGGTTCCTGTCCCACAATGGATAGCAGTACATGGATGCCTGTACAGGAGAGGTGGAAAGATTTGTTTCTTACTCCAGTTTATTGTATCTTCTTACTCCTATTCTTGTAATGAATAGTCTAATTTTAATTTCAGGATTATCCTTCTGGTTTAGGTATGCCATGTTGTGGACTAACATCCTCAATGCACCTAATATTATAGTTGATGATTATTTTTAGATTATGAGGAGTATTGCTGCTGTATAAATTTCCCTGGACACCGTTTTAAAAGGGCAAGTGCATGTTTTGCTACTCCACTCATCTGCACTTTAGTGCATTGGAGCAAAATTTACTTCTGAGAAATGGGCTTTGCATGTTTTTATATATCCTTCTAACACTTCATTAATTTGAAGCATCTTTTAATGAGAGAGCATATCAAGAGGCTAAACAGCAATTACCTCCCACAAATCACCTATCCTTGATAGAATAAGTCCCCAGTGTTTGGTGGCAACCCCTTCATGATGAAACAGAATGCTGGATTTATGAGGTATGATCCAAAGATAGCTGTTATCAAGACAAGACTTCACTGGATATGCAAGTTTAAAACAAAATTAATTCATATTTTGGGCTTGCAGAAAAAGGTGAAGGCTAGAACAAACATCTACTGAAAAAAACCAGTGCCTGCTCATCACCTTGAGGCTTGCAGGCAGATTAAAAAAATCTCAGCTCAACAGCAGGTGCCCACATAAGAGAAAAAAGAGATCTTCCCTTACAATTCAGTCCTCAGACTAACCACATCCTGCTGCTTTTGAGAGAGGAGTTATCCCTGGAACACTGCATTTGCATTGTGTCTGCTAACGTCAAAGCTTAGCACAGGACAAAAACATCATGAATTTAGCAGAAGTACTAATTCAGATAAGTACAGGCTCAGCTGTTGCTAAATTGGCAATTATAACTAGATAGTCTCTGCTCCCCTGCCATCATCATTGTCGGCGCTGAAGTTTTGTCTCAGTTCAGCGAGTATTCTATTTTCTAAGCTCTCATTTGTCTTCTGTTTGACAGCTTACAGTGATTTTGTTTAGCTGTACTGATGAACTGCTGTCAATGGGAAAAACTCCAACCACCAGAGGCATACGAGGATTAGCCAAAATGTACAATTCCTACACAGTTGGAAAATGGGGAGATTAACTGTAAAAGGACTGCACCAGAATATGAGATCAGATCATCTTCTCAGATACCGCATGTGTTCAGGATTGCAAATCCGTATCCAACTATCTTTATCTCTGACCTTTTAAAATAACTTTTCAGCACAACTGCAGCTACTGGCAGGAGCAGCAGAAGCCGGAAAAAGAAAACAGTGTTGCCAAGTCCAGCATTTTACCTGCTGGGGACCTAGATCTGCTTTCAGCTGGTGCAGAATTTTGAATTCCAGCATCTGCTCTAGGCTTACATTGCTGGGATAAGGAGGGATAATCTCGTTCTAGACATTAGATGAAATCTGAATCTCTTTTTTCCAAGCGGTTGGTACAGTTCCAGAATCCTGCCACAATGCTCTCATTTCTGTCTTTTGTTACTCTGCAGTCTCTAAGGCCAACCTGGCTTCTGTAAAGTTGTACTGTGGTCTGTCTGCATTTTTCTGTCAGAGCCTTACAATGCACCACTAGAGGATTTTTAAAATATTGTACCTTCTGGGAAAAAAGAGGCCATGAAGCTTGTTCCATAGGTCAGATTACTCTTAGCCCCATCCTTATTCGAAGCAAGTAACAGCCAACTTGGCTGTTTGCATTTCGGCTGTGCTCTCCCCCTACAGCCATGGCACCCTGTGCCCTTTATGCCTTTGACTCCTGGGCAGTCAGGCCACAGGACAGGAGCACTTCCTGGGGAGGCAGCTGAGCCCAAAGGCTGGAGCACCAGGGTCTCACCCAGAAGATTCCCAATAGCATCCAGCAATCATGTGGAAGGCAGCAATGGGCAAGGTGCAGTAGAATTTGAAGCATCAGGTGGCATATCCATGGCTCATACAGTCACAAAATTACTCTGTGCATCTGCTTATCCAGGAGACACCATTCCTGAGCTGAGTAACTGCACCTTAAACCAGCTGAAATTTAAGCTGCAACAACATCCAGCTGTGACAGATTTGTCAGAGGTGCTGGAGGAACCCCAGCCCTCCTCTGTGATCGACAGCTTATGTTGACAGGGGGTTGCTTTGTTTCTATAGATGGAAAAGGGCATTTGTAGGACTTCTGGGACTGAGAAACTGGATTATGCAGCTAAAAGCGGCCCTGCAGTCACTGCCTGTAGCACCTCGTACACTTGAGTCACCCACAGATTTTGTCTCAAGTGGTTCCTCACAAGCTCCTGCTGTGCAGCAGCGCTGCTTCCTCCCACCAGTGGCACCTGCACAGGGTGAAGGGAGCAGAGTCTCAAGGGCAGCGTGGCCAGGGCACTTGGCTGCCGCTCTGGGGTCTCACTTTTGGTTTGGCATCAGCATTGAACGAAAAGGCGGGCTTTGTGTGTGCGTGTGAGCATGGGTGTCGTGGTTTATCTAATACTGATTAAATGTTTATTTTTTTAATGCCAGTAGATTTTAAAAGATGAAATTAACTAGGTGCACTACTCAAGACAGCACCAAATTCACATGTTAATACTACTAGAATTTAATTTCATTGTACAGTCTCCCCATGCTTCTGCTTCCTTATCTACTGGACAGGGAATATTAAGTGTTGTTACTGTATTTTGATGGTAACACTGTTCAGTTCCTCTGTAAGTCCATTAGTAAAAAAAGATACTTGACTTTCAAAAGATTATTGTTCTAGAAAAAAATGTATTTTGAAGCCATCTAATTACATCTCAAAAATGCAATCATAAGAAAAGAATTTGCTTTTGGAATACAGGAAATGTTACAATGCAAAAATACACTTCTGGAGTCTGCCTACCATGAGCCATATAATTGTGTATATTTGATTTATTGTAGTTATGTTTCAGGGTATTTATTTGCTTTTTGACTGGAGCAGAACTGCCACATGCTGATCAATTCAGCTTGCTTATGCCTTTTGTGCCTCTCCCGGGGTGTGCAATATGACAAGCCTTGTTCTTTTAAAAACAGAATAGCACCAAACCAAAAGTAAAAACCACCATCCAAGCAGCACATCATGGCTTATGTAGAAATACTCCTTTCTCCTGGTCATGTTCATAGGTCTGGCAATGTCTTTTAACATTGGCTCAGTGGATGTCATTCATAAGGTGCAAGGAAAGGATTACGTGTTTTCCCAGATGATTACGCAGCTGCCAAAAGGGATGAATTCATCTTAAGCACTACTTTTAAAAATGCTTTGTTAATTTGCTCATGAGGAATATCCAGATGCAACTAATTACCCTATAATGAGGCTCCTAAAGCTGACAGTCTAACAGGCTTTTTAAAGTGTCCAGCTTATTACACAGAATGATTTTTTTATTACTTTTTTAAGCTCTTCATATGTGGATGCCATAAATGGCTGTACTGCTCAATAATGAGACACTCTAAGGGAGGTTTATGTAGTTAATTAATGTGGTAACAAGGAAAAATTAAGATAACCATGAAAGACCAAGCCTTCTGCTTGTCAGCTGCGGGCTTGCAAACAGTTACTTATGTAACATCTGAGTGCCACATGCAATAAGTAAGGACTTGGGCCATCAAATTGAAGTAAGAACCCAGTAACATTAGTTAATACATGCATCTCACAGAGTTTTGGGAGGCGTTGGCACTCTTGTTTCCCTTTCTAAGAACATTCTGTAATTACATTGTCTGCAAGGCGGAGGTTTATCCCCATCTTGGTACTTGGTTGAAAAGACTAAGGCACAGAGAGCTCAGTGCTCCAAGCCACAGGATGCTGCCCTTTGCAGGGGATGTACTCAGCAGTCGTGCTCTGCCAAGAAATGCCCCATGCTGCTCAGGTTTTTGAAGAGACACGATGATCCCCCTGACATGTGGGGCAACTTCCTTTGTCTGTTGGTGGAATCATCTCTAAAATGTCTCCACAGATGCTACTAGTAAAGCTGGTTTATGTTTTTCTTGCTCCTAATCTGTAGATTAGGGCAAAATACTTCTGTGGGTTGCTAATAATTCTACTCTTAAGTGTTATATAAAGGGATTTCAACACACTGTGTGTGTCATGTAGCTCAGCAAGAACTGAAATGCTGGAGGAATGCTACAGACTATCTGTGATCACCTACTCTGACTCTATCCAAAGAGCTTCTGGCCTCAAGGCTCAGGAAATACAGACAGGTTTTCTGTCATCTGGCATGTAACTACCCCTATGTAGATGTTGTAACTGTACTTTAAAAATAAAATAAATGGATGTAAAGAGTCATAGCACTTTTGAGCCCACTTAGAAAGGAAAATAGAAAAATCTTTGTTAATAAAGGATCTAGAGCTGAAAAAAGAAATGGAAGCACCCATACTTTTGAAATAACTTTTGAGTTTACTCTTTAACTTAGTCTGCATTTTAACTCATCTTTGAAATGAGATGGGAAACGAAGCCTAATTACGAGTAAGGTGCTATGTAACATAAATCCACAGCACAATTCTGTGTCTGCAGTAGGAGATGTGGCTTACTAATGGGGGAAGGTCAGTTGTATTCCACAGTACAGAATTTATGCGAACTGGAAAACACTTTCTTTTTCACAGTACCTTGAAATTTAAAAACACGCTGGGGTAGAGAACCCTGCTGTTAAAAGATGCCATTTGCTTTTTCAAAAGAAACCAACAAGAGAACACACAAAAAAAAATTGTTTTGCATTTAAAAGGTACCAAAAAAAAATTTAAAACCTGAAATCTTGGTTTAATGAAATTCAAACTGAAATATTTTTATAGGTTAGCAACAATTTTCTATGCTCCTTTCAGCAATTCCAAAAGAATTGCTCGTCTTGGTTACAAGAAATCCTACTAGCCTTTCGTAGCGTGGTGCTGAGGGAATTGGGTCCAAGTTTCCGATTCTATGTGTCAAAATGGTATTTTCTTCTATCTCTGTTTTTATTCCTACACACACCCACCCTACCCCAAATACCTTTCATCATGTAACTTGTGTTCCATAGAGCTACTCCAATGTTCCTGATCCAGAGGCAGTTACTGTAATATGTTATCTATACTTAACCAACATCTGTCTTGGATTAATAAAATAAAATATATAAAACCCCTGAACCTGAAGTGCAAATAAACTGGAGAAGCAGGACTTTCCTCCTGTAGTCTGGTCTTGTTTGAAACAGAATAAAGCAACAGAAATGCAGCAAACTATGATTAGTAACAAACTCGGAATTACCCAAGGGAATGATCTAGGTTAACCTAGAACTATGCAAGAGAGACAATGTGGTAGAGACTTTCTTCCACCACATTAGTCAAACAGTTCAGAATCAGCCACTATTTTGCTGCAGGAGAAAGTCTCAAAATCACTCTTGCTTTTCATCAAACTAAAAATGTTTTAAATTCTATTCTTATATCTTCTATCTTTTGTGCATGAGAAGTATCTAGAAAATTTGGAAGGGGAGGCTCTTTCAGAGGTAGCTTCTTGTCATGACTTATGTCAGAGAAATGACAACTGCTGACAAAACAGTCCTTAGACATGCAGTAAATAGTCAGAGCAGTGTGTTCCTTTATCAGCTCCCATGAGCTGCAGCCAAGTGTTACTGAGCTGTAGTAAGAGCAGAGGAGCAGTTTAAAAACACTGAACACCCTAAACATCAAGCTGTGTGTGCTCTACCACAGAGCGGTCTGAAGCCAGGAGTTGCATAATTTTATTTTTTATTTAAAAGCACAGTACTTCCTATGGAGGACCACTGCTTAGGCAATTGCTTTTCCATGGCTTAGTCATCCAGCGTTACATGAGGTGCCTGCACGATATGTTTTGACAGGTGCTGCTGAGCTGTTTGGTTGAGGCAGTTTCAAGTCATGTCTCCTGTTTGCTTTTAGTCGTTCTGGAATGGAATTTTTCTACTGAACGGCTGAGTACAGCACACCAGAAATAACTGCTTTATGCTCAACATATTCAGAGGAGCAAAAGCAATAAAATATCCAGAGCATATGAATAACTAACTGGCAAGAATGGACAAAGTGGCCACAGGTCTTCAAACCCTCTAGGGGCCATGGTCCAATGGATAGTTCATCCCTCATTGCAGAGCTCATTTTTCACTCACAGCAATACTTCTTCATGCACATGTCCTGGGAGTTGCCCTTCTGGAGAGTGAGTTGTATCACTCAAGCTCTTGAGTAAGGCTTGAAATTAATTAAAAAAGCCTATCTGGACTTCTCTATCTTAGTAAAGCAGGAAGAATGCTGGGCAAATTTTGGCACACATACTTCTAAGTTTTACAGGAAAGAACCACACAAGCAAAAAAAAAATAGTGAAGTAGGGGTCCATCTAAATCTAAGAGTTTAAGGCAGAAGAAAAGAGAGAAGGGGAGAAGCATCTTCTGTGTATTTACATAATCATGGTGCAGGTAATTTGTGCCCTTATGTTGATGTAATGGAAGTCTAAGAGAAATCAAGTTACAGGTACGAGTACACTGAGAAATGCTGGATAACATTTCATAGTCCCTGTCCTGAAAGTAATGGGACATAAATTGGCTATCAGTGAGAAATACAATTCCTTTAGCCAGTGTTATCTTTCTTGATGAACGGATGTTCATGTATTGCCCAAATCAATGCTGCACATCAGCCAGCCTAAGGATATATAATCACTCCAACCCCAGTTCTGTGTTACTGGAAGTTGCCCATATTGCAACAGTTCTTTTGCTTCAAATATTTGAGAAACACATTCCCTTACATCATTTATTCATCATTAGAGAGAAGGAAAAAAATTCAGTGTCAGCCTTAAGTCTTAAAGTAATTCTTTCTTCATCACAAAGATATTTCTTTAGTCTATCAACTTAAAATTAATTATATAAATCCTTAGGTATGCCTTAAAACAAAGCACAGTTTCCATTCAGAAGTTTTGCTACAGGCTTTTTGTTCAACTGACAAAATACACTAAGGAGTGTAAAAAATATTTATTTAACCTAATTCAACATAACTATAATTTTCAATACTTAAAAACAAGATTTACAGAGTAATGACCTTTAACCACTCATGTGAAATAATCTTACAGTCCATACAGTATTTTATAATTGTATTTTTACAATAGCTTTAACTTCCAGAGGAGACAATGAGCTTTCCCATGAAACAAGTTTCAAACCCATTAATTTGCATCATTCAATTCTCTCCATGAGACTTTAAAAAACAGTAATAAATTGCTTGGAAATATACACAGTGAAGACCACTGAAAAGCTGTTTTCTTGAAATGAGGAATTCTGTAAGAAATACATATTATATTGTTTCAAGACTATCTTACAGAGAGTAGCAACTTTCAGAGGCTGCTACTCAGTTTAAGTTTTATATAAAAGTGAGCCCACTAAGACAAATATAATCAGCAGACTTACAAGGTTATAGTAATTCTTTCATTACAGCAAGAGCCTCAAAAGTTGATTGAATGTATAATTCTTAACACCTGTATAGGTTTTTAATACTAATTGGCCTTTATATACACTTTTGTACAGTTTTAAAATATTACATCTTGGTAATTAAGATAAACATACTATAGAAAAGGTACCTTATTTTGAATTTCTCTTAACATACATTATTGCATTCAAATAGGAAGTCCTTTCTGCATTTACTTCATTTCTGGTGAAAAGAAATATTTACTTATGAATAATTCCACTAGAAGATTTTTTTAAGCCATTCTCCATGCATTTGACATCCTAATATGAACAAGAAAAAGAAAGGACTCAGGAAAACAAAGAAATTGTTGTTAAGAAAGAACTTCAAATACAAAATCTAGATTAGGTCTGGTATGAATATGCAATGGCCGTATTATGTTTGTCAGAATTTAACTTCAAGAAACAGTCACTTTGTGTTGAAATTAGGTTTATAAATACATCAAATAATGGAAGTGCTAACGTCTCCCTCAGCTGACTACTTTAGACATATTGGAACAGTAAAGCTTACTGTAAAAAGAAATTTTAATACACATTTAAGGTTTATCCTTTAGTCCTTTACAAAATGGAGCCAAGTTACCTTAAGAGCACCTACCCTACTGGCAGGATGCTCAGCTCAGGTACCCAAAGTGTAGTGTCAGCCCCTTGCAGCCAGCCCTTCCACTAGGGCAGCAGGAGAGCCTAGTCCTGAACAGAGCTGAGTTACACACTCAGGTCTGGATGCTTCAGGGGATGCCCTGCTCTGTCAGTTCAAATGGAGCTTTAGTGTTCAATGCTGTTTTCTCACAGTTTTTCTATGGGTATTTACACAATCTAAAGGAATATGGAAACTAAACAAGTGCTCTAATACTTAACTACAAAATAAGGAACTGAAATTTAATTCCCCCTTGTAATTATTTTACCGTGGAGGAAAAAAATGCTATCCAGCACCAGTTACAAACCAGTAAAGCCATGAGAAAATGACACTAGGCACTGCAGAAGATACAACAGGACACTGAAAATTACCAGTTGTAAAACAGTCACCTGAAAGCCATGCTAATTTTAACACCTAATACTTAGGTGGTTAAAGCTGACATACGAGTCCTGTAGAGAGTGATCTATCTTCTGCTTTCTCTGCCATTTGGGTATTTCACACTCCCCGTTTGATACCAGCAAAACCCAAGGAAAATTACTTCTCCTTGGTAATGACTCACATTCCCTTTCTAAAGCAATCTCCCTTCATTGTGTGAAATGCTAAACTGAATGACAGCATGGGTATGAAAACACCAATAGAAAAGGCATTTGGATATAGCCTACATTAACTACATTTAAAATGTTCTGTAGTTGAGTCTTTTTTTCTTCCATTCAATATATTGGCTCAAAGAAAACAATTCAAAAGCCTATTGCCCAACAGAAATACCCAAAAAATAATGAAAGCCAAATCACATTCTTAGGTTCAGTGGTTGCTGAAAGGATTTACCCTGCCACAAGACAGTGCTTTATTGTATTTAAAGAAAAAAAAATAGAGGAGCAGCAACTTATCACAATTCTCCACTACGGTGCAATAACAATGGAACCAATACAACATTGAAACCTGTTAGGTGAGACTCTGTGACATCTGGAGGTTACAGCCTTATGCTCCTTCTTGCTCAGGATAATTTAAAATTTTGCGGTGAGCTTGGCGCAAATATTGCTGCTGCTTGAAGTAAACCTTAAAAGCTCCTTTTATAGCAACAAAAGCAATTCCACCCTGAAATAAAAAGATATTTTGAAAACCTGCACACAGTTCAGTGTCATATCATTGCAAATGTTCTTAAAATTTTCCAGTTGAAGATTTGTTTTCTAAACATATGGTATTTTCTTCTGAAGATTAACTAATTAGTACAATTCCAAATGAGTACCTCAAAGTTTTCTGTCACAATGCACTATTACAGACGTTAATGTTACTTAAAGGGATTACATACTGAATCTATAGAAGCTTTTATTTCCTTGGAAGTCTCACCAATATTCTAAATATAAAAAAAATCAAAATCTTATTTCAAGAACAAAGAAAACGCAGATATGTATCTGCTTTCCTCCCTTCTCTGAATATATACTATACATGGCACAAGGAATAATACTGATAACCATTCTATGACTGGACTGTGAAAAATGGCACTTGCCAAAAGTGGAGTAAAATAAAATCTGGTTTTGTAAAACAAACTTCTTTTCCTTCTAGAAAGCTTTACAATATGTTTCACTCAAGTCTTCAAAAGGAGACACCAAGCTTTTAGTCTGTATAAACATCTGCAATATCACTGTTTGTTCCATATAGAAGAGAGGGGTGCATGAACATGAAGGAACTGAAAACAGGGGCTGAAGTGGCAGTCAGATGACCAGGGACACCATGTTACCAAACTCGGTGAAAGTTTCAAACCTTGAAAGGCTACAACCAGAGAGGTTATTCACAAAGGAAGAGACTGTCATTCCCCCTCCATCTGAATTCTATGGAGAGTTAATTTTCCTCTCCTTATTTAAATAAGAAACAAAGGGTTTCTCTCAAAATCAGTAAACCAAAGCTAATATGGAAAGGTTTATAATGTAAATCCCAGTCTTCCCTCACAGAGACTGTTCTTAGAAGATGCTGGCTCCTCATCTTCACTGTCAGCCTTAATTACTGGTAAGGCCTGCCTGGTACAGTGCCAGATAAAAGTTTCAGCCTTGTCATGAACTGAGATTCATTTCAGTCATAAAGACAGTCTTTCATGCACATGATGTTTGTCCACTGCTAAGACAGGCAACCTTAAAAAACCCCTTCTAATCAAATGCTGCTCTTAAAATTCTGGATCAATTTATGTTCCTTTTTCCTTTGCCTCCCTCCTTCACAACACTTCATATTCCTGTATTATAATAATTTATGAAACAAACAGTACTGAATCTTACCAAGATTGTCCTTTGCAGATTTGAGTTAACACTGCTGAACATCAGCTTGCCAACTATCGTGGCAATAGTAGGGAAAACTAGGGCTCCACACAGAATACGTGTGGCAGAGACGTGATCTGCCAAAGGGTTGGCCTCTGCTGGGATACGAGGAACAGGACATCCAATGCCTTAAGGGGTAAGAATGGGGGAAGAAAAGGTTACACAGCCACGGCCTCAAAGAGAACACAAATTACATTACTGCCCACTCCCCACTCCACTACAAATCTATAGCCCAACCACTTTTTGAGAACTATCCCTCTTCTCAGTGAATATTCTGTTTCCATTAAATGACCACAGTAATTTCTACTTTCAAGTAAGACCCGTGAATTTTAGTAGTTTGTTTTGTTACTAAAGCCTGAACTGAAACCATGTTCCTGCTAGTCCTGCCCCACCTTTCTCAGGACATACCATACAAACACAATCTAAACAGAACGAACATGAAATAGAGGGATGGTGTTAATCACCTCTACTTAAAAATGGCAAAAACTACTTGCCTATCCCCATCTCCTAAAGGCAGAAATTCAATCTTGGCATTTCTTTTACATTTAATCCCATTACCTGGAAATATGCTGTTCAAAATTTGTAGCTTATTAGAGTATTTACGCCACAGTCTGAGCACATAGTCCTCCCAACGGATCATCTTGCCCAGTATTAGCATGACTGGGATAGTGGGAAGGCCAATCAAAAGGAATAAAGGATCAGCTCTTTCCATCACATCAAGACCTTCTTTGTGACCCACAACCTGGAAAATATGCATATAGTTGAAAAACATAATAAAGACCACAACAATGTAACAATCTACAAATGAACAGAAACGTAACTTAAAAAGTTGAGTTTGTTTGAAGCTGCTCACACATTTTAAGTTAAAGAAAAAAATCAAACGCGTTTTACCTAATTTACTCTGTTTTCTCTTTGTATTCTTGGTTGCTTATAGAGCATAGTGCAGGTGAGCTACCAGCCCTACTCTGCAAATCATTAATCTTGCAGAGAGCTGTAACACAACTCCCTACCATCTCAAGTTTCATGTGTTTCTGTGTAAATAAAAGCCTAAACATCTGAAACACTAATAATATAGCAGGCTTTCCAAAATGCATTTAAGAATTTACAGTTTTACAATGATTAATTCTACACTCAGAAATTTATCAGATACTACTGTTCAAAGGATAAATTGACAGTAAGTATCTCAGGATGTTTTAATCAAAATTTTATGAGTTTTAGGAATATCTTATGTAACAGAGATCACAGTATTTAGCTATTGTTTCTCTAACAATGCAGGAAGATGTACATTATTTTCAACTGTAGTGGAAATAGCATATCTTCACATGTACCTTATTTTCAAATCTGGTTAGTGCAAGGATTTTGAAGGATTGTTATTACTGCTGTGTGTACACTTTTCTACTGGCATCTAAAAAAATTAATCAGACTTTTCCATTTATAAAATGCACATATTAAAACTGTAACAGACTGGTGCCTTTTGTCTTCTAAAAAGTACATTGTTTTATTTTAAGTAAATAAAATAGGACTGAGGATAAAAAAAGACACTAGAGTGGTAGATAGCCTCTAGAGTTGTCTCAACTTAAGCAGTATAAATGCTAACAAAGTCCTTGAACTGCTTCCCGGAAGAACAGGCTCTTTCATGACTTTTTCCATAAGAATCTGGGAAGACTAAAAACACTAAATAATAATTATGTTTGTAAAGCACTGGATTTTCTGGTGCGTTTTCATTGACTTCTCATTTTCCCCACAAATACAATAACTTATCAAGTCTTCAATTGCGCAAAAATTAGAAGTAGGAGGTAAGAACATGAAACAACAGCAAAATTTTAAAAAAAGGAAACAACAAACCCAGTACTTCTGGAATAGGTAGAACACAGGGAAGAAGCTATGGTAATGTACCACAGCACCTTCAAACTGTACACTTTTGCCTTGCTTTGAAAACCATTCCATGTTATGCCTCTAGAACAGGAAGTTATGTTATTTACCACAGCCTCTAAAAATAGGCATAACCAATACTGTTGCTGCCAAAAGATTATTCCTGAAAAAACATTCAGCATTTGTCTTCCAGCTTTTTCAGTATCTTCTACCCAAGCTGTGAAGTCTGACACTATCCTTTTTCTCCTTATAGTCATCGCCCATCAGTATCTTGTCTCTTTCTGCTTTAGATTACTGTATTTCTCTGCCTTCAGTAACCCCATCTGACTTGTTACAGACTTAGCTACCACAGTGTCAATCCTGTATTTATTTTTCTGCACCTGAAGTTTAAAATAGCTTTAAAAATAGCTTTTGTGCTTCTCTCTAGCCCTTCAACTGAAGAAAAGGAGTCTGAAATGCATCAGGAAACAAGCTGAATTAAACCTAGCAATGCTGGGGTGGCAAAAGGGGTGGAACAATTTCCCTCTACTACCTGCTCAATCTCCTCCTTTACAAGCAAAAATAAATTACTGTCTTGCCCAGCACTCCATCCATACAATCAAAACACTAAATCATGAAAATAGCTAATTTTTCATACCTGGGATTTGACCAGCTGCCTAAACTAATGTTTAGACAGATCCTCATTTCAAAAGCAAAACAACTTCAGAAAGAAGCATTTATCTTTCCATTTGGCAATGGAGTTCTAGGTCAGCTAAAAAGGTCACAATTTCCTACAGAAAAGGGCTCAGTGTAGCAGTGAGCAAGGAGAAGAGGACTGGTGCACTTCCAAAGTCTGGTTGTAGTACTACAGATGGTTCTAATGTTCCTGTTAGAGCCACAACAAAATATCCAATGAGAAAGCAGTTAAGTGCACCACTCTGTAATACACAGACTCATCCACTGGAATGGAGGTGGTATTGAAAGCCATTACATATCCCTTATGCAGCTGCTTGACCCTTGGCCACTCTGGTACACGGAGACTGACAGCCACTCACTCGGGCTCCATTTCTGCTTTCAGATCACAAAGAAACTGAACCAAAACAGCACATGATCTTGAGAGGGAGTGACCTGCAGAACTGCAGGGCAGTACCACATAATGCAAGAACTAATGCCAAATGACCTACATGGAGAAGGACAAGGTTGTATATTTAAAATCAGAATTGTGTAGAGGCTATTTACTAACATGCAGGTTTGTTAATTCTATCTACAGCTGAATTAGCATCAGAAATACTTTTATGCTTTCAGGCAAAACACAGGTTATGGACTTGATATAGGAATCAACAACTAAAATGGTAATGAAGGTGCTTCTGATTGTACAATCTCTGAAAAATCTGGTCTGGCGGTTGAACTAGAATTGCCATGAACAAGTCTTTCCATAGTTAATAGTCTACCACCTGTCAACATTACTTTTCTATTTAAATAGCAAGTTCACAAGAACAGAAGCAGGAAAAGCATTTTTCCCCTTTCAACTAATCATACAGTCTGAAGTAATTAAAACACTACTAATTTGCAGTGGTTTGCATTTCTTGTTTATGAATGAATTGCACCATTCAGAGCATGTAATTTCCGTTATACAGTTAAAAAAAAAAATCACATTATCAAAAAAAAAATTTATCGTGTTTCAATTTCAACTCTTTGAATGTTACTAGTGAAGTTTTTGTCTAGGTAAGAGAAAAGACTACATCTCATGTCCTTTCTGAATAATTACTCATTATTGGTAGCTAGGTGGTACCTAGCTGGTACCTCTTCTATGAGAACAGAATTGGGTTCACAAGTCTGGCATACAAAGGGCAGCCAGCAAGAGCAGTAGTGGATTTTGTTAATTCCAGACTGAACCGTGCCCAAACAGGCATACTTGCATTTATAAACTATGACCAATTAAATGTGAAAAACCATCTTGAATTCACTTGTTAACTACACTGAAAGCAGCTAAGCATGTTTTAAGCCAAGGAAAGAGGAGTCTGAATTGCCTTTTGCTTTCAAAGCTGGCAATAAGAGGGAATATGTGTGTACCTGCATGACTGTCACAGCTCCGTACGTAACCGCTGTCCAGTATATAGAGCCCACCATTATCCCAGCTGCAGCAAAGGGACATGCCTTTGAGATCAGGCGATCTGCAAGATCCAAAACGTAAACAACTGGACCTATGATAAAGGAAAAGCAAGGTTTCAAGATAGATATATATAGATACACACTATCTATATATAGATAGGTATATACATACAGATACAACATAAAAGCATACTGTAGAAAGGTCAGCATCTATTGCCAATAAGAAAGAACAAAGGAGGCAAAATACAAGTCTGACATAGCACACGTGCTGTTTAAGTGAGAATATATAATTAAAAAGCTATTAAGCTGAACTTGTAACTTCTTTCTCCCTACCATTTCATTTACCACACAATCTTTCCAAGAGATTGATATACTGCTTAAAGCACTAATTTACCCACCGATTAGCTTCCTTTGTGTTGAATAAGAACTGTTCTTTTGTAGAAACCACTTTAGGCTTAGTGGCTTTTTTATTTGTTAGATATTTTCGTTTTCTAAAGAAAAAAATACCCATTTGTTGTAATGTACTTCATGTCCTTATCTTCGACAGCTTCACCTGAAAATTCTGTCACTAAACTGTCCTGCTATACAGTAAAAAGTAGCACAGTGAATACAAAAGATTCCTTCCACTGGAAGAGGCTGCATTCAGTATGTTTAGAGGATCACCTCTCAAAACACTGGAGGAAAAAATACTCCTATTCAGGTTATTCAGTGCCTTTGACAACAACACATGAATAGTTTCATTGTTCTGTCTACGCACAACTGCACTTTCCAGACTTACACAGGGCAAGATAATAAATACCCTGACTACCTTTGGTGAGGTAAACAAGGGCACTGCGTTCATCTTTTCTTTGAGGGACTGCAAGAGCATGAGTGAAACAAAAGCCAGAACATTGAAATGTATATATGGAAATGAAAAACATCATCACCACAATCTGCATTACTTTTGTATTTGTCAACAAATTCTACATACAGACTGTCCTCCCACAGCTCATCTGCATGAACAGTTCCTGTTAGCTCCCTCCTACTTTTTCCTACCAAAATCAGTGACAACTCTCAAAACCAGCCTACAGGCATTCCTCAAGTAACTAACTCTCCATGTCTATCAAAGTTTACCCACAGTGACAAAATTGTGACTCCTGTTCCATGACTTAGTTCTTTTTCTAGACAACAGCTCCATTGTGAATGATTTCAAAAACCCAAGTTCTACTCAGCTCAAGCCAGCCAGTGAAAAAAAGCAACAGGAACATCCAGTTCAACTCCTAACAGTTGTGTTTGACTTTCCAGAACACACTTAAGAAGTTGCTGGGATGTCTATCAATATGCTGGAAGTAGCAACGAGGTCATAACTGCAAGTACTAAATGCACAGTAGTTTACACATCTTGACTGTTTCCCAGAGTCACTGAAAAAGTTGTTTGGTTGTACCATTTTGAAAACTTATGTTTGAAGACAGGAGACTCAAATGACACTGCAGGTTGCCCTGTTACACTACAAGTACTAACAAATTGCACCTACTGATACTAATGATTAAGAGAAGCCTGGCTAGAGAATCGGGTATAGAATCTTGAGACAACACCAGAAAAAAATTATTCAAACAATCTTTTAATTAGCCCTTAGGAAGGAAGTGAGAAAGGAGGACAAAACTGGTTTGTTTTTTAAGATGGTATTGAGGAAGAAACAGGAAAATAAATACCGCTGATACCCAAATTAAAGAAGGAAATATGAAACAAAAGTATTTTTCATTTTGAAAAATATATCATGCTTTAAAGAGTTTTTCTCTGCCAAACTGTTTTCTGTTTATTAAACTGAAATAATTATCTAAGAGATACTTTGGTTACTTTCAAAGTGGTAATAATGTTTTTCTATTTAGTGAAAGTTCTCAGAAGAGCAGAAAACAGCTCACAAGAACATAATTACTACCAATCACCAAAACTGATAGGCACTATCAAATCTGAAATGGAATTATGATTTTGAGATGTATCATGAGAGGTTGTTTTGAACTAGTAAATATATAAAAAGACACCTACTGTTATAAAGATATTCACTTATGTCTCCTCAAGTTGATATTACTTCTAAACTATAATCATAAATTAGAATTTGTGTTGGGGGTGTCCTTTCACAGAATTTTTTAAAAAAAAGTGTCCAGCAGTACATTAGGGAAGTCTTAATGTAAATAAGTTTCTGTACTGTGATGCTTCAGGGAAGCTTTACTCGTTACTTCTTCCCTGCTCAAGTAATTTTAGATTCTTGAAGGGTATGACTAGTACTGTCTTCAAAAGACACCTGCTGCAGAAGAAACAGGACCACTAGCAAGGCTTCTTGGAAAATTCTTACTGTCCTAACACTGCCTGGTGTGACCTTGATTGACTTGCAGTTGAACTGTGCTATTACACCTTTGGGTTACTAGACAGAGCTACTAAATGGCAAGACTGTCTCACTTGTTTAAGGCACTTCAAGGTGATGACTGACGTTCCATGGACCCAGATTCATTTCCCTGTTCTACTACTGATGTCTTGTGTACTCTTAGACAAGTCTGAATTTTTATGCTCTTATCTTTAAAAATGTAAAAAGATGGTATTGTGAGGGAAAATATATCAAAATGCATGAAGGGGGTCTCACATATCTGCATGTAAGAGCTGAAAAACCTTATGCACAAATTTTAGGCCAGCTTCAGAATCCTGGAATGTTGGAATCTAAGCTTTCAAATACAGTATGCCACGAACTGCAGGGACGAATTAAAATGCCTGTTATGTTAATGTATCCTGTCCAAATTATTGTTGCTTCCCCTTTTTCCCATTGTCAGAATAAAATGCAAATGCAGCTCACATTACAATTTCATCAGTCAAGATACAAATAAGAATTTTAAACAGTGTCAAGTTTTCTGGTGCATTCTGTGTCCAGACAGAAACCCAGCTTTCTTTCCAAAGCCAATGCTAAACGTTATCGTTTGATGCCTTCTTAATGATGGAGATTTACCTTATTCAGCAAAGCCGAATTGTGGTTGTTATATGAATAACTTGCAGTAAGATTCATACTGGTTTATGTCTTTTTTAACATCAACAATACAGTATTGTTGTGTATATTTTCTTTCCCATTACTCAGTGTTCTATCATGGAAATAAATGTCATCAATCAAAATTCCCATGACACCTTAATTTTGTCAGCCCTTAAACTAATAAGAAAGGGGTCCCGCCCCAAAGAACTGGCAGCGAGTTATTTTCAGCTCTTTCATAACAGAAATAAGATACTTAAAAAAAAAATTTAAAATCCTCTAAATGCCTGCACTCACTTGCTACATCACCATTTCTCTAACAGGCAGTTTTACTTTTAAACAAAATTTAAGTTTCCAGGGCAACATTTCATTTTCTTGATTTGCCTAATATATCCCATAGAACACATGGGCAAATGAGGGCTGAAATAACAGCAAGCACTGCTAATTGAAATACATGCAACGTACTGTGCATTACCCTACTTGGCTACTCAAGTAAGAGACTCTGGAAGACCATGCCCAACTTTTTTTTTCACCTTGACAAACAGAGCAAAGAGCAGTACCAAGCAATCATAAATATTCTGCCTCTTGATTACAGGGCAATATTGATTCAGAAACACCTCCTGACCAAAGTGAAAGTATGTTTTTCCAGTAATACCACATGCTGCTGAGGAAATTCTCCTCTGAATTTCCTCTGATAAGTTTCTCTGCAAGCTGAGTCAAAAAAAGGACGTGTTTATGTGCTGTGTGGCAATTGCTGAAAGAAGTCACCTTCTGCTCAACAAGAAAAATAATCCCATTAGCCAGGAAATAATTACAGGTCAATCACAAGATTTATCTATATACCTAAGTAGAACACATCCAAAATTTTTAGAAGGTATTTAACTAAGCCAACCAAATAGGATGCAAGCAGAATATAAAGTTATTTCTTTCTGCCTGGAAAAGGGAATAGATAAGTTTTCAACAGAACTGGTGCTCCGAGCACAAGAAAGGAAAAAAAACATGACAGCAAAAACAAATAAAGAAAGAACAACTTAAATGATCCATATCTTACCTAGCTTTGGAAATACTATTAAATACTCTGCATTGCACTGAGGACAAGCAACTCTAGCAGTACTGTTTCCTCTTTGCTTTTCATCCACCCAGCGCTGCAGACAAGTCTGATGCACCCATTTGGTGGAGCCCCTGCACCTGCAGGGTCTCACCCACTCTGCTGTCCGATCATCCTCATCGGTAGCAAAACAAACCCAGCAGCTTCTGTAATCACAGAAAGGAAAAAAAAAGGTATTTTCTGCTACTTTTACATGCTTAAAATAAACATTCACGTGTGAAAGCATGCAGCTTTAGAAAATGTGCACCTAGAGGAGATGATGGTTGTTACTTCATTCTTAATCACCAGAAGTGTAAGTATTTTGTACCACAGTTTTGCTATAAAATCATCATAATAAACATAATTTTACAGATAGCTAAACAACTACTTTATGCATTCTGAATTATTAATTAAACTTTTAGATAATTTACGATTAAAAAGCATTGAGACTGTAGTCCAACCTTTGAATAATTCAACATATGAAAAATCCATATTATTTTAATGTTTTATCATCTCCTTCTACAACAGGCATTTTGGTAAGATTTTTTAGTTTTAAAAATGTAAGATCAATACTGTAGTCTGTTACTTGGGAAACTAAGTCCAATCCACTTAAATGATAAAACAACACAAATGATACAAGATACCACAAAAAACTCGAAACAATTATATCCAATTCATTCCCTCTTTGAAAAGATAAAGACTTCAGTTCAAACAAGTTGACTCTGTATAACAAAAATTGAGTTACAAAGTACTTCAAGAATACTATTGTACCAGTAGAGGAGGAAATTTCTGCTTTGGAGAACTTTGTGGACTTGAAAATTCAAATATATTAATTCTGTAAGGAGAAAACACGAGACTGACAGTCTGTATACAACCTGACCTGAAGTGAGCACAGAACCTAGGAACTCCCAGATATCTGGTCTGATGATTAGGTCAGACTTTTGGCCAGCTGACAAGAGAAAGCAAACTATGGGTCTAAACTAGGAAAGTATCAGATATGTTCAGCCAATAATTTTTACTGTGAAACAATTTCCTAATTCCCATACTGAAGATATGGAAGTTTACATAACAAACCAGAATTTATCAAAGTAAGGATCTTACTATAAATATAGATATATATAATGGTTTGATTTTTAAAAAATATTTTATGCAAGCCACTGCAATCATAGTTAAACCCTTACAAAGGAGCACAGCAACAGCATCCCTATAAATTTAATTACCAAGACACAATCTAATTAGACATTGTGACCTAACTGAAGTTTTGCATCACTATTTTGATGATGAAATTTTGTTCTCTTAACAACTTGAGTAACATCATTAAGACAAAACATGAAAAAGTTTCTTATATGAAATCAGTAACAGACAATAATTGAGAGAAGAAGAAACTGAGAAATGCTCTGGCACTAGTAAACAAAACTTTATTATTGGAGAATCATGATTGTGGATTCTCTGCCAGGATGTTACAGTCATTCACAATGCTTTTCCTCTTACTTTGGTTTTTTTTTGTTTGTTTTAACTCCTCTTTGAGGAAAAAGAAGGGGGAATCTGCAACAGAAAACTTAATTTTGTCAGGCTCCAACTTCAAGAACTGAAAAATATTGTTGTCTAACAGCTTTGCTTTTAAGATCTCATTGTTTGGGGTAGTAGTCTATTTGTAAATTCAAAGTGTTTCTTTACAGAAGAATAGCCATGTATTTTTAATAGAAGTAACTGTGCCTGTAAAATACTTGCAAGACATTCTTCAAAGCACTGAATCTTTTTAACATCTATAGTAGTAGAAGTATGTTGAAAAAGTTGTAAGTGTGTCAGAGCAGAAGGCAACCTGTAGCAATTTATTACCGGCACACTTGTGAAAGGGTAAATTTGAGATTCAGATTCCAGGGAAGACCGGAGAAACAGCAATTTGACATTGAACAATCCATAAAATGAACCTGTAATGCCCACATGTCCAGTTGTAAGTACAGAACACATTTTAGTAGGTACAGATGTAAATTTAAACTGTGGTGGCCTAAAACTAGAGCTGCCTCAGTTTGCCTTTGAGAAGACTTTTCAGTTGATGACTGACATCTGGAATCAGAACTGTAGTTTCTTCCATTTATCTTAGTGGGAAGGTAAAATCAAAGTCTGACTTGGCTTCTTTCTGTCCTTCCCCACATTGGTTTGTATCAAAATTGTCATGCTATTCACTCCAATAACACCACCCTTCTTTTTGCATTCATACTCCCAATGTGCACCTACTGCAGTCCCAAATGAAAGGGCACATTAAACTTCCTAAGCAGGAGGAGGAAAGACAGACAAGCCCCAAGTCAGTAAGAATCTACATGAAAATGCTGAGACCACAACTAAGATTTGTAAGGATTACAAAGCACGGCTGACATTTTTGTTCATTGCACTCAATATTAAGGAATTCTTACAGAACACAAGTTCTTGCATTGTTTATTGATTTTTATTTACATTAAGAATCCCCAAATTTACTTTAAGAACAAATAACACCATACAATACTACTGATCATTGTTCCTCTTCAGTAGTTTTTTTCTGCATTACAGGTAAACATTCAATCATTCACTCCACATCCTATTTAAGTCTACAACTGCTCTAAATTTGTAATTCAGATTTTTATTTATAAATTAAAGGCTTCACAACAGAGCTAGTTATGTCTGAGGATACCATCACAAAATGCAAGTCTAGAGTTTATTCAAATAATGACAGGTTTAAGCATGAACATAATTTTGCTACAGTGCAATTTTAACTAGTGAATTTGTCCATAACAATGGTTGTAGATTAAATTCTCTTCTCAAGTTCTCTGTCAAGGTTAGTAAGTCAAGAAAAATAAAATATGCATCTTTTCTTTAATGGCTTCATCCAATTTCTTGCCAGCCAATCACACCTGAAAACCTGAAAGACCTATGAAAGGAATAACAAAATCCTTTACAGACTTAAACCTTTAGCAAGTCATGAATAATGAACAGTAAATTCCCTCTATACTGTCATCAGCTTTATCTCTTTCCATTGACAGCAGCTGTAGCAGAAAGGACTAAATAAAACCATTTCAAAACAGGTATCTAGGCTCTTGCCAGATTTTCCATTTTCTTGTTCTGAATAAAATATGACCTTGATTCTTACCACTGAATCAGGTTGCTACTCAGATAACCTGAAATAGAAAGGGCTGAAAAGGTGGAACAAAGCATTGTTTCTGATAGAAACTCAAACCTTTTTCCTTGATGACTTTCTACATAGCCAAATCAATAACACTAATGTATTTTTCCACACTTCCTTGGCTCAAAAAAAAAAAATCAAAACAAAACACACAAAACCCCAGACCAATATCACTATTGCAGCTCTGAATATAAGGTTACAAATGTCTTTTAGATTCAGCTCCCAGCAGATGAAGCTTTCCAGTCTCAAAAATTCTATTCTGACTCTGAGAATAATGCGGGTTTTTGCATCTGTTTTTTTCTCTAGCAAAGACAAACTCTTTTCAGGGCACTGCTTGTGTTAAGAGCAAAGCAGATGGGAAGAAAGTTGTATTGAAGATTAGAGATCCTATACTCCAAATGTTACATGACTAATCTAAGAAACCAAGGCCTGCCTAAAACCAGGTTCCTCCAAACCACAAGTTTCTTACCAGTAAGGAGCCCACTCTCTCTAGTACCCAGCTGGAGCTACAGCTCCAACAAATCTGTAAGATCTCCAGTATCAGACATACCTAGACTGCTCTCCTTTTTATTAAGCTACACCCCTTCTAAAGGTTACTTTTTTCCAAAACCAGTCTTAGATGGGAGGGAAGACAGTCTTTAATTCATATGATTTAAATCAAATCTGACTCAATTTGTGAAAGCTGCATTCATCATGAAACAGCTTTCTTTTCAAGCAGGCATGACTGTGTAAAGCAATACAAAAAAGTAATTTAAAAGCAGTATGCTGATTATATATACATACTAGTAAAAGATTAGCAAAAGTTTCTAAAGCCCCATAAGCCCAGCAGATATGATTGTATCCACAACACTTAATGGAAGATGACCTACTAGAGTGGGACAGCACAGCTGTTTTATGATCTGGTTTCAAATATTCAGTACTGCAAGTAGGAATGGAAACATCTTGGGATTTTTCCCCTTACGTTCAGTGGCATACAAATATGAATGGTCAGCAAAACCACAAAACTTCTCAGAAAAGAAAGTTTACTAGACTTTTAGACCTAACTCTTGCCATGGGAAATTCAAATTTGAACATGCATGACATGCTCTAGAATGATGAACTAAAACCACATTTTCCCTCTCATTAGAGTTCTTTCATAAAATAAGAAATCTGCATTTCTCCCACATCATAAAGCACACCTCTTTTCCTTAAAGTGGCAGGATATCTTGCTGTAAGAGTAAAGCATCCTTGTCCTGCTCAGCACCAAGTGTCTGAGCAGCTTATTGCAATTAAATTTCACATCCAGAAAGAAGAAAGTGAAAGGCTGAAACAACTGATAGCAACGATAGCACAGAGAGCCAAGTCAGGGAGCCAAGTCAAGATGAAAACATAACTTGGAAGAAATGATTGAAAGCATTCCAGTAACTAGCCATAAAAAGGCACTGTTCTAAAGGATAACCCACAAGTGTGCTGTTTGGAAGAGGCAATTTTTCATGACTTTCTGTAACAACTTTTTATGTATACTCTATGTTGACAGATAAAATACCTTTGATGATGAATAGTGATAAGCTTTACACTAAACTTGCCAACTACGCTCTAAGTACAACAAGATCGTGTTTAAGTTGGAAGACTAGGATGTCAGAAAAATGGAGCTACCTAGTAGTATTAGGCTGCTTTGGAGCTGGCTGGAGTTTTAGTGTGGGGACAGTGAACTGTTCTCTCAAAAAGCAAGAGAAGCAGCACATTGCAAATGCTACCACTAAGCATTTCCTTTTCCTGAGTGTGAAGAACCAGAAGCAGTAAGATCTTGTGCTAGAGGGCCACTGCCTGGTCACAAGAGAATGCAAGCCTAGCCTACAAACCCCTGATAAAGGCTACAAAGAGAGGAATACCATTAACCAGAGAAATGTTAGCTTATGCCATGCTTGACAGAGGAGATTAAGTGCCAGAAGAGATGAACTCACTTGCAGGATTATAGATGGAACACTGCTCTTTTCCCAATATTTTCCTGGGCATCAAACACAGTGGAAAATACTTTTATCTTCAATCCAAGACCTGCCTATCAAACTCAAAAAACCCTTACACTATCCTAAGGGGAAAAACACACAAGGGAAATACACTGAGTGAAGAACAGAGATAGTAGTGCAAAAATAGCGGTCTTAGATGCTCCATCATGACTTTAGCGGATGCTTTTAAGGCAGCATGGCACAACAGCCATATGCCAGCCTCTACCACTCAGCTAGAAAACATGCTGTCACCTTGAAACAAAGTCTAAAATTCTCCAAGGAAGTCCTGAAAGTCACCTGACCTTATACCAAATTCTGCTCTGCCTAGTCATCCAGGATGGGGTGTGATGCTGTGTAAAGGAGACATTGATAAGAATCGAGATGTAACAATAACTACACTTTACTAAAAAAGCAGTGCATTCAATAGAAACAGCTTAAGTAGAGAATATCAAGCTAATGTTGGTGTAAACGTATGGTCACACAAGTGGTATTCACATATAGGTTCTGACTTCCTCTAACCTCAGGATGACATTGTATAAACTAGATTTCAGAAAGCTTTGAATAAAAGCATGTGGATAACTAAAACCCAGTAAACAAAGACACTAAAACCCCATAGAATAATTAACTAGAAGGTGCACCAGAAAGATCTACTGATTATCAGAAGTTCAATGCAAGCTTTATTATATATTCTCAATTATAGCTTAAACCAAGGGGAAATATTTTACACTTGAGCTCATTGCACTATGTAAAAGCAGAGATTCAAGTAAAGGACAGTTCACCAAATCCTGCTGGCTGGTTTCTAGCTTGTGGATAAAATTAAACCTTTGACTGCCAGGCATCACCTATCGTGCTTAAACTGGGCCTTAGGAGGTTTTTATGGTCTTTGTTTCTAGCCATCTTAGAATAGGGAATCTCTCCCCAGATCTAGGTATCTTGTTAGGTTTTAGTCTCTAGTTTGCCAAATCTAGACTGTCAGTAAAAAAATCAGCTTGCATTCTGGATAATTTAAACTTTTGCAACCAGTTATTCAGACACATTCCTTTTGCAAAGTCTTCAAAATTCAGTTATCTTAAAGGCTTTAGTATTACTATACTCTTATGTTTTCAAAAGGAAAAGCTGAGCAGTCACCAAAGCTCAGTGGCCCTGCTGTCAGCCTTTAAATACACAAAGAATTTTGATATTAAAAACATTTGTTTTATTTCTCAAGTGAGGGAGGGAGAACAGGGCCCTTCTAGACATGTACAAAGAACAAATCAGGAAAAACTATTACTCATACAATAAGCACTTTATTACTAAACATTATACATTTTGCTAATTAAACTCTTACTATTGTGTATTAGCAGCTTGGCCTACAACTAGCAATTTAAGCTACTGAGTGCCTGCTGGGGGATAACACTGATTCTTACCATCTTAGGAGGAAAAACAAAAGTGACTAAAACTACGTGGCAAAAGAAAAACCAACCAAACAAAACCTAAACGAAGAACCCCATACACACACAGAGAAAATAATTTACTTCCAAAATTGAAACATGCTTTGAACAACATGATTTGAACAGAAAGCTGACATGCAGTCAAGTACATACATACATAGCAAACAGTGAAGAAGTCTAATGGCATTATGTTAATGCTTTAAAAATTTAATTTTTTTTAAATAATGCAGACAGCATATGATATGATATAGGAAAAACATTTTCTCATGCTTTGTTTGACAAATCTGTCAATAATCACAAACACAGGAAGTAACAGAGATGTGAAGCAACTAGGAAATTACATTTTAGAGGCTATTTAAAATTACTTCCTTGAATGTGACTTTAAACAATTACTTATTAATTACCTCTAAGATGACCAGACTCCAAATGAAGACAAAAATATGCAGTTTCTATTAACCAACATTAAACAATGCCATTTTGCACTGGGGGAAAGGGGGAGTTGCATCAGAAAAATACCAACACTGGCATTCGTGGTGCATGTACAGAGTAGATGACAGATGCTACAAATATCATGAGCGACCTACATACAAAACAGACCAAGTCTGACCTGCCTAAAAATGTAACCATCCTGACATTAAGCTGTTGCTGTGATAAGCAAATTACAAGAAATGCAAAGTTATTCAGAGTCTGTATCATGTGAGCTCAATCTCCTGCAGCCATTTTCCAGTGTCACACAGTTAATGCAGAAGTACAAATGAATCTTAAAGTACAGTAGCTTTAGTTACAAAAGTACATACATTAGCATAGACATCAAACATGCCTCCTTGCTTTACATTCAATTTTTAGGGAAAGTACTTGTGAAACAGAAGTTTGATTTTTTTATGTATTCCTAGAGAGTTTCAAGGTTAAACTGACCATACAGGGTAAGCAATCTTCCTGTTGTGCTCTTCCAAAGAAAAGAAAAAAAAAACAAGTGTAGTCCTACAATTGCAAAAAGTGGAAGACTCCAAAGAAAGCAAATTGCTTTGAACTCAAGAGTTTGACAGACACTATTACTCAAGTTATTCTCAGTTTATAATTTCTATTTTTTACGAGATAATTTACAGAGTAACAGAACAAACCAAAAAGCTCGACTTAAGTCAGTCATCTTATATAATCCTAATAATAAAAACTGGAAGCATTTCTGACCTAAAAATTACCAAAAATCTTTGAATGCCAACAAGATAAATTCTTGGGATGTTACTACCTCAAGAACAACAAAAAAACAGCTATCAAATGTGGCAGACATTGAAGATTTGGAAATGTCTTTACTCTGAATAAACGTGAACAAAATTGTCTGATCATAACATTAAGTAACTCTCCTCGACAGGCTGTGGAACTGACTGCATGACTCACCAGGAGAACAGTCACAAGCACCCTGCACATGGTCTTCTGTAATTATATCCCTCACAGAAAGCTAACTTATGTTGGCACATTTTAGTCCAACAAAAAATATCCACTTCTAAATAGAAATATTCACATTCCAGGAGCAGGCACTTAGAAGAAACAAATGAGAAGAGATCTGGAAGGTACATAATGACCACACTGCAGGTTTAAAATAGAGGGATAGAGGGTCTTTTCTTTTTTCTAGAAAGATTGTGAATAATAAATTATATCAAAATGGCTTTAAAACAACGCACCACTGAATGCCAGCCCCTCTTGTCCATGATGACTCTATTATTTACCACCTTCCCACTCTGTTAGTAGTTTCTTTTAATACGTATGCATTGAGGAAGAGCTGCATGGCCACAGGGGGAAACAGGCAGAGATACATAAACTGAGAACACTAAATAGTCCATACTTGTCATCAGCAGTCACCTGAAAACCTAGAAGCACTAACAACACTTATCCAAAAAGTTTGTGTCTGTGAGAGTTGTTTCCAAACATAAGCGCATACAAGAATTCCCTGGTTAGCCCTTAAATCAACTGGTATGTACTTGTTATAGGGGAAACTATTATATAGCAGGCCAGTTAAATTTTTATCTTAACTTAGAAACAAAGGAACAGCTATTCCCTGATTTAATACAACTTCAGTGCATTTTTTTTAAAGCAGCATTTAAAAGTAAACATTTTGATTGTAAGTTTTCTCATCCTACAGTAGTGTTAGGCAGGATATGTGTAATCCTTCCCCCAGAATCACTGACACAAAAATCCTGAGCATAAGCACTTCCATTGAGTTTTAGAAATTTTTGACAAAAGCACTCATATTAGCGTTAACATGACAGGAGCAAAAATTCGTAAGAGAAAAAAAAGCAAGATCCCAGTCCAACGAGACAGGAAGTTATCCTAACTTTTAGGTACAAATTTCAGAGCTGGTGCTAAAAAAGGCCAAGTGCAGATTTGCTAGAAGGTGCCAGTGGACTGTACCTCCCTATTGGCACTTCCAGCATAGTATGCTTAAGTTATGCAGTGCAAATGATACTGTGCTGTTTTCCGACTTAAACTGGGATTGCATCTAGACCTGGTATCACAGAATTACAGGTTGGAAGGGACCACAGGTGATCTTGTCAGACCTCCTGCCCAAGACAGAAGCAATACTGAATTCAGACCAGAGAGCAGAGCTGGGTCCAGAAAAGCCCCAAGGGCAGAAGATCCACATCTGCACTGGGCAACCTGCCCCCAAGCTCAACTGCATCACTCCCATCCTCACATGCTGAAAACTTCTCTGTTCAAATTCACAGCTGATTCTCATCATCCTGCCAGGAACCTCCACAGTCAGTCTTCTGAACAACCTCCTCGGTAGGTAGAAGGTTATCAATCTCTCCTTCAGGCAGGCTTAGTTCCCTCTAGCTTTTTCTAGTAAGTCATGTGCTCCAGCCCTTTGACCAACTTACGTAATCTCAACACTTTCATTTAGAAACATCAGCCAGAAGCAGTTTGCTTTAACCACTTCAGGTTGAGTCCTCTTATTCTTTTGCACTGATGATGAATTTGCTACTTGTGATAAACTACAAATGCCAGTAAAAGCATGAGCAAGTCATGCACTCTTTTGATAAAGGTAAGTATTACATCCTATAAAAATCTAGTACTTGGCCCATTCTGCTGCTGAGAGGAAAGAAAAAGGTGCATTAGAAAGCACTTATTTTCACACCAAGAATTTTCCACCCTCTGTGCAGTGCAGAAAGGCCATGAGCAGGTTAAGATGTCAAAAGCACGAAACTAGCCTAAAACAGCTGGTATATTCATTACTGCTTTAAGTATTACTTTTAAAAAGATGTTCCAAAATTGATACCTGAACCTTTTGATATTTGTCTGTAAACTATTATACATACATTTATTCAACACATTTGCATTAATTGTCAGAAGTTGCAACTTCAGTGAGACACCATGGCAAAGGAAACCATTAGAGCTTTAAGCACTATTACAGAGTCTGAACACTTTTGTATGGAAGAAATCAATAAACAGGGGTTTGTGTAGCCTTTTTAGATAAAGTGAATACAACATACGCAAATATTATTTGAATGCCTTCATAACACATTCTGAGTACAAAAAATTATTAGTTGCCTCTTAGGTGTTTCCCCACACTTAAATAGGAAGAATAATTACCTACTGTCTGCAGTTAGAAGTTAACTGTAAAGCAGCAGTTAAAACATGTACATTTGTTTCTAAGCATATCAAAGCAGACATCAAAGACAGAAAAATAACATATATAAGACGACAGTCAAAAGGTTATGATAGTTTATAAATAACATGCTGACACCTGTATATTTCACATGGGCAAAAAGCAGTGTACAGGTCTGCATTAAGTCTCCACTAATCATCTTTACTGGTAAGACATAGGAAAAAGTCAATCTACATAGAACCTTCAGCATAAAGTAAAGCAAAATAGTAAGGGATGTACCTGGCACGAAGCAGTAATGAGAAAGCCAAGCTATTACAAAGTTATTATTGTTTCAAACTTCCTTTCCTGAAACCCACTCTCCAAGATATGCATGATTTTGCTTTTTCCATCCTGTATCAACATCAACTTCCAAATAGTTGGGGTAAGGACAGGGAAAAACAAACCCCTTGTTTCCTTTCTGGTAGATATTAACCCAACACAGTCCATTCTCTACTCTTACAAAGCCTTTCCTTCTAAGCATGAATAACCTACTCTCAAGAAACAACAGAAAGCCAGGTACTTCTAGACACTGACAGACTTCGACCAGAAGTTAGGAAGACCTCTCTCAAAAAAGTTTAACTCTGTTGTGAAGAAAGAAAATAATTACTTCAGACGGGACAAGAGAGAGAGACATGCTTAATCAGTACAAGTAGAACAAATAGGCTGAGTAACTGCAGAGATGGCATTCTGTGAAAAATAAAGATAATACATAAATCCTGTATTGTGTTTTATGTTTCTTATACTCTGCATATCTTATCTGGTTGAACCCCACTCCTACAAAGAGTTATTTGTGTGTGTCAACTTCTGTCAGTGAGAGAAATCAGAGAAGGTTTAAGATGTTCAAAATAAACATCTTCAATCAAGGACCACACTGCACTAATTACACTGTCTAAGTTGTAGCATTAGGGTCTTAATCCAAAACCATGTATTAGGTTACTAAAGTATCAACAGTTAAATGTGCAAATAAAACTAAATCGGTGCTTGCACTTTCAAAGAAGGAAGGAAAAGACTGATCTCAACACAAATACCACCACAAATGGTGACTGGAATGGAAAGAGAAACTGAGTTATGTACAAAGCCATTGCATATTCTTTTTTCTTAAAAAAAAAAACAACTACCATGGAATCAGATGACAGTTCAAAAAACTGAAATAGAAAACCCAATGCTATTTTGCAATTTTTGAACTACAATTGCTAGCATTTTTTCACTAAATCAATGATCTGGCAAAGAGAAAATTTAGTTGCAACAGTACTCCTCTCTTGATAGTATGAGTAATTGCTTAAGCAAACCACAATTTATTGTTTAATTGCTTTTAAAGTCTACCTGCAATTTCAGCTCTCGTCTCCTTTCAATAGGGAATGGCAAAGGTAGAGAGTTAAAGTCCCATCATGTTGCTGTAGTTTTTATCAAGGATATTGACCACAACTGAGCAACTACCATCCAGTCAGAAAATGAAGAATGCTAATTCAAAAATTAAACCATGCTAAAATTACCACTATGTTGATCCTTCAGCATGTACCTGCACAAGCCTTCAAGAGATTATCCATCAAATTTTGACTAACTTCTTTGAAGACTGAAGTAATGGAAAGCAATGGTGACCATGTTCTGACCAGGTGGCAAATAAACGGAAAGGAGTAAACAGTTGTATTTCATTTGGTTAGTACATGAAATACCAGAAATTACTACCACAGGACATGCTATAAAAAACAAAACCCCAGCATTCTGAAGGGTTGAGATAACCAACTGCAAGAGCAATCCACATGTAATTCAACTGAGGTCAAGAGAATAAAGCTTAAAAATATGAGTACATTTTAGCACTACAGCTCACATTAACAGCACATAAAAAACCCATTGCCACATAATTTCAAGTTTTAAGGAAGATTACTATAATTCTATAATTTATGCATTAAACTAACGAACAAATGGATTAAGAATAATGAAATAATAAAATCTCACCATTTAGACAGATTACTAATCCCTGCCTTCAAGTGCACACATTAGTCCAGAAATATGGCTTTTTACCATAGTGAAAAGATTTCTGCTTGCAGAAAAGGACAGTATTTTAAGACTTATTATCTGGAACTGTTATTTGAACATGAATGAGAAGAAAAAAATTACAAGGGGGATGGAAATTCCGATTTTGAGGCTAGAAAAATCATGTCAATCATATGGATTAGTCTCCTAAATGCTGCAGATGAGACAATTCCACAATGTAGTGTCACTTCACAGTCATGCTTCTTGTGTTTATGCTATAGCCAATCTTTCAGGTAAGTATAAAATCCTTAGCTAGAAATTTTGAGTAACTAACATCTTAACAGCTTTGTTTTATATATATATATAAACCATCTTTGTTATAAATCCATGGGTTGCTTCTAGACTGAAATTATGCAGGGAAAATAAAGGATGGAGTAAAAATACATCAAAGAAAGATGAATCCTGGGCAACAATGTGGAGATGCTATCAAGTCAGTCCTTGCACTGGAGAAATTCAACTTGCTTTATTAAGGAAAAAAACCTGTAATCATACAAGTATAGAATCTAAGAGTAAAGAGAAGAATCCAACTATTCCCTCTCACAAACAGAGAATTAAAGAACTTGCTCTGAGAGTGCATGCATTCAGATCTACAGCAACACCTAATTCCTGATACAACAGCACATCACCACTCTCCCTGGTGACCTAGGTACTGGGAACAGAAGAAAACCCTTCTTTCCCTCTCCTTAACTACTAGAATCCAAATGAAAGTCGTTTTCACTGGAAAGCTGTTTTCTGCATTCTTCACTAAAAGATCTGTATTATATTTAAAAGTATGCACTTTGTGTTAAGCTATAATGCATTAGCAATTACTCTTAAACTTCTACGTATCTGGTTTTTTTCTCACTGAGGAAAACAAATATCTGTCATGAGCAAAAAAAGATAACATGATAAAAGAAGTATTTCCATTCCTCAGAATCCCCACAGATAATTTAACCATGGGATATGTCCCTGAGGATGAAATACTGAAGGTTTATCTTGATCATCACTACAAACAACATGACAACAGTTATGTACAACTTTAGAAACATCACATGAAGAAAAATCTGTTTATTCAAATGTAACCCTGCTCCATAAACCCAATATAAGCCAGAAAGATTATTGACACCAGCTGCATCTTGAGGTCTTGGTTAGTCCAAAATCCTCCTATTGATGTTGTGCTACACTCTGAATTAAATTAAAATCCTAAATACTTGGTTCCTTCTTACTACTATATTCACCACTTGTCACACTCCTGTTTCTAAAGTTTCCTATACTGATCCCAATGAATTCTTACATGGAAGCTACAGCCTCCCCTCATACCTCCTTTTGTGCTACTTAGGTACTTCAAATTCTTTCCCTGTTGTCCCTGTAATTAAGGAAATCAGAGACACTTTCCAATTTTTTAGATATCCAGCTACATCAAGTATACTAGAAAAAGTCTTTGAAAAGAGCCAGAGACACAAATTACAATTTCATAAACTTGAAGGGATACAAGAATATTAAATGTACATCGAAACCCACATGTCTGTTACAGGTAACAACTAAAGAACAGTAAACTGGTCTGGCAACCAGGTAACTAATTTCCCTTTTTTTTAAAAATTGTTTAATCTAACAGTTGGTCGCAACAAAGATTATAAATGCCACCTTACAGCCATTTCCCAACAGGGTGAACTAGGACTTCAGAGTGTGATACAATAGCCATATGCAGCAGGGCATCCACTCAGAGTGCTATGGTTTCCTAGAACTCCAAAACACAAAATACTATAATTACTGGACTACAAAATTCACGGTGAAAATTCAAGTTTGCTGTTTTGTTTTTGGTTTTTCTTAGATCAAGAGGGGTTGATTCTGCAATACTCTTGTAACCTAAACCATCCCTTTGTCATCTCTCACTTTTTGAGTTTTTCTGAAAAACAAACCTTCCCTCCCCAAATCACTTTTATCTTCTTTCCACATCAAACTGAAACTTCTCATTCTCACCTTCCAGGCTCCACAAGTTCCACCCCTGCCTCACACAGTTTATATTTCCATCACCTGCCTGATGAAAGGCTGTATTTCACTAAATACTCTTTCCTTAGAGGCGACCTGGAAAGGAGAAAACCACCAGGGTTCTTTTTGCTTCCTTACGATGAAAACTTGACAGGTTCATAAACAGAAGCGTGACTGCTTCTGGGTCCCCACCTTCTGAGATACCAGGCCATTACAACTCCTGCAATAACAGGCTGTGAATGTGGTTTATTGTTTGTAGGGATGAGTCCAAATTACACTTAAGGAATCTTAGGTGCTCAGTGGAACAGGGCGAAAGTGCTACATATTCAAATAAAAGCACAAAGAGAAAACAAATATAATAAATAGAATTTACAAGTTAGTAATTATAGATGCTTAAGTCAAAATACTTCTAAGATTGTCATTTTTAAGAACGCTCCAGAAAGCGATTGTAGGCTTTCTTCAGATCATAAAACCAGCAACAAAACACACAATGCCGGCTAAGCTTAGGTCATCTTTTTGTGCCTCACTTTACGTGCACGTCAGTGCGTTCCACACCCAGAGGCTCTCCCAGACCCCGAGACAGGGCCAGGCTCCTGCAGCCCCCCAGGTGCCCCAGAGCCCGTCCCAGCTCAGGCACACACACACCTCCTGCTGCCCGAGGGCTGCGGGAGCGATCCCTCCACGCCCCTCTGCTGCCCGCGGTACCTTGCGCTGCTTTACGACAATGCTCGCACAACTTCTCCCACACCACCAAGGATTTCAGAAAGCATAAAATGAAACCGGACTCGCGACACCGGCCCCAAACTCGCAGGAGGCTCACAGGCCCAGCCCGAACGTTCCCTCCCCGTACCTGTCCATGGTCTGGGGCAGCGCCAAGCCCGTCTGCTCGGCCATGGCCCCGAGCGGAGGAGCGGGCCCAGCCGAGGGCCCGGAGCCTGACAAAGGCGTCACGCGTGCGGCGGCGGAGAAAGGGGAGCGAACGGGAAGGCGAAAAATCCGCCCTATCGCGGGACGGCCTCTCCTTCAGCAGGCGGGACACGGCGCAGGGCCGGTGGCCGGGGCAGGACGGAGCGCCTGGGCCGCCGTGGGGAGAGGCGGCGAGCGCTGAGCGCAGCCGCACCGCCCGTCACTGCCGCCCGGCCCCACAGCGCGCCTGCGCCAAGGCGGGGCGCGAGCCCGTGCCCGGAGCGCTGAGAGCGCCGGGCGCTGTAGTCCTGCCGTAGTCCGCCGCGATCCCGCCGCCGTCCTGCCGCCGCTGGGAGCTGTAGTCCCGCTGCCGGCGCGGGTTTAAAGGTCCGGCGGGGCGCTCCCCCTGCCCTGCCCATGTCTCTCCTCGCCGCCGTCGCGCAGTCGCTGCCTGGCTCCGCGCGCGGGGCAGGTACGGGAGCGCGGCGGGGTGGCCGAGCGGGGTCTGCGGGGGGAAGGTCCGCGCCCGGCGGCTGTCGTCCCTCCTGCCGCCCCCCCCCGCCGCCGGCCGGGACCCCTCACGGGTGGAGGGAGGGAGGGAAGGAAGGAAGGAGGGGAGAGAGAGAGAGAGAGAGAGAGGCTGGGGCGTCTGCTCTGCCCCCTCCCGCTCCCGCAGGGACCCTCTCGGGTAGGAGCATCCCCCATTCCCTCCTCTGCCGAACAGGTGCAGGCGGCCCCCGCCTCTGCTTGGCCGTCGGGCCCCGGGACCTGCCCTCAGGGCGGAGGGGACACTGCCAGGTGCCAGCCCCGACCAGGCTGCCCAGAAGGGCGGTGGCTGGAACGGCGGAAGGGAAATTAATCCGTTTCAGTGGTGGTGTTGACAAGGACAAGCACCCGGCGCCCTTGTAAGTGGCACTCGGTGCTAGATGGAGGCCCTGTGACCACTGTCTTCTGTGTGCAAGTGGGGTGAGGGATGGCACGGCCGGTGGTAATGGCACCGCTCTCTTTTGGGTTTGTTGGTGTGCTTCCAAATGGGAAAAGGTCTTTCTAAGGTGCTTTTAAAATTTGTTGTATGTTCAGAAGTCAACTTGAGGCATCACAGTCTGAAAAACTGGAAATTCAGAAGCTGAAGAGCCTTTATAGAGCAAAGAGGTGGATGGCATCTGGAAAGAAATTGCCTTTCCAGTTATCTCCACCATGGGTGTCTGTGTCCTGCCCTCATGTCATGCTCCCCAAGCGAAGGCAATAGCCTATTTTTCAGAGGCAGTTGTGACACGACAGATTCTTGAAAAGATTAGTTAGTAAAAATCAACTTCTAATTTTCCTTTTCAGGTTATATTTTTAAAGAATAGCTCTTGTAATAAGTTTTGCTATATGAAACTAGTCCCTGTACCTTGTGTAAATTACACTGCAGTTGCTGTTCGAGGTTGTAATTTACAGGGCCAAGCCCAGGGTGCAACTGTGCAGCTGCATCAACCTACAGCTGTTCTTGGTTGAGATCAAGCATTTGCATGTATGTGGTAATAGACATCAGGTGGAATAGGAAGGCAAGTTTAGGGAGTATACTGGATTCTTTGACTGTGCTGCCTTAGCTAGGAACAATACAGTCTGGTTTTGAGAGTCTTTGGGGAGAGAAAAGTGTTGTCAAAATGTGTATAAAACACCTGGACTTGGACTTGTAAGCAGTATTATGTGCATAATAGTAAGGGCATGTATAAAGGTAGGAAGGGTTTTTATTTTCTAATTGCTACAAATATCATGAAGAGGAATGCTGAAGTATTTACAGAGATGTAAATGTTCCTTACAGGAGGAATGTATAGAAACAGGTAGGAAGAAGGCATTGACATCATGTCCCAGAAGACTTATTTTGTACTTATTCTCGGGACCATAAAATTCAGTGTTGCTGCCACTGTTGAGGCATGTTGGATATACAGTAGCCTGAGTAAACCACATGGGCATGACCTCCTGGAAGAGATCCCAATACACACTGTCCCAATTACAGCTGTCCATGGCATGTAAGAGCAATATTAGATATCAAGAGTTTCTGGTTCCTATTCTTGGTCTGGACTAAGCTCGTTGTCTATTGGCTAGAACATTGAGTAGCTAGGCTAGCCTAGCTTAGGTTTCTTATATTTATTCTTAAGTGTTACAAATGGAAATAGGGAAGCTGGTTTTTTTCCTAGGAGTATGTGGTTTGTGCAATTTCTGTATTTTTGCTTTGGCGTTGAAAGGATATACTAGCTGCCTGCCATTTATGATAAAGGTCATAGTGACTAATAATGGCTGTGAAGAATATTTACCTGAAGAAAATATTCTATTTTTTTCCAAACATGAAAAATAGAAACATAAGAGGATACACAAAAGCATTATTGGACAAGCTTTAGTGGTTTTAAACTAAAAGAGGGTAGATTTAGATTGAACATAAGGAAGAAATCTTTTACGATGAGGGTGGTAAAGCACTGGCGCAGGTTGTCCAGAGAGAGGGTGGATTCCTCATCCCTGGAGACATTTAAGGTCAGGTTAAGCAACCTGATCTGGTTGAAGATGTCCCTACTCATTGCAGGGAAGTTGGACTAGAGGAGTTTTAAAGGTCCCTTACAACTCAAAGCATTCTATAATGGCAGACCCCTTAACATCCCATAAATAGCTTAAAGAATCTGAAATCCAAAAACTGGTTTGTGGAAACTATTGGACAGCTTAGGGTATATGTTCTTTGTCTGCTCTTTCCAGAATCGAAGTGTGATCCTGAAATACATATATAACCAACTGGTTTGAAAAAACCACTTCCTTATTCCCAGATAGAGCAGGAGTTGTCATTTCATCCTTCTCTATTCTCTTTAACAAGAGTGGATACGCAGCTGCTCTATTCAAATGCTTGCTTTAGTCTCCCCTACAATCTCCTCCTTCGCTCTCCCTCATTCCCCTTTTCTCATCATTTTCTTTCCACTTTTTGTTCTTTATGCTTCCATCTTTGCATTGGCAATTTCCACTATAAATCTCAGATTGCCCCTTGCATTTTTTTTTTTTCATTTTTAAACTATTGCTTCCTATGTCATCCCTTAATAGATCCTTGCTTGTTTCTTCCTTCTGTTTCTCTGATGTTCACTGCACTCTGCCTCACTCTGTCGTTTCTTACCTGTGCCTGATAGTAAGTAGCTACATTTGAGCCGGGGGAGAACTCTCCTGGGAGCAGGCTCGGTTTGGCCAGTGCAAAGGGAGGGAAAGTGGCTGCTCTTCCTGGAGCTTTGCCAGAGCTCAGCTCCCGGACACTGACTGGAGGTAGCAGCCATTTTGAATTAAGTAAAACTGCACATTTGAAGGCAAGTACAGAACTTAATGAAAAGCACCACAAGCAATATAAGCTGTTTAGGGCTTAAAACTGAGTCCAAAAATTGGCTATTAGATTTACTGCAAAATATCAACTTTTAAAATACTAAATGGTTTTATAAAAAATTAATACAGATTTAAGCTTAAGGAAGAAGTTGACAAGCAATTACTGAAAGAATTACATGGAGGTAGATTAAATATACATATATGACTATTTCAGTGAGGCCTGAAAAAGAGGAAAAGAAGACAAATAATGAAGAAGCTGTAGAAACAATGAAGGAACTGTACCTTAATACAGTTCTTCTGACGTGACAGTATTAAATTATTCACTGTTTTCAACAAAGCTAAGTAACCTGGCAATATAGGAGTATGCAAATCTAAATGTTAACTGCTATGATAGTAGTATGTAAAATTAAATTACAAGATCAGTTAGGCATTTTTCATGTGCTTGATTCAATTTTTTAAAAGACAAGTAGCGCTCAATTAGGCTAAAATGAAACTAATTAAGCTGAAAAACATGTTTCTGCAATAAAACTTGGGGTTTTTTTCAGTAGCATAACACTTCATTTTAACCTTCAAGCTAGTTGGAATAGTCACTTTCTGTCAAAAAGACTAGCACGGTTTGTTAGTCATATGAGGCTTAAAGAGGCTTAAATTGCTTCATAATGAATTTCTTAAAATAAAAGTACACTTTATACAATGTTAATTGAATTAACGTGGCTTATTTGGGCCTTTCTTACATTTGTTTCTTTGGAACTGGCCCAGGTCAAGTAATTCATATACCAGATCGAATTAAGCTCTTGTGTTCTGATTCAGCTGTCATTACTATCTTTTAACTTCCCGTTATGAGAGAGCTGGTTGGTAGAAACAAAAAAAAATTTGTTTTCTTCTATTGGCTAGTTGATCAAAACCTGCCTTTACATCTTGATTTTCTTTGGTTCTGGAGTGCTTTTCCTTATCCTAATGATTGATCTACCAAGTGAAACTGTCTCCTGGGAAGAACTGACAGAAACAGTGAGGTCCCTTGCATGTGAATCCTCAAATCATCTGAAAAGCAATAACCCACAAGTAAATAGGGACATAAAGGAGGAGCGTAGAATGCCTAGAGCCAGCCCTGTGATAGATGGGATAGTTCATAAAGTTAAGTATTTTCAGTTGCTGTAAGAAGGCAGTTTTGCTGCCTTTAATGATTCAGAGTAGCACAAACAGGTTAGAGCAAGTGTTGAGAAACTCTTAATTACAGCGTTGATTTAGGGCAGGCAGACCATACAGTCCAACATAAACAGAGTGCAGAAAGCAGAGACGTAAGTGTTAGAACAACTCGCTTTCAACTGCCCTAATTTATCTTTCTCAGCTTTAGTCATATCTCTTTCACACACAACGCTATGCATATTTCATCCTTGGAAAATCAGCCTGCACTTTTATTAAACACTGTTATTTTCACACTTCTGATTTCAACTATGTATTTCCATATGAGCATTACTGAATAATTAGTATTATGAATTACCCAGAATAAATATGCAGAATAATTCATGGACTAGTGCAAAACAGAACAGCAAGTGCCAGTGAATGAAATTCTGAAAACTTTACCTGACCTACATTAATGATCACAAAATTAATATCTCATGAGAGCAACTCCTGTCAGGCTGTATCTTGATGTGGAGGCTGGAGAGATGTAGATGGTGGGTAGTGAAAGGGAGGGAGGTGAAGTGTGGCACCACAGTGTACAGAATAGATGGAATGTTAAATAGTAACATTCACACCTTGATTTTTTTCTGAACAGCTTATTTTTTTTGGTAGAACTTTCAGTGTAGTAACAACTCAGTAATGAAAAAGTTGTAACTTGAAAATTGGAAACTATTCAGATAGTACAACTTTTCACTTGTGTGCTGATTTTGATTTGTTTTAAAATTTTCATACTTGACCTATTTGTGTTTGAGTGTCAGAATATATTTAGAAATTATATTATGACACGTGATTACTTAATATTCTTCACCAAGGCAAAGTGACACAATTTCCTTTGTAATAGCTGTAAATTTTATAGCTGGTATGAGCTTATAATTAATTTCTTATGCTAGAAGTTTGTAAGGGAAGTTTGGAAATACTGTAACTATATCTTTGTGTAGCAGTTGTTATGAATAGGTGGATATTTGATCTGGGTTTCTAAATAAAACTGTTTGAAAGCTCATATTTAGTCACTTTCAGCTCAGTCTGACAGATATTTTCTCAGAGCTGATGATTCAGATTGCAGCAGTTTTCCCTGGGAAGAGGGAGTGTGCACATGTTTTTTTCTCCTTTCGAGCTCTCCTCCTTTCAGGAAGCAGCAGTGAAATGCTATCTATAGGTAAGACTTCAAACCCCATGATTCCTTGGGAGAGCATGCGCTGAAAGCTTCCAGTTGTCAAAGTGCTCTTGCCAGACTGGTCGACTATTTGTCATATACTAAACCTGAACGAAGAAAATAAATATACTGTCGTTTTGTTGACCTTTAAATACAGAAAATCCAAAGGTAACTGTTCCTTAAACATTTCTGTGTTGGCTGCGTGGGTTTCTGCATGCAAATGGAGCTGGTATTGCTATGGGGGTATAGATTTCCTGTACTAGATTGTAAATTTGTACAAATACTTACACCAGCAAATAATCAAGAGTACTGCATACTAGTCCAACGTTAGACATTGGCTGGACTTCTTTCAAAGTCATTTATTAACCAGTATTTTTTAATTTGGACTGGCTTCATTCATTAAAGGAAGGTCTTGACCTTGACAAGAGGGTTGAACTGTGCAGTGATTTTTGCCTTTAAGAAGCAATATGGAAGGGAGTGTGAATCACAGTCCTTAGGATAAAGTTCAAAACCAGCTAGCCTAAGTCAAGGTACATATTAGAAGCAACTGCTGTGCTAGCCACTATAGATAACCTGGTGACTAACTAATTTAAATATAACTTTATTGATGACAGAATTTTGACATTTCAGCTGCTATGTTTTTCTCTCTAAATGTATTTTTATACTGATAGCTCAGAACAAGGGGAGGGAGATACACATGATCCTTTTCTCCCTGTGATGTGGAGTCGTCAGTAGTTTTATGCAGCCTTAGGTGTAATAGTGATGTGGGTAGAAGTGAAGCCAGTGGAAAGTTACACAGACAGAGCTTGGTATATTGTGGTTTACTGCAGTATTGCTTTCAAATGCCTTGCAAGGTTTCCTGCACTCCCAGCAGCAGCAGCGCTGCCTGGAACAGATGCAATGGTTTACCCCATCCTTAGGCGCTTGTTACCTCACAGCATGGTCTGCTCAGGAAGCCTTGCTGTTTGCTTTACATGTTGAACTGGTAAATAAGGGGGAGCATAAGCAGTAACTTGCTCGATAGCAGAAATCTCTCCTGACATTCATTTTAATGTGTGTGCATGCCTCAGAAGACATTTAAAAGAAAGAAAGAACAAAAAATGTAAGATACGCCTGGACCATCTGATGTCAGAAAGGACAGTGTCGACAGTTTCACACTTTGCCACCTTCCTTAAACAGTTGATTAATTGGCTTTACATTGTTGCATTACAAAAACAATCGTAAAAAAATGCAGTCTTAGGTATGCAGATGTCATATGATTAAATCAGTAGAAATGCAGTTAGGTATTCAGCGATGGCCATCTTTGACATAATTAATGTAAGTGATTTGGGGCTCATTTAAAATACTTTTGAGATTTAGAATGATCTCTTCAATTGACTAAAAGCCTGCAAAATGTGGAGGTTCCTGTTGTGATTTCATACAATTGCTGTTCATTGCTGTCTGTATTGTGTTAGTACTATTGGGTCTCAAAATAATAATAAAATTATATGATCTGCCCTGTTTCATATGAAGCACCTTTTCGAGCAGATATAAGCCTCAACCATTCCACATACATTTCCTTTCTAAAGTTTAAGCTTATGTATTGATTTAGCAAATAATTTGCATCGCTAGTCTTTGTCTCGTGCATATAAAGATGGTTTCTAACATGCACGTCTATATTGTAAGTATTTCGATTTTCCCTGGTTTTATATTTCATTTGAAAGCATCAGAAAGATCCTAGTCTAGTAATACCTCCCCGGTCTGCTGATTTTGACCTTATGTTTTTCTAATGAACAAATTGCCGATGACTTCGTATGTATGCGTATAAATAGAGCGGGTATGTATATAAATAGAGCGAGTAGATATCTATACCTTCAAGTAAAGGACTGCTTTGATGTAAAATAGCATTTTACGCGGAGAGATCGTAAGGTCACCGAAGGCAAATCTAACACCCATCGGTGGCTTTGTACACGAAGTGTCTCCGCCCCCCGGCCCCCCTTCCCGGCTGTGCCATCGCCTCCGCTGCCCGGAGCCGGCGCGAGCTGGGCGCAGGGACGGGCAGGAAGCGATTGTGCAGCGAGGAGCCGCTCCCGTATCAGTGCGAGCGTCCGTGTGCGCTTTCTCTCTGATAAACCTCAGTCGCTGGAAGCTTGCTTGTTAATTAAGGAAAATCGGTACCCGGCTCCTTTAAAGGTCCCCTAATAGAAAAGGGGGTGGAGAAGAGCGAAGACTGGTGTCTTTTTAACCTTGCTGAAGGACGCAGCAGTATTTATTGACGTATGCAAATAACCAGGGGGAGGAGGTGGAGGAGGAGGGTGCTTGGAAAAACAGGAACCAGAATCAGTTTCTCATTGCAGGGTGAGAGCTCTGAGTTCCGGTGTAAGAGAAAAGAGACGTGGCGAAATTGCTGTATATCTCTGCCCTATAAGCACATCTCTCATTTAGACTGAAGGGAAACAAGGCATCAAAAAGGGTGAAGCATCTTGAAAAATATTTTAAAGGCAATCTAGCACGATCAAAGGTTACATATTCCTAAATGGGGGAGGGGGAAGATTACGGCTTTGCCTTGCAATATGCTGTAGCATAGTACAAGCAATAGGACGAGATTTTTGACTGGCAAATGGTTAAAACGAGACTGGTTAGTGGTATGAATGACAATGTTAATAATCTGTCTTTGTGGTTTTTTCCCCTACTGTTTCAGCTGCGCAAACCATGCAGGATGATTTACTGATGGACAAAAGCAAAGCCCAGCCCCAGCAGCAGCGGCAGCAGCAGCAGCAGCAAGATCCAAACTCAGCAGAAGCCCCCTCTACACCCATCTCGTCGGAGACACCCAAACCAGAAGACAACAGTTCAGTGACTAGTATCGGCACATCGGCTCCTTCCCAAAATAGCAAGGAGAAGATGCAGATGGAGTCTCCCATTTTGCCTGGCTTGAGCTTTCACCAGCCTCAACAAGAACCTGCAGCCGGCACCTCCTTGTCTCCCTCGTTTGGCAGCACCTGGTCTACAGGGACCACAAACACGGTGGATGATAGCTTTTTCCAAGGGATTACTCCAGTCAATGGGACAATGCTTTTCCAGAATTTTCCACACCATGTCAACCCTGTATTTGGTGGCACTTTCTCACCTCAGATTGGCCTAGCTCAGACTCAACACCACCAACATCAGCAGCAGCAGCAGCAAGCTCAGCAGCAGCAGCAGCAGCGGAGGTCACCTGTAAGTCCTAATCAGGCACCTTTCGCCCAGAGAAATGCTGCTTACAGCCATCAGCCCATCATGACCAGCAAACCGTCTTCCTCCTCTGCCTCCTCTTCGTCCTCCTCCAGCTGGAATAACCATCAAAATGCGGCTTGGAGTACACCTTCCAACCCTTGGGGTGGGCTGCAGGCTGGTAGGGACCCTCGAAGGGCAGTTGGAGTGGGGGTTGGCGTGGGAGTGGGAGTCGGCGTACCCTCCCCCCTCAATCCCATTTCACCCCTTAAAAAACCCTTCTCCAGCAATGTCATTGCCCCTCCGAAGTTCCCACGGGCTGCACCCTTAACCCCCAAATCCTGGATGGAAGACAACGCGTTCAGGACGGACAATGGCAACAATCTGTTGCCTTTTCAGGTAAATGACTACATGCACCTTCTGCATGATGACAGCTATCACAAATTTGCGTTTTTTGTAGGGCTGTGTTTCATGTTACTGTTCTGTCTGAGTGGCATCTCCATAACTCATATTTGCATCAAATAGTCACCTTATGTGAAAAGAAGTGGGGTTGAACCTAGGGAGTGCATACACAAAGATTTCCGATTCTAGCTTAAGGTTTAAAATCCTATTTTTCTTGTAACTTATTGTTAAGTGTGGCATATGGCGGTTTTTTGTTGTTGTTTTTTGCTCTTTTTTTAGCATCTGAAAGGTAGTAGCCTTCATGAAAAACAGGTTTGGCAGACTACGTTCCCTTGGTGCTGTGTTAGAATTTTTTTTTCATATTCTCCCATATGTGAGAAATCTGAGATGTTGAAATTGCTGGCTTCAGTTTTCTAACTGGGCTGTTAATTTTAACCAAAGATGCTTCTTGACCTGAAATTCAGTTAATTATTTTATCACCATTGCAATAACTAATTGTCCTTATGTTGTGGTGGGATTTAACGGGGAGTCTGTTCATATAAGGTATCCATATGAAAAGCTGTGCTCATCTGATACGTACACCCTGCTGTTATATTCACAGTGGATGTTTTGAATACATCTCGAAGCAGCGTGGGTGTGTATGGAAAGAGTGGCGTATCTGTCCTTTCCAGTAAGGAAATGCCTAATACAATTGACATGATTTAGAAATGACAGGGAGGTATTGTGTAAAATAAACCATTTTATGCTGTTCAGAATATTTGCAGAGAAAAGAGACAATAGGACACGACCTTCAGAGCCATATTGCAATGGAGTCTATTTACTAGCTACATAGCTCTGAAATATTTAAAGCTGCAGTGCCCTTCGCTTTTTTTTTTTTTTTTAAATCTATGACGACAAAGCAGATCAATTGCAGCTGAAACTGGGCCAAATGGAAGATTTGCAATTTTAATGCAGAATGAAACCTGTCATGGTGTGAAATCCATTTTAAGTTGTAAAAAAGCAGAGCTTGCACTTGCAGTTTTACCTATACTAGGTGAAGTGAATCTCAGACTTTTTCTAGGTTAGCTGTTTTGGTGTCAGACAAGTCAAATTTTTCTGCTTTGAAATACAGTTAAATCATTCATATATGCTTGATCTTTAGGTAGTTGTTTTCTCTAGAAAGTATGATCTCTTGAACATTTTTAACTTACCAGTTTGGTAAGAATAGCATTTAGATTGACACTTAGTTTTAGAAACACAGTAAAAATCAAACAAATGCACCCCCCACCCCCATTATTTTAGGAGACTGTTGAAGTAAAATATATGCACTTTCCAGTCCCATTCAACGAGGACATCTTATAGTCAGCCCTGAAATTTCATTTTGCTGCTTCATTCTGTTTAAAGGGAGAGTTGCAGCTTTTTTATTGGCTGCCCTAAATGAAGGTGGAGTGGCTTCTGGGGAGCTGCTGGTTAATGTCTCTGAAGCACTGAAGGCTGGAGGAAGAATACACTTTAGGCACAATATGCCTGCTGTAAATACTATGTTGCATAGAGCGCAGCAAAACAAAAGCTAATAGCTCCCAGTCATTTTCTAGGAGTGGGAAATGTGTTTCAATTTACAAGTATTCTTAATTGTCTACATGTAAGACATTACAAATTTTGGTATATTTGAATGAGTAGTGAAAACAACAGTAAATGGTCTTATTTCTGTGGTTTGGTTAGTGAGATACATCTTTAATGAACACAGAACTTTTTTATTGTGACTGTAAATTGTCACAAATTAAACTGGCAGATATTTACTCATCACTGGGAAAAAAAGTAGCTAACTGCTTTTAAAGAAAAGTTCCTTTGATTTTGAAGTTAAGCTTTCGAAAAGCTAAAGTGTTAGCCAATATGTAAATTTGGAAACTTGTTTTCTTCTCTGTGAATTTAACCTGGTATTTTCACGTTCAACTGAAAGCAAATGCTTAGGCTATTCTCGTCACCAGCTGGTATAACAGTCTCATTTCAGAGACACAGAAAACTTGTATTTTTTTTTCCTATTAGGCTCCTTTTCTTTTTTTAATACAAGCTGCTGAATTTTGCTTATTAAAAATTGTAGTCTGGGTTAATGTTGATTGCTGCTATACTTAACGAAATGCCAAAGACATCTTGAAACCATACTACTGGTAGGAGGCAACTGTTTAGTTACACTGATAAAAATGAAATTCTAATTAGTCTAAGAGTTTAATATTTGCTGCCAAGGTTCTGGTTGTCTTTTGTCTTCTTCCCCCCACCCCAAAATTGGGCAATGTGTTGACACAGTAGGTTCTGTTTGTCAGCACTATCAAGTAGTTCTGGCAGGTTTATCCGTGTACATCTGCCACCCTCCGTAACTGCATGGTTTTGAGCTACTTTAGAAATACCTTCCAGTAAACTTTCTAGCAACACGCTTATGCACATTAGCAAGTTCTTTGTGTTAACCTGTTATTTTATGTTGAGATTATGAGACTTTCCAAGAAAAAAGAAAACTATTAACATGTTCACTGCTTGAAATAACATCAGGGAGAGCTATTTTGTAATTCAGGTCTTTCCAGTGATCACAAATTTTAGTCAGAAAAGATCTATAACTGAGATTTGTATTCTGAGTCTATAGTATTTGAAGACAGTTGATACTCAGCTATTGATATATCTTGTTCTAGGAAAAAATGTTCAATTTGAAAATGTTTCTCTTAAGAACATATATATAAGGCAATATGCTAGGTATTTTCATCCCTTAATTTGAGTAATACTTTAGTGCATCTGTATGTCAAAACCAATTGGTGTTTGTCCCAAGGAGTTGTGTTGCAGAACATATCAGAAGATTTTAAATACCACTCGGTAGGAATTCTGCTGGTGTTTGCCTTGTGATTGGTGTTGAAAAGTGACTAAAAATGCTTTGAAGGAGACTACACTCATATACTTACAGGGAAAAATTGATTGCAATGTGAAAAAAAAAATGGGGATACAAAGCTGATAGTTGAAAGGAAAAAGAGAAGTGATCAGTCTGGAATGAAATGTAATGTAGCAAGTAAGAGTTGGAGATGAGATCACAGGAACAGATGTGGAACTAGGCCAGATAGGAAATACAAAAACATGGCCAGTTTGTTCTTCTGAGTATTCTTTGGCTTGTGAGTAGTTCAGGTGAAGGGTCTCTGACTGTCATGTGGCAATGAGTCGTGTTGTGCTATTATGTTAGGTGATCCTCAGCTCTGGCATTTGAGGCTAACATTAACTAATTGTCCCTGGGACACTTCTCCCAGCAGTGGCTCAGTTCCATTTTCCAGCAGAGTTTTGGGGCTTGTAGCGAGCTATTGTCATCTCCTGCTTCTGAGCTGCTCCCACTATTCTCTTTCCCTTCACTTCTCTCAGGTAAATAGTGTATTTCTTTTGGCTTTTGGCCATGTGAAGATATTGGGACACAGCTTGTGGAGTTAGGAGGATTGATAGTGCCTGAAATAGACCCTTGGAGGCAAGGATAAGAAATTCTCTTTGCAGGGAAGATAGAGAAGGAATTAAATGTTTGCAGACCAGTATTCTAATTAAGTTTGCCTACCTTGTGGATTTTTAATTATAGCAACACTGTAACAATTTTCCAGAAACTGTGCTGAGTTTTGATGTTTTCCAAGTAATGTTCTTTAGGAGCAAAAAATGCATTGCAGTTTGTGCTCTGAAGATTCTGGCATGCATCAAATCATTCTTGGCAGCTTTACTGATAAATATTTTTATGGCAGAAATAAGTAAGGCGATGTTTATTGTGTATAAAGATAGTTTTAGTGTGCTATCTCTTGCAGGGAGTCTGAGAACGAATTTTTTTAGGGAAGTGTTTTGGTGTGGCGATTTTTTTCCTCATTGTTTTCAATTGGAATTAGTCTGGACCAGATAAAATTGTAAGCTAAATATAGAAATTTTATAAAACTTCAATATTCCATACTTCAAAAAATGCCAATTCTAACATGCAGTGAGTTTATGTAAATATAAGTGTGTATATATGTATAAATATGGAGTTCAAGTATTGGAACATTCAATAGTGTAACAACTAAAGTACTGTATTTATGAGTAAAGGAGTTTTACTGGCTAATACACTCTGGTGACTAATTTTGAAAACTTTTTTTAAATCTAGAGGGTTTTTTTTCAGTCAGAAATTGTTGTATGCAGTAAATCGATTTAAAGGTTAATTTTTAAAACACTATTTCTTTAGTCTCAATTTGGCATTCTGAGCTCTAGCTTCTTGACAGTTTAATAGGTAACCACACTTAGCAGTGTTACTGTTACCTTAAAAACTATTTCTTAGCATGTAGTCCAATCTTAATTTTTCTTGCATGCTGATGCACGAGTACTGACAGCCTGCAACTTTATGGACAGAAAAAAAAAAAAAAGGAAGGTACCTAGGTCTGCTTTTTTCCACCCCCCCTAACCTTTCTTACATGCTTCTGTTGGTACTATTAACTAGCACTGTTTGTAGCTGGATTCTGAATACTAAAATGTGGGAGCACGTATTGTGGTATCTCAGTGTCCTTCCAGTGTAACAGATACAAGTAATACATGACATTCTAGCTTACTAGTTGTGAAGTATTTTACAATTTCATGTTAGATTTTAATTTTGATTGAATTCTAAATGTTTGCATTTTCAAATTAACTAAAATATAGTAACGGTACAGGAAAAAAAGCACATGGCTGTTTAAATTTCAAAGTATGATGATTGAGCACTAGTTGCGTATTGATAAGAGTTTTGATTTTAAGTAACCAATCATAGTTAAGCTGTGAGAGTTAGTGAAGGCAGAGCAAAGGTCTGAGTTCAGTAGGCAGCTGATATTCTGATCAACTCCGTACACAGATAGGATTTCCTTAAAAACATTAAAGGTATTAATATCAAACAATGAATCAATAATTCCGTCTTAAAGATTAGATAAAGGATTTATCTGTCTTTGGGGGGAACGGTGGGAGGGAAAGTGAAGGGCATGGCAGTTCATTTTGCTATTTCCCTTCTTGGATCATCTCTCCCAGTTTTCATCTTTTTCCCTAGACTGCTTTTGTGAATGGAATGTAAGAGGAAGAGAGACCTGGAAAAGTAGTGTTTTCAGGTTCCAGTGGTTTTCAAGGAAAAAAAAAAGTTTGCTGAGTGAATGATGAATATTTCCATTTGTTAGCAGTTGGTAAAATAGCTCTCCTTTCATTCTTCTTACTCATGAGTAATTCCTAGCAGACCTATTCTAAGGGGAGGCTGAAATATAGCACTGTTTAGTTTAAAGTTTGAAAGTGATCTTAAACAGTACACATCTGAATTTTGCTTCTATTCTAGACTTTACAGTTTTTTGGCTATTGTGATATTTTATACATTCTGTACCTAAATTTAGGGTACCATTGCCATGTTTTGTTTCACTATTTTTTTAAATTTAATTTTTCCATGTTTCACAAAAGCATTGCTTTTAAGCAATTGTTAGAATGCTGCACATACTGATACTAAGCAGTTGTCTCAGTAGTTAGAAGAATATAAATTTTTTGTATATAGAATTAGATCTTCATTTGTGTAATCTTTTTATTATTACATGTAAATTTTAGAATTTAAAAAATGCAAGTTATGAAAGGTCACAGAAACTTTGCTTGTGTTTGTTCAGACTTGGTCAGCATTTTCATTTTCGTAAGTTTCATTTATATGATTCTGTCTTTTCCTACAAGCTACAAGTAGCATTTGTAAATCACAATTAATTGATGCCTTCCTTTCCCTCCTTGTTGTGGACAAGTGGCTTTGTCCCTTTATTGTATGTTTCTCAAGCTCATTCCAAGTATAAAGTTGTCAATTTTTCTAAGATCTTACAAGAGAGAAGCACTGTGCTAATCAGGATAGATATTGATCTGCTTTGTCACAACAGTGTTAGAAGGGGTGATGTGAACTCCACTCTGCAGAGGTAAATAAGAGGCACAGAGTTTGGGAAGTTAATTTTCTTCTCAATGTTCTACCTGAGAAAATGAAAAATTTGTAGTTTTGTCCTGAAATATTTAGAAAATAGGTCTTTGAAAACAACATCCACTGCAGTCTCTTAAGTTTGCTGTTTGTGTGAATCTCAAATTAGGCATGAAAAAGTGAAGAAAAATTGTTTCCTGTGAAAACTTTTAGTTCACGTTACGTACCAATTATTCAGAATTAAGAACTTCTCATCAGGGAAGAGAAAAGAAGCAAAATATTTAATTTCTTTAATTGATACCCATTTTTCCTTCAACTGTGTGTGTCTTTCTCTGTACATCTTGCAGATTCTGGAGAAGTCTTACTCCTGCTCTTCCTAATTCTTTTTTTTTCTGGACAGCTTTGAAAAATTTGCAAGAATTTGCAACAGTTTTCTTTTAAATTCCTAGAGTCTAAATAAACTACTTAAGCAAAACCACAGATTCTGTTGCATGTTAGGATGATAAACTTCACATGATTCATCACCCAAGTGAAGAGGCTTTTGATCAAGTCTGCGGTTCTTTGTCCTTGGTTTAACAAAGTTAATGAAAGTTATGTGGACAGAGCACCAATTGTCAATGGGTTTCAGTGGGCGTGGCCCCTTTTCTTTGTTTTATCCACCCTTGAACTGTCCAACTGCTTTCAAGCATCTCTTCTATTTCTTCCTGTTCCTGATTTTTGATCTTTTTTTTCAATAAGGCTTCTCATTTGACTTGGCCTCCCCTATTCCACGTTCTGTGGCAAAGCTTCATGTTACAGAGGAAGGCCCAATAAATCCCTTTGCTAATAAAGTAGTTGTAAGCTGAATTGTGTTCACTTAGTCCTGTGCAAAATTAATAGCATGAGGGATTTTAAGTAGATTTAAACAAATTCAGGCAGAATGGAACTTCCAGAAATACTGGCTAGAAGTTCTAAATTTTAGAAATTTAGACATTTTAACCAAGTGGTAACTTAGTGTGAACATGCAGAACTGATTTTCTTTCCCCATGCCCAAACCGAGCTTCCAGAATGTGTGACTTGGGGTGGATTTTCACACAAATTGACGAAAAACCACTTCTGACATAAATGAGAAAAGCATTATGGCTTTATCATGGATATTTCATATATTATTTTGTTTTGTGTCATAATCATAAGTGGATATTCTGGTGGCATTCATCTTTCCTACATAGAATTATTGTGAAGGTGCTCATCTTAAAAAGATTGGGACTGAGAAGTTATTTTTGGCAACGCTGTAGGCAACTTAAAGCTGATCTTTTAATGAGAAATGTCATACAACAAAGAAATTCACCCACCAAAGCTCTCTGGGTTTTATTCTCTGAGTGGTAAAGGCTCTTTTTTTGCAGGTAAGACTCATTTCCTACAGAAAGTCTTTGGAATTGTACCTTCTCACGGAAACTGCTGAGATAGAACAGAACAAACATTTTGTTTTAAAACACTTGAATGGTTAAATATTGTTTTAGATTAAATGAAAATTCCTCATTCCTTGTTGAAAGTTGCTGCTTCGTTCTGCTGAAGTATCTTGCTTTGTGAAGGAGATGTGTTAAAAGCATTAGTGAATTAACATGGAGGTAGCTAGTGTTACACCCATTTGCTACATGACCTTTACATTTGTAAAGGGTTACCAAATTACTAATGTATTAACTGATTGTTAGCATGTTAACAGATGGCTTATAACCAAATCTAATATGATCTATTGATGTCCTTTGTAAGCATTAAGGGGTGTAATAACCAGGTGTGTGAAATGTTTATAGCACGTTTTGTGGGTTTGAAATTTTTTTAAACTGCTTATAAAGATACCTTTTAGTTTTAAATCATGATGCCCACAACAGTTTGACCTAATTATTTCACCTTGCTAAATAATTCTCTTGCTCATGTATTTCCTCCAGGATGATATTGTTTCTTTCTGTGACAATTGAAAAAAAATGGGAACAGAGAGACCTCTCAGAGTAACTGAAAGGGTTTTTCTTAAAACTCACAAAGCCTGAAGTAGCAGCTGACTGTGCAGCAGGAAGACTAAGAGAGAACAAGAGAGTAGAGGAAACAAAAGTCAGGAACAAGAAAAAGTAGGACTTTTATAGTACAGAATGAAAGGGAAGCTGTGGCATTTTCAAATGTGACAATCCAACATGAGAATATACCCATTCACTTTCTGTGGATGAGAATTTCTGCAAATGAGATCTTGCAAAGTTTGGACCAGATTCAACTTTTAGTGGTAAGGGTCTTCAGGTGGGTGGCTCCTGCTACTTTTGTCTGCTAGTAAGTGAAGCTGTACCTGTGACTTCTGAGTAAAAAAACCAGCCATAATTGTCAGCAGATTTTACAAGTGATGTTTTGATGCAAGTTTCTGCAGAGAGTCTTATCTCCCTTGTCTAAACAGGAACACACTCTTCTGACATGATTTTACTAAGTAGTAGATTACTTATATAACAGTTTTTCCTTGCTAGGCAAGGGAGAAGTACCTGATGTTGTGTATGCCATTCAAAACTAACTGAAAATTGATTGTAGTAAATTTTACAGGTTTTTTGAAAGGCTTCACTTTGTATAGAAACCGGAGAGTTTTCATGCTATTTCACTTGCACAGTAGCCTTGTTTGAATATAAACTTAAACTGGTGAATGTCTCAAAATATAGCTCAGTCCTTGGCTCCACTGGATGTGTAGAGCAAGGGGAATTAATTTAAAAGAACAGATACAGTGAAAATTGCTTTTTTTTATGAATACAGGCATGCACAGATGCAAAAGGCAACCATACGAGATGCATAGTTTTTCATACAACCTACAATTTTGTTTACCTTTTCACACATATTATTTGTAATTGTCTAGAAATCTACTTAGAAACTCTTCTATTTCTCCTTTCTGTGTTACTCTTTCTGAGTGATGAGGTTCCAGTTTATAGTGAAGATTGACTCCTTGAGGTCATGACAGTAGTTAGTGCTATTAAATGTAAGTCTGCTTCACTGCAGTTTTTCAGTTCTTTTTGTATGATGAGCTTATCTCCTCTCGGTTGATGATATCTTGTAAATATTATTATTGTTTCTACTTTAATAACTGACAGTACTCATTTCAAGCATCTCAAGTGACATCAACAAAACTGGTCTCAAGATTTGCCCTTAAGAAACTGCATTATTCACTTTTCTTTAGCAGATTCTGTTGAGCACTAGCAGTTCTTTCCAATTTTGCCATTTTCTTTGTTACCTCAATTCCATTGGTTACTTTTTTTGTGCCCATTTACATGGTTACTTTGCCTGTAGCACCATGTGAAACGCTCTATGGAAGTCCTCATTAGATCAGCATATCCTAATCTTTCAAGAACCAGGAATCATCTTTTCCAGGGTATTGCATCAGTAACACATAATGCTACATTATTTCTGCACTGTGTTTTGTAAGAGAAGAAATCCTTGAATTTCAGTCATAAAAACTAGAAACAGTGTTTGTCATCTATAGTTTCATATCCTGCTTCAGTTATTGCAGTTCTTCCATTTTTCTTTTGCTGGTCAGATGCATACAGTAGTGACGTTGTTAGCTGGACTAGCTATTTAGTTGTTCCATGGACTGCCTTACTGACTCTGGCTCCTTTTGATTATGATGTTGCCATGCACCTCATGTGTTATTGAGTTGGGTAGATGATATTGCTTTCTCTTACTATTTATCTGTCTTCTCTGTTTACCCTTGTTTACCTGATTTTCTTCTGTGAATGTGAAGACCAGTTATGGAGGCTACATTATTTTCTCCTGACTTCTTCTGGTGTTTTTTAATTTTTTTATCAGTCTTGCTAGACTTTGTTCTAGGCATTTGTTGTCTGAGGTATTCATGCTGACCTTACAGTTTCCCTGAATATATGTAAGTGGCTGAACATCCTGCTTCTTCCCTTCTAGCAGCATTTTCTTAAGATGCCTGTCAGTTTTTATTACCTTGTGCAAAAAAGAGGAGAATTGTGTTGCAAATCAGGCAGGCTTTTATCTCAAGACATTTTTCCTGTCTGGAGCAATCTTTACTAAATTTGCCATGCGCTAATCAGTTTAGCTCTTATGATGTAAAAGGAGAGTGCTTTTCTTGCTCCTATGAATATGGTTTTCAATTTCTGCATGAAGGTTTCTTTTTGCTTAATTGGCTGTTCACACTTGTACTTGTGTATCTTGTAAGTGATTTCTGAATTATTTTAATTAAATCCAAATGTGCAGCAGTAATTTGAATGCATAACACCTACCTGACAACAGAACTGCTTATGGCCTCTTCTTATCAAAGAGGAAGAATTTTTTATTCTGGTTATTGTAAAGAATTTTAGCATAAGTGTTCAGGCACTTTATACATTACATAGTTAGTTATTCTTTTCTTCATATCCTGTATGCCTTTAAGCCCCATAGGCAATAAAAGATGGAAATATGCCCAGTGTGATTCCGTTACTATTTTAATATATTATCATATGAAGTAATGTATTTAATAAATGAATTCTGAAATTATTATTAACTTGAGGGGGTTTTTGTATGTGGGATGATTCAGTATTTGCAACTGGAAAAATTCCTTTGTTTATAAAATTTAATCTGAAATGGAATTGCTTGCATATAGTTGATCTGAAGAGTTGCTTCTAATTAAAACATAATTTTGGACTGGGATTTTTTTTGCTCTGTTTCTGCCTTTCCTTCCTCTGAGTGGAGCTTGATGTTACAAGTGGTCTTTGTCTTGCTGCTTTCTGCTGTTTCCTGCCTGTTCAGTTGCATATATGCAGCCTTTGTTAATTTTGCAGATGATCAAATACTTAATAGCAAATATTTTAAACTAGCAAACTAGGGTTTGTAACATAATGACACTTTAGGAAAAGGTTTGCCTGGTATCTCCCTGGCTATACAGGAGTCTTCAACTCATGTTTAGAAGTAGGTGCACAGCTTGAGAAAGCCTGTAGTTCTATTTCCCTTAGAAGAAGCCTGAGACAGCTTGGGATTCTATGATTGCTTATGTCCTTGATAAAGTCCCAGGGTGGACAACATTTGCTGCCTAACTGTTCTCAACCTCGTGAGGAAGAAGATGATAGAGTGGATTGTTGTGTGCCACAATTTGTCACGCACATTAGTCATGCTGTAATAGTATAAAGTTAGGGCTTGGGTAGTTCACATGAGCAATTGGTAATTCATTAGTAATTGAAAGTATATTGCAACTGATGGGTTAAACTTCTCCTTTAAATCCTGGTGGATGCAAAGCGACATCACACTGCAAAGGTCACCTCCTTGTCTTTTCTGGGAGCTGTTTTTCGTTGCGAGTGTCTCTGGCCTGGTTCAGGCCTGTGAATAAATATTGGTGAATGACCCCAGTTCTCCCCAGCCCTTACGAACAACGACTCCCACTATACCATTTCATGTTCTGAAATGGAACCTGACTGTCCTCTCTAAGGATAGCTCTCCAAACCTGTAGGTGAGGATCTTGTCCTGTGTGAACAGATGAAACGTGGTACCTCTCTTTTGTTGAAATAGCTACTGGAGTTCTGACACCGGCAAGATTTTTGTCAGGAGGCAATATTTCCTGAGCACAAGAGAAATGGAACAGAAGCGTGACTTGAAAAAGTTAGATGTTATTTTAGTCACATTTTTCTTAAAAGCACAATGATTTGCAATGAGAGACAATATTTTATTTGTCATCAGGCTTAAATGTTCCAGTGACGCTTTTTTCCCCCTCTTACCAATACATTCCTTGTCACTGGTGATCAGTTACTGTAGACAAAGCCACTGTTTCAGAGAATACCTTGAGTCTGCTTTGCTTGGTGGCCACAGTAAATGAAGCTACTGGGCAGTGGTGCTCAGACAGCTGTTTGACAGTGATTACTTGTGTTCTTTTCTAGCTCCCATTTTGTCTCATTATGCTATCATACCATGAGACAGGCTGTAAATCTCTGAGGCAGTAGCTTCCTTATACCATATGTGTCAACTGTCTTTTACATTCTGTGGTCCAGCCTGTGAAGTTTGATTATTCAGATCCTTTCATGGTGTAGCACCCCCAGTACTCCCTCCTACCTTGCATCTCTGTAGTGCTTTCATTTTGTGATTTGAGGCTTGCACTTGTGCTGATTTGTCTGGCAAGGAGTTCTTAGGTCAATGTTAGTTTTTCCTTGCTATGGGACATAGGCAGCGTTCTACTGAACAGAGTGGTAGAAGCCCAAAGGTAACTTATCAGTGCTGAGCTCTTGCACAGCAGGCCAATGAACCAGTTAAATTATGTCATTTTAATAGCTCAAGGGTATAATGAATGGGCTTGTAAATTCTACTGCTGACATGGGTTTTTTTCCACTTGCTTGTTTTTGTGAATTGATGGTCATCTTGGGTGTAACTACTTTAATCCTATATTTTACAAGTGTTAGAACCGTTTGTTACTGGAATCAGTAACTATAATAGAAAGTGGATACATCAGCTTTCTGAGATGCATTCAGCAGCAGGACTGATGAGCAGATTTTTATCTAAAGCATCACATCGAACAAAATATGACTAAACATAAATCCTGCCACTGAGTGCTCAGTCAGTTGTGCTGTCTGCAGATCATTCCCTACAGTAGTGTAATGACTGTAAAAGTAATGGATGTTTTGTTGATTCTTCCGATTTTTTTTTTTTTTTTTATTTTTATTGTGGGGTTTTTGTTTGGGTTTTTAAAATGTATTGTTTAATTGTTTTCATGGCAAAAGATGATGTTTGAAATATTAATTGTGTTATATTATCCTATTTCTGTTTGCCAAGATGGTAGCAAGGTAAAAGATGGTGTTCCCCATTGGAGTATTTGATATTGTCCTTGAATGGAGAAATAACACTAGTGATCATGAAAATAGTATGCTTGGCATATTACAAAAATCTGTATTGGAAGAACAACTGAGTTATCACCTCTATTTAGGAAAATGCAGGGTAAATTCAGTTACTTTCTTACCCCCACTTTGCAAGCAAATATTGAATATTCAGGAACTTGACAGGATATTCTGTTTAATGAGTGTGGTGCCAAGTTATATAGCTATAAAGACTGAACATTCTTGTATATATTTTGAACATGTATTAAGGGTGTACAAAAAGGGAATCTCAACTGCAAAGTAAAGGGACATTAGACCCGAATGATATAATTTTTATTAGTTTTTGTAATGCTGTATAATGCTGCTTATATCTCTTCCTGTTTCTGTGCTTTTTAGTTAATCTGAAAATAAAAATTACAAACATTTCACAAAAATTTTTAGAACTCAGAATTTATAAGGGGTTAAAGTTTGAATACAACTTTACCTTTCTTTGTGGAAAAATTGCTTGAGTAGGTCAAGTTTTCAAGGCTTTTGAATTCAGGCCGAGTTCTTGCATGGTAACTATAAAAGTTTATATAACACAGACAAGGTGACTAAATATTAACTAGAGTTTTGAAATGTTATTTTTCAAATTACATGGAAATGTTTCCATAATCTATATACAGTTAGATATTGTTTTATATTTGTATTAAACTTCCTTATTTTTCTTAGAAGCCTTCTAAATAAGCTTAAAAAAATTCACCTTTTGCCTAGTGAACTTCCGAACACCTATGAAAATAAAATGTGCTACAGCTGGTAATGTTAGGAAAAGACAAATGTATGAGAAGTTGATGTGTTCTGTGCACATTCCAAGAAGCAGTAATAACATAAGAAAACATTCCCCAATTTGTTCCAGTAAAGGAACACAATAAATCCAGCTCAGTTTACTACCATCCAAAATTAACTGGAAAGATAAAAAAGAAAGTGGAATTCAAATAAAATTCCATTGAGACTTGGTGTTAGTAGCTATGCCTCACTATGGGCATAGACAAATTTACCCTATTGTTCCATCCTACCTACATTTTATGTCTTCTTATTTGTTTTGGTTTATTTCATATTTTTATTAGATCCAATATGAGGAAGAATTACTGACATTTCTGGTTGTTCTAGTTTTGCATGCATCTGGGTTGTCAGTCATGTTGTTGGCAGCATCCCAGCACCAATCTGCAAAGGAAGTAACACTTGCTATTTACAATTTTTTTATTCTTTTGTACAGTGATAATTTTACTTTACCACGTGACCATATTCCTCAGATTTCCTATATTTTGAAAGACTTTTTTTTTTAGCTTCACTGAGAATGCAAATGGGATTGCATCCCAGCTGAAGTGGTGAGAAGTGAAGGATTGCCCAGCGAGCATTTAGAGCATGCTGTATGTGATCATTCATGTGCACCATCATGGCATGTTGGGCATGTCCCAAGCTAAACTTCAGAATACTTTTTTTTTTTTTGCAGTTGTTGGTTTTTCTGTTTTGAATTGAGATACTGAAACAAGACAAACTTGTTTTACACGTGTTCTTAGTAATAACCTGTGCTGCAGGTGCTAGAACAGAGCGAGCGAGCTGTGTTTGAAGCAGTGCTGGCATTTTACCCTGTATTTATTCAAAGCTGTGCTTCCATTGACTTCAGCTTTAACTGGCAATGCTTAGCAATCCTGTCCAGCCAAATCCAGGTTTATGTTGGGCACAGAACAAAACAGAGCAGTGAACCCTGTGAAGAAGTTTGCATTGATAGGAAAGTTGTTTAAGCCATCGGAGTTTCAGCTGTTCCCTAGATCTCGTTCTTCTGATCACAATACTACGTGTAATGTCGCAGGATCTGATGACTCCTGTGAGGCTCACTGGAGTTGTGGTATTCTGGAAACATTTAATATTTCAGTGAGTCGAAGCCATCTTGTTGCTCAGCAGATTTGGGTTGTGTTGTGCCACATACTGGTGCAGAAAGCTGAAAAATCTAGGGCAGCATGAAAATGTGGAATGCTGAAATAAATTACTGAAACTGAGATAGTGTTCAGAATGTAGGAAGCTTGGCAGCTTTGTAGAAAGTCAGTGAACTGAAATCTCTAGGCCCAGGGAATTGTATCTTTGGGAGGGTCTAGATACCTGAGGATTTGTTGCTTGCACAGTAAAAACTATGCAGATGAGGAAGTCTCTCAACTGCCTGTGTATTTTATGCTATAGATGTAGATGACCATGCCAACCAGGATTTAACACACGCAGCCGTGTGTTTCATGGCTACGGATTCTGAGTATGGATGATAGGCTCGGACAACGTGTGTTGGATTGCTGACATGCATTCTCAGGGTAAAACTTGTCACTTTTTAACTGTACTTTAATGGTCAAGTGTCTTTTCTGCCATAATCCTCTGCAGAGACAAAAGAAAATGGTACAGCTTCAGGCTTTGGAGCAAGATGCATGTTCTCCATGTCTCAGCCATGGGATAGGTCAGTCATTTCCTTTTTTAGTTCATTAGTTCCAATTACTTTGGGCTACCTTATCGAGCTGAGAGAGTTAGTGAGGAAATCAGGCTGTGTTAAGATCCACTTCTCACCTGTTATGGTCCTAGCTATAGATTTGGTCTTGACATTGTCATCCATGATGTAGTCATATATTTTTTTCTCATTCTTTATCTTTCACTCTCAGCAGTAAAGACATGGTTTGTGTATCTACTGGGAGGGAACTGAAGTAGTGCTTGTTATGCCCTGCCCTTACATGCCCATGCTGTGAGTTTGAAGGGGGCAGAACAAAGGCTGCCACATTACAGGGTACAACAAATGGGAAAAAGTTCTTTTTATTTCAAATGTTATGAATGTGTCAGTACTTCCGGTACTGCTAAGTAATATTTGTTTCATAATTAAGATAACTTTCAAAGTTACTTTTCCCCTCCTGGCATTTGCTGATGCACTGACTACAACTGAGCCATCTCCTGGAATAAGTGACACAGGTATCTGTCCTAGAGATAAACAGGCCTCTTCAAAGCACTGTTTTGATTAATTCCTAGAGCTTGTTTATTATGTGTGTTGGATGGAGACTGGAGACCTCTGAATAATTGTCGTGGTTGTGTAATTAAAGACTAGCATAATACATATGCACGAAAGTGTAAGATGCAGGTAAAATGCACATGGTTGTATTTTCTCATTTTATTTTGGTGTATTGACTCTGCAGTTATTTTTGGCCGTTGCTCTTTGGTTTTGATATTTTTTTTTAATTGAAAGTTTATAGACACTGTATTATGTGACATTCTTATTCAGCCTTACAAGTAAGATATTTAGAGGTAGAAAGTTGAGACCCAACTCCAACTAAAGGTCCGTTTCACGTTGTGATCCTTCAAAAATCTGATCCTAATATGCATTTGTAATTTTTCACTATGCTTAACATGTCCACTTTGAGGAAGTCTATGGTATGGTTGAATGTATAGATAACAGCCATGAAGGGCTGGGATTTAAAGTTTTGGGACCTATCTCTTCTCTAAGAGCTCTTATTACTAAACTGTTTTTCTTTCTTCCACAACTAGAGAATTCTAAGAACTGAAATATGCTGCCATATACACCAGTAGCTAACAAGGAAGGAGCTGCTGTCTGCACACAGCAGGAGTACAATCCGACATGGGCAGGCTGGACTTAATCTTTTGCTGACTTAATGATTATTCTGTAGCCAAAGGCAGTGCCTGGTAGCTGGAGATTTCTCTTTTATCCATAATGCAGTTTATCTAAGTAGGTCTTAGGAGCTTTGTCTTCTTTAGGAAGATATCCCAGCAAATTTTCCAGACTTGCTGCATTTTCAAACTTCTTTTCCAAGTTATTTATTATGCTTTATCACTCTGTATTTTGTATATATTTTGATTTTAGTTCACGGTCCTAGTCCCAGAACTTTCTTGCAAAGTCCTCATGCACTGCTAAGGACCTTTATGAATTGTTTATGTTGTTGGGATTGTTTGGCAACAGAGTGGTGGCCTGTGGAAACAATGCAAAAGGCAAATCCAGGAGATGGAACAGTATCAGCTCACAAAACCAGGAGAACCTGTTCATGCTGAGAAATGAGGAAACATAAGTGTGTGTGTGTGCGTGTGTGCGCAGAAGCACCAGTTGTCTTGGAAGAAACTGCTGAATTTAGAAAACAGTTTTCAAATCTGCTGAGTACAAATGAATTACTACTGAAATGAAAGCTACTGAGAAAAATGGTAATAGCCCTTTTATTTAGGAGCTAGAATGTTAGCCCTTACTTGTGTTTTATCACCCACAGTGCAAAGTCTATAGGCAGCATGCGTTATACTTATGCACTGCCACAACATACTTGTAAAATCTGTTGTGTCTAAAATTTCCTTTACTAGATTTATCTTGCTCCAGTACTATAATGGGAAGTGTTATAATTGCCTGGTAAAGGATTTTGATTAAATCGATCTTCCTGTGTCTAATGTAGGTCTGTTTTAATCTTGAAAAGATACTGCAGGTTTGTATGCCCCTTAAAAGGTTATGAAGGTGCAGCATTCCAACAAACCTGCCCTGCATAACCTTGCCGTGAGACTGCAATTTCTGTCTCCCTTTTTCCACTTGTGTCCATGTGCATAGCTCCTTGGCAGTTTACAGAACAAAGTAGGACCTCCCAGGGATTTGCTGCTATAGTAGCATAGTTAAAATATAACATACATATGTTAATAAAGGACAATTAAATTCAATTTGTAGGCTGTGTCCTCTTCTGAACTCACGCCTTCTGACCTCTAAGACTGTAATCTCAGGAATGTTTAAAGTTGGAATAAACTATCATTGTGGTGAAAGCAGCAATCCTGCCCTTTTGCTCTCCTGCCAGTGTTGGTTTTGCCAGCTCAGCTCTGCTATGGCTGTATGGTAAACTAGATCAGGGCCCACATCTGACTGAAAAATACTTCCTTACCCCTATTTAGGGTATAAGCTGTATCTTTGCATTCATAGTTTGTCTTCAAAAAGATGTTATAGTTGGGTATTGGAAGAATCTGACCTCTTTACTTACATGCAGTACATGTATCTAAAAGAGGCAAATAGAAAAAGACAACAAAAATTCTTGATTTGAAGGAATGATATAGATTCTATTTAATCAATTTACTAATATATCACTAGAAAGGATTTTTTTCACATCAAACTTAATGCTTTTTCTTTTCAATTTAGCCTTGCATTTTTTTTAAGGGAGTGAATATGAAATAAAACAAACTCTTCTCTCCTACTGCATATTACTAAGAAGTGGGTTGTTTTAACCAAAATAAAGTTTTCTTTTTTGGAAAAAAAAAAAAAAAAACAACACCTCAGTGAACCTCAGTGTTTTGGATGTTTTTGTTTGGTTTGAGGTTATTTTTCCCCCTAGGATCTATTTTAGATTTCCTGGACATACATTTTATTTTATATTCCAATGTATTGATCCAGCTGGATAGGTGAACAAGTACTCTTTTAAATACAGTATACAAATGTTGGCATTCTAAGCAGCTGTAGGAGACATAAAAATCATCAACAGTGAGAACTGAAAATCAGTGAGCTCGCTTGAACTTCAGTATGCAGTATAGTTTCTGACAGAAATCATGTACTATTCTTTGAACAACACTATTGTGTTTGACTGCCAGAAATGCTCAATAGCTGAAATAAATGTGTATAGAAAATAATGATAGTCCACTTATAGAAAATACAATATTAGCACATTGGATAAGGGCAATTAAGTCTTCAGTTCAGAGTAGGCACTGTGGGAACATGAGATTTTTGACAGTAAGATTATCTGTATTTCAGAGTTTTCTGTAACAGCAAGCTTTTAATGATGTGTATTTATTTTCATTCCAAACAGAATTCAGAACAGGAATATTAAAAGAAAGCTTAATTTATACCAGTGAACCCAATTCTCTCCTTAACTTTTATTTAAAGATAACCTAAGAACTAGAAGGTTCAAGAGAAATAATATTTATTAAGACAAAACTTTTATTACCTTTTCTGTGGATACTTCTGCTTTTTCTCTAAGGATTTTAAATTTTAGTTTTTCAATCAAGAATATCTTCTAGTAAGCAGCATGTGAAAAACATTGTTCCAGGAGCTGTGGGAAGCATATTACAATGAAGGTTTCAGTTTGTAGAGTAGAGTGTTATACCACTCTTTATCAACTCTGGCATAATATAGTGTACACCCACCCCCCCCTTTTTTTTTTTAAATGGTAGTGATGTGGGTAGGAAAACGAATGGTTTTTTTGCAACAGGATGACTACAAGAGGCCATTCTGCTGTGCTGTCCTATGGTGTACAGTACTCTAGATACATGGGCATTGGTAGATTGTCCCCTCCATGCTATTGTTCCTGAACTTTGAAACTGGTTGTTCTAGTAGGCCTGCTAAAGACTGATTCTGGCTTTTGTTTTTCTTTTCTTTTTTGCTTTTACTTACCAAAAGCAGAAGCAGAACTACAGTGAATTAATAATGGGAGTTTCAAACAATACAAACCAACCCTTGCTCAGGTTTTTGAGTGCCCTGTGGTGGAGGTGTTATCCTAGCTTGCCTTTATTTTTTTCTTGCACCTAGTGTACTTTCCTTAAACCTGTCAGATTAATGTTAGACATTTGAAGAATTAATTGGTACTTTCTGGAACAAAGGTGCCTGCTGGTGTCTTGAGCATTGCTTGCCTTCTGCTCTGATATTAAGGTAGCTCAGTGACAGAAGGCAGATGTTGAAGCTGTAAACCAAAAATCTCTGAACCAGTTTCACTTCTCCAGTGTAAGCATTAATATTGCTTTGTTTCTAAGTTCTTATTTAAATGATAATGTTTAGAATTAGCTATTACTTGTATGTATATTTTTAGAAATATTTAAAAGTCTCTTTGCATAGCTGTACTGGTGAAAACAGCAGTTGCAAAATGAAGGGTATAATTTTAAACAACTGTAGACACATTTATAAATTTTGATTTTTTGCTTACTAAAAGTTTCATCAAGAAGAAATGTAGAACTGGATGCTGGAATTTATATAATAAGACATGAGCCTATGTTAGAAAATTAAGTTTTTCAATAACACTTGTTGTTTTCTTCTTTTTTTTTTTTTTTCCTTCTAGGACCGGAATAGGCCCTATGACACTTTTAACTTGCACTCTTTGGAAAATTCCTTAATGGATATGATAAGGACTGATCATGAGCCTCTGAAAGGTAAACACTACCCTCCCAGTGGCCCACCAATGAGTTTCGCTGATATAATGTGGAGGAATCATTTTACAGGTTAGGAATATTCATATGTCCATGCTTGCTTGGTGTTTAAACAAAAATCAGCTTTTCAGTATTTCTATAAACTTTTTGTTAATGAATGAGTTTCCAGTTATGTGAAATTTCTGTTTTCCCATGTTAAGATAAACTTCTCTACTAGGAAGATAAGGTGAAATGTGTATACATTTATTGTAAGTGTACAATCATAGTATAATCTAACTGGCATATCTGAAACATGGGATTTTGTATCAGCAAATTGTAGAGTGAGATCTCTTGCTGCAGTCACTTCAAAAACTGTTTTGTGCAACTGGAGTCCAGTTGTTGTGTTCAACATCTTCTTCAAAGGTTGTACTGAAGTGTGCCTTATCAGCTAGGATACAGTGGTCCCAAACCTACTACTGTATCAAGGTTACTCTCTATAGTTACTTCAAGTTTCTTTCAAACAAGTTTATCCTTATTTGGATTTCAAATTGTGCTGGGAAAGTTTTGATTATTTGTGCTGTTAAACTGTGTTTGTTCTACCAGGTGTTGCGTTAGAGATGAAACCGTTTCTAATACTTTGCTGGTAGTGTATAGTGAAAGGTGTGGCAGCATTTCATTGAATTCCTGATCAACCTGCACCCTCCTTTGTCTTAATCTTTATCTGAAGTTTGAAACTGTGCTTGCAACATCACCCTTCTTGGCATATGTGCCCCCTCATGTCCCAGCAGATACTTGGAACAAAAAAGAACTCTCTTAGGATGGAACAAGAGCTCCAGATTAGAATGTGGTTGGGAGGATTAACCATAAAAGATTCTGATGGGAAGCCCAAATTGAAATACTTCTGGGATATTTTCTTGTTTTGTGGTCTGAGTTCCTCGTGCTCTGTTTGGTTCAGAGGAGGTAGTGGAGGAGCTCTAGGTCAGAAAGGGAGAGTCTATCCTCTTGTTTGTAGTAGCTGAAGCTTCATACCCTTGTCTCAGTCAAAGGTATGGTCAGACTTTGTCCTGTAGGCCATGGAAACTGAGTTTATTTCAAAGTCACCAAAGCACTTCTTTTAAGGCATAATCCGCTTGGCCTTGAGAGGGCATGTGATTAAGTGACTTTTTTGGGGAGGGATTTATTTATTTTTTTTTTTCTTTTTTTTTTTTCTTTTTTTTTTTAAAGCAGTGTGAATTGGGCAGAATCATCCTACGTGAAGAGCTCTGGAAGAAAGTGCTTTCCCTATGAGAGGAACAGCTCTAAAGCTCTTGGCCCTTGTGCTCCTGAGTTTAAGGGACACGAGGATNTGACAAGTCTGACAGATTGTTAGTGCAGCAGAAACTGTCTGATCCTCACTCTTGCAATATTGAGTTACTTACACTGAGCGAGTGCTGACCCAGTGTGATTGGCAGGCTGGCTTTGTGCTCTCCAGCGAGGAGAGCCAGGGTCACTCAGTCACTCAGTTATTTTAGTGTATTTCTTGCTGTAAAAGAGTTTTGAAATCTAGCTCTGAGGTTTCTGGACTTAAATTATCAGCATATCCATCTAAGTTGCATTCTATCAAGAGCTCAGTCCTGGGAGAAGGTGCTCAGTGTCTTTTGTTTCTGAAACTGATTTCTTTTTCTCAGCCTTTCCTGCCAGATAGGGGAACCCTTCTGTACGTTCCTGTCTTTCTGTCCTCATAGTCTGAGAACTGTGTAACTTTACAAATCATTTGCCATTTTTGTGCTTTGAGATTTAAGGAATGTAAATTAATTGAAAAGGAATTCTCATTTTTGTTTGTCCCAAGACACTTTGGCAGACTTCCCTACCTGCTTTCTCTACCATCAAGACCAGCTTCAACATTTTTCTTTTCTTTCAGTCAATACTCGTAAATACTTTCCTTCTTTCAAAAGCACAGAAAAAAAGAGGAAAAGGATTCAGTAAAGGAATTGTTAAGCTTCGCCTGGTTAATGACAAATTACAGTGTATGGCCCAGGGTCTGGCTGTTCCCCATGTCAGTCATAGCAAGGCCTCTATAACAGAAATGTGCACTACCTCCTAAGATGTTTTTCCTGAATGGTCTTATTTATTTGCTGAGTGGCCAATAAAATATATTATATACTACAAAAATGAGGGACAGTTTTGCTTTAATGAGGAAAGGTTATATTAGCAGTATTTTATAACCTTTTTTATTTATATTCTGCTTTGACCTAAAGCTGTAGGGCAAAAGTGAATTATCAGAATAGCTGTGGGTAGATGCCACTTATCACTGACCAGAACATTTCTTTCCTACATAAAAGTGTCTCCTGTCTGTGGTGTAATATGTCACTGTTGCAATATGTTTATCCGTGTCAAACTATTGCATTACAACACAAACAGAGGCATTCTGATCTATAAAAAATATTTTGATCGGTAGTAACTAGCAGCTGCCTTTGTGCTATTTTTAAATAATTAAATAAAATATTTCAGTTGTGTTAGATCATATGCTGTGCACATGTGCTACTGACAGGTCATGAAACTGAGTATAAAATTGAGGAGAGAAACCATCTCCTTCAAAGTATTTCTTTTAAATTTACTTTTACACTAGGTAACAGTAATATTTGTGGTTTATTTTAAATCAGAACAGAAACAAACTTTGTGATTTACAAATCCCCACCTAACAAAATTCTGATTTTTTTTTAAGTCTTAATGTGACACAACTTCAAATATAAGTAATTGGAGGCAACACATGTACAAGGAGATTTCAAGAATTGGCTCTATTGTACCTAATTTTAACAGATATCATACAGTTGAAAGATACATAAAGCATGTGTTGATTTTGTCATAATATTTCAGTGGCAATCAAGATGTTGAATATAAACGTACAACAGTTCAGAGGCAGAAATAGCATCTGTGGGGAAACTTTTTATCTTGGTTTTCAGTACTGAATGACACCAATTTATTTGTGTAAAACAAAACTGAAGTTGCTGGGTTACTACTTCATAACTGTTGTAAAGACTCTATCAGGTCATATGAAAACTAAGCAAAATTTAAGATTTCTTGTTTACATTTAAATTAGCTACATTTTGACAGCCAAGTGTTTGAAGACTACATGCAGACAGTGTCGTAATAAATACAGAATGGACCTTTACATTTCCACTTGGATTTGCAATAATTTCAATATGTGCCACCTGATTTTGTTCAGCTGTAAGTGTTCCTAAGCTTTTGGTAAGCAAAGCACTAAGTTTGCCACATGACCTAAGAAAAGTGAAGGTGAATGGATTGTATTTGTGTTTGCAGTCAGCAACTGAACGCAAAGGTCATGCAAACAGAACAAATGTTGTCATCTCAGTCCTAGAAATGGTGCTACCCTGTTAGAGCTTTTTGCAACACTTTCATTAGAAAAAAGCGCAGTGTACCAGCATTTCCCAAAATCTCGATGCTCGTCAGATGCCTTTCTGTAAATGCTCATGAAAAACACAGTGCAGACAGATGTGTTTAAAATTAGGCCCCTCATGCTAATCCTTTTAAAGGAAAGTATGTTACTTTTCCATTTAAAACTCTGCTTATTTAAGAAAATCCTCTTCAGTATTTTTTCTCAGGATGGAATATGGTCATTAAATGGTTGATATTTCTTAAATAAGTGCCTTTTCCAACAATCCTGTAGTATGATCATACTTCCTAATTTTTTGCTGGCAGCCACTGTGTCCTTGTCTTTGACCTGCTGAATCTGTTTGGTCAGGAATGGTGGGGGTTTTTTGTTTGCTTTGTTTAGTTTAAGAAGTGGTTATAGAGATAGCAAATTTTCCTTCTCTTTATTTCCATTTTTTCATTGTGCTGTTGAAGACTGACCTCACAAAGACCTAAAGTTGTTTTGCTTTTTTTCTTTCTCGCTTTGCTGCTGTTTTGAGGGGTTTGTATATTTTAGTATAGATTGCTAATGGAAAAGTCTGCTTTGATATTATTTTAGTCCCCCCAAACACTCCAGTGAAAAATACCAATATTACTCTTTTGAATACAGTTCTAGAACTTCACGTAGAATGATCATATGTGTACAAATACCTGTTTACTACTTACAAGTAATGCCAAATTTAACTTTATGTTCAAGTCTTGCTTTCAAAGTACTATTATTTTGAAAATGTAGCTGTTTTCAAGCTAAAAATGTTTGCCCTACTTAAATATATGCAAGACTCTTGTGTTTTATTGGAGCAATGTAATTTACTTATAAAGTCTGCATTTCATTGTAATGTATATGCTGTTTTATTTTATAGGTTGCTTTCCCTACTGATAGTATATATATGCTTACTCAGTGATAGGAAGAAGTTTTATTACTGATATTCATAGCTGATAATTATACACTTTTCTTCACATTGCCACAATATGGTTTTGCGCAGTTAAAGTATATACATGTGAACACAGTTCTTCATATTTCCCTTCTGGCAAACAATAGTACTTTTGTTCTGCCCAGTATTTTAATTTTTTTAAAGATCTGTAAGTGTAGGTGTTTAAATTATGGATGTGAACAAATGGCAGATATACATAAAAAACAGGGGGGAGAATAAAGTCAATAAACTTCTTCAGAGAGTTATCTTTTATTTTTATGATTTTTTTATGCAGACCCTTGCTTACAACATTCTTGGTGTTGAAATTGTCTTGGGCCTGTATGTTGAGTTAATGTAGCATAGTTTCAGATGTCTGTAATTTTGGGGGAAGAGGAAAGAGAATGGTCTAAGGTCTACTCAGGTAAAAATTATTAAAATTCTTGTATATGCACACGTGCTTCATGTTTTGTAGCCATTTGTGAATCCTGGAGCACACACTCATGGCTGAGCTGGGGGTATGGGGAGATGGAGGGGTGTGTGTGGAGTCGTAGCTTGTGCTGTAAACTGGACACCCGAATACGTGTGAGTCAGATGAATAATCTTGTTTCACATGTTTGGGGTGATGTTCTGGTCTTGCTTTGATTTTTGCACTCTTCCATGTCTAAACTTTACCCTACCCCACTTGCTACCTATCCATCCAAATAAGTGTTGCTGGTTTTTAGTGCCTTTTGTTGTTACTATCTTGGAAATCATAGAAAAGATAAGATTGATAAAGGAGGTATTATTACTGAAGAAACAGAGCAGACCTACTCCTGTTGCCATTTTCATTTGACCTTGCCACAGGATTATATAGTCATAAATTGTAATTGATATCAACAGTGATCTTAAGAATTATGTGAGAGGAAGTTCTTATTCCATGGAAGCTCTCATTCTCAGAAAATTCAGGACAGGTCAAAAGCAGGCCAGCATTGCTATTTTCTAGCAAAGCTTATGCTAAGTACTAATTGCTGAATTGGTATAAGTGGTCAATCTTGGTGCAAATCACGAGGTATGATAGCGCAAGAAGTTTTATTCAATATATAAGCAATGAACATTGTTTCTTGGAATGTTGATTGTAACATGAAAGTGGTGAGAATAGGTAACTGTAATCTTAAAAGTCCTTCACCATGTGAGTGTTCATATCCAGGGGCTGATTAGGGCTACGCAAGTTAAAAAAACCATAAAGCACTTAGAAGAAGAAGAAATGCAATAGTGGTAAACCAGTCTTTGGTACTCACGTTTACTGTTTCTGGAACAATATTGTTTCTCAAAACTGATCATGTAACTCGAAATTATGTAGACAATTAATAATTTATTCACAAAAGAATCAATAAAGATTCATACGTGGGAAGGGTATGAATCTTTATTCATATGAAGGCTTCCTTAAGTTGTTAGAAAGATTTCCGAATTCATTCAAGATCATTACTCTCTTTTACAAAGAACAAGGTAAAGTTAAATTCTATTTAACATCTCATTTCCAGTATAATACAGAAGAGAAGATGCACAGACTTGATGTGCTCTAAAAAAGAATTGGGCTCTCTGCCATGACAAGTATGATACTGCACATGCAGCAGAGCACTCAGGCAGTCCAGCCAGAAAAGTCTCTCCAAATGTTGTTAGGAGAGATAATTTAAGACATTTAATGACATAAGATAAGCAACAGTGCAGCCTGGGCTGCAAGAATCACTAAACCTTCATTTATGCTCTGAAGTGTTTGAAGAGCAAGAAGTATACAACTAGATTTTTTTCTTTCTAAACTAGGAATTGAAAAGACATAAAAGAGCGATTATTGTTGCAGCCTAACTGCAGTACTCTGAAGTGTATGTTATAAAAGCACGTAATTGAAAATACACTCAGTAAATAGTTATGAAACCAAGACAGGCAAACTGAAAATGGCAGATGTACGCTGAATACAAGTACTGGGGATGATGTTACTGGAAGGGTTGCTATTTATGATTTCAGTGAACTGCTGGAATCCATAACTTCTGTGCTCTTAATTTGTCTATGTTTGTTTGATGTGCTTAAAATTCTTGAAAAGTAAAACTTTTATCTAGAGGTTTTGTTTTAAAACTATAATTAGAATATGTGCTTATATAGATTTCGTAAAAGTTCAGGTAACATACATATGTTTTTCCTAAAATTGATTGTTTTCCAATAGTCATTTATGTGTTTCACCTAAACAGGTCTTTGAAAGTAAATATTTTTCATTACACTTCACAGTTCCACATTGCACCTTTAAATTTAAAAAATTATAATTTCCTTTCTGTGCTCTCTTGTTGTTCTTTAGATAATTATGCAGTTTTGTAATCTGCAGATGGCCTCTTTTTTCAGTTGAATAATTTGCTTCAAGCAACAAAGTATTAAAACACTATAGCCAATATGAAAGGCTGCATAATTATTCATAATTAATTAATTGTCTTATGATTGGAGTATTGCCGGTCTCTTTTGAATGCTTTTAATACAGGTGTGTTTTGAAAGGATTCCATTAATCTGTTTCTATAGAGTTGCACGGGGGACCTCTGAAGATGTACAGAATTATCCTGCACTCTGGCTTAGCTCAGTGTGAGAACATGTCCTTCTGCTTGTGCTGCTCTATATTTTCTGCTCCTCTTAAAAGATAGCTGACAAGAACAGTTTAAAAATAGCAGGCCAAGGGCAGGTGACAAAATGTCACACAAGCAGCACCTGGTCCAGTGACAGCCTGGAGGGAGGAAAAACCAAACCCAGATGTCACAGATAGGATTCTATTTCTGAAGCTGGTCAAACAGCAGAATTTCTGGTTCAGCAAAGGAAAAGAGAAGGGCCCATCCAAGCATTATGCATTCAAATTTTGCTCTATTTTTTTCAAAGAAGGTTTTTTTTTTTTCTATTCCAAGTATTGATTTTAAAGTACAAATTAGTACAGACACCTTTTCTCTTTACAAGTAATACCTGTAACCTCACACTCATTAATACACTGTTAAGGAAAAGGGAATTAATGTCCATCTGGAGAGATGTCTGAAGTATTTTAGCAAAGGTTATGCTAACTGAAATAATAGCAGGTTTAATGTTTCTGCAATGCCAGATTAATGTGAAAATATGTATAGGAGAATTATATCTGTAATTAGGAAATGTGAAGTGGTTAATGAAGATAATCTCTTTAAGAAGCTTTACTCAAGGAGTTGGAAAGTAAAAATGGAGATTCTATTTACCTTCTCTCCCCACTTCTTTCTGGAGGTGCTCTTTGCTTCATAGCCTTATTGTGGTGGCATTTTGTTCTAAAAGAAGGAGAAAACTTCAGTGTGAAGAAAAGATTTATTTACTTTTCTTACCCTTCTTATGACTTAGTTTCAGAAGTATATTGAAACTTCATGCTGCATCTGTTCAGAAAGAATATTCATTACAGCACAGCAGTTTCAGTGACTGGAAATAGAAGGGTTTGACTGTCAATAGGAACTAAAAATGTTGGAGAAGATTGGCTTTAGTTCTGCTTTGCCAGAGTTTGTTTGTTAAAACTTAGGCTTGCAGAAGTACAGGAACATAACCATTATATTAGTATTTCAGGGTAGTGAGTGGATCCTGAGCTCCCATATTTGAGTGTCCATGTAGTGAAGAAATGTAAAGTGACCTCCTTCCTTAGCTCCCAAACTTAACCACAGACCTAGAGACAGGAAAAGCCTATGAAATGGGATTACATTATATACATAAAGTTACTTAGATTACTTAGTTGAAATAAATTTTTACATGGCTGTAATTATCCTTTTGTATCTTTTTCCAACTAAGGACTAATACAAATTAAAGCTTGCAGATTGTCTTGGGTGGTTTAATTTAAAAAGTCCTATGACAAAGTTGCTTCAGGATCAGGTTTAATAGTTCAGCTGAGTTAAATAGTATCCAATACTAACCTGAACAGCACTGCTGCTGTTGGCTCATTTGTTGCTTTAACAGTAAAAGTAGGTTTCTCTGGACTAAGTCTCCTTTGGGTCAAGAATATCTGTTTTTCAAAGTACATATGAATGTACTGCTTGAGAACAATATTCCCTCCAACCCAGTGTCTTATCTCAAATGGTAGGTGACGGAAGATTCTTAGGGAAGAATGCAAAACCAGGGTAAGAACTCTCTCTCCAACTATCTGTTAACTTGAGAGCTTCTGGTGCTTCATGCAGTATGAAAAATAGTGATTTATTTTTACCAATTAAATGGAGTTTTGCAATGCTGTACTCATTATTGGAAGTCAACTATAAGTGGCATAATTGCAGCAAGGTTGAACTCAAGGCCTTGTTTTGAAAGGGTAAGCATAATGCTTTCTTAGTGCAAAGTAAAGGAATGTATTAAAAATAATGATTTCATTGTTTCTTTTGTGATTTTCAGTGTTTTAAGTACATAATACTGAAGGTACTGTGGTATTAGATACTTTAAATATGTATTCTTGGGAAGTTGTCTTCAATAGGTGGAAGATTCAGCTACCCTGACTGTTCATCCCCTTTAGAAATTTTTCATATTAGTGAATTTAATTCAGTTTTCAAATAAAACCATTGAAAACAACTTTTGCTTGCATTGCAGGGCGTATGGGAATAAACTTCCATCACCCAGGAACAGACAATATTATGGCTCTTAATAGTAAGTAGTTAATGTCTAGTGATTTATATTGCCATGCTGAATATTATTTCTTACATCTATTGTGTGTGTAGCTGCACAGTCAGATGTAAATATGTGTAATGTTTGCACAGAAGTTCATGTTCACTCTCTGAAAATGTTTTTCATAAATCAGTCGCCTCTGATTCTTTATATTAGCTTTGTAATGGCTTTATGTGTTTCCCTGGAAGCTTCACAATGCCTGCTATAGGTAATATTGCAGAACAGTCTCTCTTGTTCCCTCTTTTGTGGGTGTGAATGTGTGTTAAAGCTGTAACTTTAATTTCTGATATCTCTCCAGACATATTTCTTCCTGTTGGGATGAGCTGTTAAACAAGTTTTGCATACAATTACATGGACTGATGGTGTTTCCTTTGTTGGTTTCCATTATGTAGACAGGAGTGGAGAGAATGTTTAGACATCTAAATAATGAGGGAAAACTGCTCTTCACTGAGAGATTATTGCATGTTTTGTGTCAGGAAATAAAAGTAAAATTAAAAGTCCAGTCATGAACATATGGATTCAAAATACCTGGCAGAATGGATCTGGAAGACAGTTCCTGTGTGGGGAGGGTGGGGGCAGGGTGTCAGGCACCACCAGCATAATGCTGAACTGAACTGTGCAAATCAAAGCAGAGTATTTGTCTGTCTAATCCTGAGAAATGCTGACTATTTTGAAATGTCCATTTTTGTTTACAGTGTTGCATTAGACATGTTACGGTTATTTAAGAACTTCTCTAAAATTTTTTGTCTCTGCACTGTCCATGTAAGTTAGACTGAGGATAGCTGAAAACTGCAGGGGTTTTTTGTGTAGTACCAAGCAAAGAATAATTTACACGTGTGAAGAACTGAAAATTTGTCATAGACAAGACGCAAGGTGTTTAGCATTTGGCTTTAAAGGCCAGCTTTTGGAACCTGTAAGACTTTGCTCATGCTCTTCTTAGTTTTACACTCTTAATAGTGAGGTTATACTTTGGGGAGTTTTTGTTGTCATAGTTAGCATATAAGCCCCATTTTCTTATGGTACATGAAATTACGGGGAATCAAGTAATGAACTAGGAGAAATGTTTTGTTTAATTAAAGACTTTATTAATAGAGGAAGCTGTTCATGCCTCTGTGTGTAAATAAATTCTACACAGTGCAGTTGTCAGGTGTTTGACATGAATTCTGGTTTCAGAATGTATTTGTTCTTTTAAAGTGGGCATTTCAACAAGCTAACTGCAATAGAAACATATTTGTGAAGATGGGCTATTATGACTGAATTTTGAGTTACCTTTAAAAATTGACAGTTATGATGAAATATATAGTAGTATTTCTTACAAAGTCTAATAGTGATTTTTGAAAGATGGGGGTGAAAAACTGAAACAAAGTTAACACTATTTGGGGACAACGTGCTTTTATCTTAAATGAATGATGTATTTTATTCTGATTCCTTTTTAACGAAAATAATGAGAAAAACTTTTTTCCTGTCTAATTTCTTTGAAATTTTTACAGCAGCTAGATACTCTAATAGTTCATAAAAACCAATGATCTTTTGAAGCTATAGTCCTGGTACATGGTTAAAATATCAACATAGTTAACTGAGGGACCGAAACTAAATACATTTACACATTTGCACTATTTAAAATACGATGGGTTTATTGAAATATTGACTGTTTAAAGACCTAAATAAGCCTGGAATCATAACAAAATGAAATTCGGCACAAATCAAAAGTCTGAATAAGTTCCCATATATTTTTCCTCTTCCGCAACTATTCTCCCTTTCTTTACTAGGCAAGGCCACACCATTTTTGGCCATCAATAAGAGCCCTAAGCTAGAATTATTGTACTTTGAAACCTGTTGGGTTTTGCTTTTAAATCTTTGAAGAGCTAAGAATAAAAGCAAATATTCAAGTACATAAGCTTAAAAATTACTTTCTGTGATTGAAATCCCTTTTTGTATGCAGCTAAACTTGAAAAATTTGGAACTAGGTAATTCCCATGTCATCCATTACCTTTGTTGTGGGGTATATAGCAAGGAAATTTAGTTCAAGAAGAAATATTATTTTCTGTGCTGGAATGGCTATGATTTGGGTTTAAAAATATGAAATAAATAAAACGAAAATTTCCAAAAGATACTTCATCACAGTATTTTTTGGAATAATTTTGAGAACTTATGTAATGTCTTTAAATCATATTACTTGTCATATCTGCATTTAATGTCTGTGAAACTAAACACTATCTGCTGAGTCTGCAAATCCAACCTTCACATTCTATTTATAGTCATTGCTTCATACGCATTTTTCTCTTTTCCTGTGAAGACATAGTAATAATCTTTAAGATTTATTACTCAAAGCTCAATTTCACACTGACAATGTAGGCAGTCTTTTGAAGTTGGAAGACAACATATGCTCATGCCAACAGCAATGCAAAACTTCACATGTTGTAGGGAGAGGGGAAGTTTTCTGGGGAATGTTTGTCTCTATCTCCTTCTCATCCTCTGTGGCAGCACTTCCAACTGTACTTCAGCTGTTGTTCCTGTTTGCTCATTACAGCCTTTTGAAACTGGGGATTTTTCCTGCCTGCCTGTCTTGAGCTGCTGTCTGTAAATGTTGGAGGGCATTGTTTGGTTTGAGGGAAGGTGTTGCTTAGCTGGCAGCATGGGGGAGCATGCTGTCACCGTTTTGTTCATCATTGTGCAAGGCTAAATCATCACCATCTTAAAACACTGATTTCTGAAATAAATAAATTTGTGGGATAAAAGAGATTACTTTAAAATGCATAATTATTATGAATCTCTTCGTGTCATTAGTGGCATTATGCTTGTGTACATACAGTTACACATGTGTATAAACATGTTTATATTATAAATGCTCCTGAAGTTCAGAATTAGGCTTCTGTTGAGGAATGCAATGTTCAAATATTCAGAGAGATCTGAGCATAAACCTAAAGAGTGTCTAAACAAAAGGAAGATGCAAATACTAGATTGGAAGCATTTTTAAAGGGGAGATGGTATAGCTTTTGTCTGTGCTAGATCTAAATGAAATTTCTCTAATTGAAATAGTGTTTTGAATCAATTAGTGACATTAGGTAATTTTTTAGTAGTATCATTCATACTGAACTAAACTGTAGAAGAATTTTTGTAAACTTCCATCTACAGCACCTTATTAAAATAATTGATACTGTAATTAGGGGAAATGTGGCATAAATTTAACTCAAAGGTGTTCTCCATCCCTTCTCTTGCTAATATTCAATACCCTTTGTAGCCATACATTTCTGCAGGCATTGCTTCTCCTGAATATGTGCTCCTTTCTAATTAGCTGAGTAACAAGGAGTGAATGATCAGCATGACTATGTAGTCACCTGCCTGGTGGGTGGTGAGCTGTCTTTAATGCTTCTTGGGAACTCCAGAAAGCCACAATAACTTCAGTGCGAGAGAAGTGTGGCAGGCGGAAAAGGGAGATGGGAATAAATGAGGATGTGTGATCTCTATAAGGAAGTACTCAAGTATTGTGCTGGGATCCCAAACAATCTTCCGTAAAATAAATGTAGTCTAAAGGTAGTTAAATGAACAAATGAGAAAAACCTCTTTGTGAAATGCTGGAATTTTGTTTTTCCTAAAGCTCCTCTGTACAGTGACTTTGCAGTCCTGTTGGGCTTCAAATGTTCCATCTGCTTCCACTGTTCATTCTTGTCTCATACAAAAATGTATCATCTGTGAGGTCTGGTACTATTTGCTCTCCATCTGACTGTCTTTTCTTCTTTTCATTAGTGTAATTTATTTCTATTTATTCAGACTAAAATAATTTGAAAAATACATTAAGGAAAGGATTTGGGGCACCTTTTTAGATGTCTGTGTTGAGATTTTGGTTTTGTTTTATTAATCCCATTTGTGTAGGGAAGTTGTCATGCCATGACACGAAACGTAATGACAACAAAGTTATCTCATTTTTTATTTTCATTTTTCTGTTGTTTTTAAAATTGCTTTGTCTCCTTAAGAGCTATTGTACTTGGCTCTCCCTGTATTCTGACGTGTTATTTCCAAACACATGTAGTGTTTACATATAAAAAAAGTTGCTGAAGTAGCATTTTAGATTTAAAATTTTTGCCAGTGCTACTGGCAAAAGTAGATATACCTTGAAATCAACTGCTGCAAATAGAAAGCTTGTTGAATTACTTTTGTCTTGCAAGATCTTGGTTTGGCAGCTAATAAAAGCTTTCTTTTTGTAGTGATAATATTCTGCGCAAATGTGTGACTAAATTCCAAGAGGCATCAGTCTCTTAATAGTTTAGTTCTTGCCTATAGGACTTGCTGAACACTTTAGCCCAGTTGCCAGGTTGGGTTACTAATGTGTCACCAGCTTAATAGCATATAGAGAATAAAAGAAAGGAATTAAAAGACACTGAGAGAAATTATAAGGTTTGCAAAACTAGACCTGATTTAGTTGTGAAGAGGTCTGAGTTAATATAACTGGAGGGAAAAAATGACAGATGTGAAGTGTGACTTAGCAAAGGCAACGGGGCTCAGAGGAGTCCCAGAGCGTGGGAACCATTGCTTTATGCAGCACCTTAAGTTTTTCAGAACCAGCTGTACGAGCAGTTGGTGTTGATGCTGCCTTGGAGGCTGTGAGGTGGGCTTGCTCATACCTTAAAGTCCCTTCTATACCTATTTAAATTTTTAAAAAGGGTGAAAGGGAAGCAGGGGAGCAATAGTAAGTACGTGCTTTTTCTTCTTTCTTCCTTTCAGTTTTTTATATTGGCATCTGCACTTCCAGAGATCCGATTTGGATGTTCCTGAAGGCAGTATCTCTTATCAGTGGCTGCTAAAGGCTTTTTCTAGCAGAGGAAGATTTCTTAAATCATCTTCCTCTTAATCCAACTTGGTAGCTCTTTAATACCTTCTCGTTTGTTTGTTTGTTTTCCCCACCACTGTTCCTGCCTCACAACCTCACCAATGTGCTTTCCTTTTATCTTCGTGATCCTCTCTATTGTGGGTTAGTGCCATCTGTTTCCTCTGAATTTTAAGATTTGCCGGGCTACTCCATGAGCATTATATATGATGCTAGAAGAGATGAAGCAGCCTGGCTGTTAAAAATGTGAGTTTTATTGTTAACAGATTTTTTTTAACTAAAACAAAGAGATGAAAATAGATAAACCTTCTCTCTTGCACAGTTGCTTGGCTGCTCATATGCCTCAGGAAGGGACACCTAAGCTGGTTTTGGGTATTGAATGCAGTTCATGTGTTTGATCAAGTGTTTGAGGCCCAATGTGTGGGACTTAACTGCATACAGCTTACATGTAGATTGTGTTTTTCTGATGATGGGATTCAGTTGTATGTGTATGTGAGCATATGTTAGCAGGGAGATTGCTGTAACACTTGCATTGTTACTATTGGAAAAGAATCAACCAAAAGGGACTGTTGAGGTTCACATAACCAAATTATTGTACTGCCCACCTGCAGATCCAGCTCGTCTATCTGTGGAAATTGAGAACCACCTTCTGAACCACTTGTAGATGAGGGTCCATCATCTTTGCAATTCTTCTATGTGATTCCTCTGTTGTGGAAAAACACATTGCATAATTATACTTGATTCTATCACCTTCCATCAGTTCATTAATGCATTTTCACTGGTATTTTAATTCACTTGTAAACTTCCAGATCCCTAAGAACTTCAGAGACCCTCTGTTCAAAAGCAAAAGCTTGACATATTTTCCCTTCTGATCTTAGAAAATCATTGCATAACTCATAATGTCCTAAAGCAAGTATTGTTCTGAACTGCTGACTGCTTCAAGAATACAAATGAGTTTTCCAAGCTAGAAATAAGATTCTGGTACCTTATAAATCAAGGAGGTTCCCAGTCTTGTCAAATAAACTTTCCTTTAGCCAGTATAGCTCCAAAATTTCTAGTCTGGAAGTGCTGATTTCTTTTTTTCATAGAGGTAATGCTATTTTAAGTCAATTTAAGATGTGTCTTAGAGATTTCTTTGAAGTGTGCATCTTTGATATTGTGGACACATAATTGCATGAACAAGATAAATACCAGAAGTGAAGAAAGAATGTTCTTAAAAATCTCAAAATACTTTCTATTAAGTCTTCCATCAAATGTGATAATACAAATATATGTTGTCACCTATTTCTAAATTTGAAATTACATTATCAGATTCATTTTTAGTTATGATATAGAAAGCATGTAGATCTAGTCCTTTTGAGTTAATGTTTTATGGATTCACAAATTTATTGTTTCCTAGGCCTGCTAATTATTTGATACAAATACAAGGTGCAGTTTCAATCTCATATTATAATAAACAATGAAAAAACCCCAGAAAAGTTCTTTTTCATCAGTTTCGTGTAGCCTTGAGATGCAGTTAAAATCTGAGCAGTTCATTTGAGTGAGTTTTGATTTATTGCAACAATGGGCAATCTTAGCTGCAGGCTTTGGGGAATTCTAAAGCATTAACACTAAGTTTACTTGATTGCATTGCAAGATTTGAGGTTTGGGGAGTTTGTTCTGCTTGTTTGTTAAAAGCTTGAAGTTCTGTCCTTCATTATACAGTTTGATGTTCATAAAAATACACTCAGCTTCTGGGATGAGGTGAGTTAATATTTTCAGGAGAGTTGTCAGCGGGTGAAAAAGAATCTGTTGTTCCTTTGCGTTTGAGGACGTGCAATTTGGGACACAGCAGTTATGTAACTTTGTACCTGACAGTTACAGAACGTTGCTGAGGATGGACAAACACCAACGCAGGGATGGTCCTGCTGTGAGCTGCACAATCCATCCACGCACTTTTTACGTGGGAAAATGTGCTCGTCCCTTCTTAAAGCATCTGTGTTTTCCTTAATACTGTCATGATCTAGGAGGTACCTAGGAAAGAATCACTTGTGTTGAATTTAGAAACATCTCAGGAGATGGTTTCTGTGCAAAAGGACATTAATATGTGGCACCAAAACCAGTACATGGGGAGCAGATGCATTGGTGGTGGTACAATTTTAGGAGCTCCCAGTCTCTTTTGTCTTCTGTTGGAATTGCCCAAGAGAAAAGGTAACTTCAGATACAAAGCTCTGGTAATTTCATTGTTTGTAATAGTGCAGTAATCTTCTTACTTGCTCTGAAATGTCTTAATTCAAGAATAATTTCTAAATTAGTTACTTTCTAAAATATTTACTCAAACTGGAGGCATTATGAAATTTTCCTGATGAACCATTCCTGATTTTTAATCTGTTGTGCTCTGAATTTTGACTTGTGAACAAGATGGGTATTTTTTAATTAACTTGTTTCAAATGACACATTCAAATTTCACATTCACATTCTGTGTAAGCAACATAATGAAGTGTGCATTGACGTTCTGCAGTTGTCATGCTGAATAATTCTCAGCCTGTTGGAAAAAAAGGAACATTTTAATATAAATACCAGTTGAAACTGAGATAATTTGGAAATTATGTGTGTATAATATACAAAATATAAACAACAATGGTGAAACTTCACCTTCTTTGAGTATTTAAATGTGATAAAATGTTTTTAAATCAGCAAAAACTGACTTACCTGTCTTCTTGTTTAAGTGAATTGCACTATTTTGCCCCTGGAATTTACAGGCAAATGTATCTTCAGTGACTTTCAGTAACTTTTATAGACGTAAAGATTGTGTGTGAATACAAATATAGGATAAAAGTATTATTCTGCAATGAAGTATTGCATATAAGTGTTATTATACATGAATAGCAACAGGATATTCTAAAATTTACAGAAGTCTTTGGTAGATTTCTGCCATCATGTACTAATCTTGATCAGAGCCTAAAAGTTCGCATTAAGCATATAAAGCTTTGTTTTCTTCAGAAGAAACACGAGTCTCTTCCATCTCATACTGAAATAATTCTTCTTTATTTAATTTTTAGATTGGTAACATTCTGAGAAACCTCTTTCAGATAAATTGCTTTCAGAATGTGTCCATAACTATACCTTGATACATGCTTTTTTTGGGAATGTGGGCATTCATCAAGACAAGGACTTGCTGCAAGAGATCTGACAATGATTCTTTGCCATCATAATAACTAATAAAATATGGCAGTAACTAGAAAGCAGGAGGACCAATTTTTTTCTTGCTGCAAAGCCAACTTTAGTGTTAATTCTCACTATTGCCTGCTGTGCAAGAAGCAGAGTCTCGCTCAGAGCTTACCAAACACCTCGCTGTGGCTGAGTAGCTGTTCACACAAACAGCTCCTGCTGGCTCCATGCTAAACAGAAATTGCAGAGCAGTTCATCATAGCCCTTGAAATTTTTTAATCCCCCTAATGACATACTCGTGTAGTTGCCTTTTTGTGACCTCATGGATAGTGTATAGGTGTCGGTATAGGTGTATGGGGTTTCTTCAGGTGCCTGTGCTGAAGGAGGGCGAGCCTTGCTCTGGGTAGCCCTGGGGCCCCTCGGTCAAAAGAAAAGTAGACAGGGAATGCTGAGGGGTCTGGTGGGACACCTGGGTGTGTAGGACAGGACTGGAAGGCACTGTGTTTGTTTGGGAAATAACAGATGGGGTTTGGAAGGAGCAGGAACACTGATAGTGTTACAGTGAAGAGAGAAAGAAACAAAACAAAGCTCTGTTACCTCTTAGGTAAGCTCACTTCTGTTGAAAAGCCCTGCTTGATCCCTAGCCTTCCACATTTGATTGCCTTGGAAGGACAGATGTCTTTTGTGATAGATCAGAGATCCTGTGTAGAATACACGTGTTTTCCAGATCATTTTCTGTCTTTCTAAAATTTCAGATCAAAAATGCTGGTTTTTGCATTTCCCATTACATCATGAAATACGGTTCTGAAGTTGTCCAACATTGTGGATTTGCATTTGATGCGTGTCTCATTGAAACGCTGTGTTAATTCTGGTAGTTATGAAGGCATTTTGTCAATCTAGGTTTATTAATCTAAACATACTGGCTATTGAGTTCATATTGTTTAGTAGGATTTTAATATTTACATATGGTTAATTAGTTAAATTGAAACATAATTGGAAAACATGTTCCTCACAACTGTTTAGTAAAATGCAAAATGAGTTCTTTTAATTAGGATTACTGTTGATCATGTTTATTGCCTCTTAAAACCATCATCCTAAATTACTATTTTATAATACCGTCTGATATGCTTGATTTTTTTAACACCTTTGCTATATAGAAAACTTGCACAGCAGGTATGTTGGTTTTTTTGGTTTTGTTTTGTTGGGTTTTTTTTCCCCCAGCTGCATCATCTTCAGCTTTTTTTTCTTGTCTTGGGTTGTTTGAATTTCATCTTGTACTTTTTAAATGTCTTTTCCTTCTTTATGGTGGGAGGGGGAAAAGAGAAGAGGTAGAAGCTACATTTTCATTGCTTTTGGAGCTAAGTCTAATGACAGCTGTACCGACAATTTTCTTCTGTGTTTACATGCAGCCAGGAGCTATGGGCGGAGAAGAGGTAAAAGTATTTACTAAATGTTTTGTTTGCTGAATAGTGGGAGAAATAAATATTTCGTTTTCATGTGATAAGATGATGTTACCAATTTTAACATTATTTAGTTGATCAATTGCTTCATATGAATCAATCTCATGTTCTTCCCTTGTGAAACAGCTCCCTTTTAACAGCATCTTAAAGCAATGATGATCCTGAGCTGATAACTTCAAGTGTGTTGCTATTACGAGAGAACTGGAGGATGACTGAATGTAAAGATTCTAATGACATGTATTTGTGACTTGAAATGCGCAGTGTTCCAAAAAGAGATTGATTTTGGGTTTATGTTTGGTGTGTGTTTGTTTGTTTTGTAGAAGTGCAATGTTTAACTGCTGCATTGAACATTTGAAAATTACTTTTCTCCTTACATGTGACAGCTTTTGCTGAATATTACACTTTATTACATTGAATTGCCTCAGGTGGAACATGTGTGAATACCAATACTAGTAACTGTCCTCAACAGTGAATATTGATAATCATTTTGAAAAGATACAGTATTTGAGCGCATTTTAACTGTATTTCATCATAGACAACCCTTGCAACATAAAAGCAAACTGAAACTATTTTATAAACGTACAGTGCGGCATGTCAGTTTATTCCGAGAGATGAATGAACAAGGACAGTAGTGAGTCCAGTAGCTGACTACTGAGCAAGCCACTAATGCAGCTCACGTTTCTGTGCTGTGCTGCAGCTTACACAGACTGGTTGTTATTGAGAAAATAACAGTGAAAATAGCAGCTTTTAACAATTACATTTAGGCGGTGCCATCTGCGTGGGGTACTTCAGCATTAAACTTAATTCTATCTTCCTTTCCATGAAGTTCTCTGGCAGCTGTGCAGGTGACATTGCTTCCTTTTCCAAATGTAGAATTTGCACCTCGTTTGTGAAGAACCTTGGAGACAGATATATCCATCACACAGGCCAGTAGTGTCTTAAGGGCTTATAATTCACATCGGTGCATGTATTGAGGTGGTAGGCTGTTCAGGCTGTACTAACCCAGTTTGTAATGAAGAATTTGAGCTGACTTTGTTCAAAGCTGACTCGTTTTAGTGTTTATTTGATAGCTAAAGCTGAAACGAAAGATTAAAGTTTTCTTCACAAACTGACCTTCCTATTTTTCAGCACTTCCAGAGCTCAGGGTACTGTTAACAGATGTTGAAAGCATCCTAATACTTACACTTTTTCAGTGCATTCATGGTACTGAAATAAATTGGAACTATGTGGAGTATACAGTAATGTATACTCTCTGTGCATGTAAACACTGATTAATTTTATCTTAAGATTATGGCAAGTGTGTCCAGATTGATCAAATGGCACCAAAGTAGGCAAGGAGGTAGGAATCAGTAGGACACTATCAACGACTTGCAACTCATGTTTACTTGTAGAAGCAAAATACAATAATGTGGAAGTAATTGTGATGACTATAGTTTAGGCTGTTTGATACAAATTTTAGTGAAGAGTAAAGAGGGCAAACAAGTTCTGAATGTGCTGGCTTTTCCGATTTTTTTTTTTTTTCTTTTTCTCACTACCAAAAAGCATGCTTCACTCCACAAAACTTGTTTCCTGTGTGAAAGGCAGGCTTTTCCATACTAACAAGTAGATTTGTATGTGTGTGTCTTGTCATTAATGTTAGGGATTTTGGCTTGCCTCATTCATATTAAAGTTTATGATTATTCTTTATCATTACCTTGACCTTTATAATGTTGGTTTTGAGCTTTCTTAACCTTTAGAAACATGAGATGCTACAACAGTCTTTTAAAAAAATGTATTGGTTATCAAATATTCTCATATATCCTTCTCTATTATTGTTTTTACCATTTGCCTTGGACTAATACACAGAGTAACCAGAGGCAAGTCTGTGCAAGGACTCATTTCATGTTTGTTATAGTTGGATATTTTAATTAGTGTTTGATTCTGTCACTGTGACTAAGCATCTTCAGTGAGAAGAGGTTTTGTCAGACATTTCTCGAGGCTTACCATGAACTCTTAGTTCTCTACTTGATTCTCTGTTTCCTTTGAGAGCATTTCTTTGTAGGTATCATGTTTAGAGCTGGCGAGTCGTGTTCTTGGTACCTTGCTTTTTAACTTTTACAACCAGTTTTTCAGGTACAGATGTTAGCACCGCTGAGGGAAATCAGCCCAAACCATTTTGCTACTCTGACAAGTCAGAGATGCCCAGGGAGGGGTACAGGAGTATATTACAAAAAAAGTGCATTTAGTGATGCCTTCCCATAATGTTCTCCCAGAAGTTTGTCCCAGGGGGTTTTTGGAGGTGATGTTTCAATATTTATTGCTTTACATTGCGTTTTTCTCCTGTTCCTACTCATTCTCTTTTCTAAGCCTACATAAATTTTTCAAATCCCAAAAAGCAAGGGTTTCCAGAGTTTGCCTTGCTTTTTTCAGCCTTGGCTTGTACTGATTGTGTTCAATGCAGTTTATTTTTCCCTTAGTGGAGAAGACCATGAACAGTCATTCCCTATTCCTTTGTCTGTATGCTTTCCATTATTTTAAATGTATACTTCATACATTTAGCTCTATACTTAACTATAAACTTATAGAACATTGTTTGCATTTATTTAAGGTGAGTGCAGTGCTTGTAGACTGCCAAGGATCCAGCATGGTGCTTAGAGGTGATACCTTGCTTTCTAAGCTGCTGTGAATTTTTATTATTTCCTTCAGAACTCAGTCTCTTCTGCAAATCTGTATTTTCGTTGGACACCTTGTTATTAATGTGATGTGTCATCTTCCACTAATGGCTCATGTTTGTTGTTTGTTTACTTTTTTACAAGAAGGTAGGTTGATGGGCAGGAATTAGAAGATGATTTAGCTCTTCATTAATGTCAGTCTCTTACAGATATTTTCAGATTTCCTGCTTTTCAATGAGTGTTCTGATTTGGTATTTTTACACAGTTGTACTATTCTTAATTATTTTTTCTCTCATGCAAATGTTCTCTTTTATGTTGAAATGCATATGTTTATACATGTGCATGACCTGTTTGTCCATTAATGGAATATTCATCAAAAGTCTTTCCTGTTTCATGCTCTAAACCCACCACTTCTGACAACAAGCCTTTGAAAGGTAGCATCTCTACATCCTTCTCTGATTGTGACATTTACCCTGTTTTTTATGTTGATGTGTAAAAGCCCGGAAGGATTTTTGCTTCAGTGGATTTTTGTGTCTGTGATCTTTGTCAGTGGTTAACATGCAATATATTCTTTTTAATCAACACTTTTCTAGTGCCTGATGTTCATTAAAAAAAAAAAAAATTAAAAAAAAAAATCAGGCTGCTGATGTGTGTCAGTGAGAGCATCTTTCCTGATTTTGTTAGCTTGTTTTCCATATACAGGATTACTGCTTCTTTTTTGTAATCTGTCCTTTACTACTGGAGACAATTACTGATATTTTCAGTGTATATGTTTTTCTGACTGCTGTCCCTCTGTCTTGATTCTTCTCCTCGCTCTTGTTTTTTTCCCTTCACTTCCCTGTGCTGTTAATGCCAGTATGGTATTAATCCTTAGGTCTTCCTAAGTCAGTTCCATGTGATCCATTACCTTTGAATTTAATTCTGTGCACTTACAAAATTATAAATGCATCTATATTTGTAATCAACCCCCCTATAAACTGTTTGTATCAATTATTTAAATTCCATCCCTGGGAGCAATCCTCCATGATATGAGCAGACAAGTAGCCTTTTCAGAGTTGAGGTGTGCTTGCCAATTGTACATCTCTCTATATTGCAGGACTTATTTTTCAGCTCAGGTACAGGGAATTGTTAAACTCTAAAGTTGGCATGTTCTACAGTGTTGCTTATTTGCAGGCTTTGAATATTTTTTATCTTCTTTGTTAATAAATCTGTTCTTAAGATAATGTGTGTGTAGTCTGGCAGTAATAGCAGCAAGTTAATTGCATCAGATGGTTACAAATAAATTCTTTACTTTTCATTAGCAAACTGAGTAGCAGCCATTTATGTTGATTTTGCTCATTCATTACTGAAAGGATGTTTTAACTCTGAGTAACAAACAGTCTGACAGGCTGTTCTAGCTAACGATGTTTTCCTTCAAGTGCAAGTTCTTTGTGGTTTATTTAACAAGATTTTTTTTTTCTTGTTTGCAAAGTTTCTTCACTATGTGTTTAATATCCACAATCCAAAGCTTTTCCATGTTTATTTTGCTGTTTGCCCCCCTACTCAGCGTGTGCCTGTGTTCCATGGAGGTGGAAGTGCTGCAGCCCTTGTTAGGATCCCGTAGAGCACTCACAGGACTGTCCTGCTCTGCAGTGCAGTGGCTTGAGGGATCTTAAGATCATTCCTTCCAGATCTGTTATGGAAGGTGTAAATCACTAATAATTGGTTTGCAATGTAAATCTTGAAAAGGTTCTTTCTGTAGCTATGACACATAATTTCATCAGATAACTTGTTTTTCATTGCTATCCATTTGCAAGGGTTTGTTTTAAAGCTAAATTAGGTTTATTCTCTTGTAGGGGTAAGGTACACACTCTTGGAAAAATAGAAACAATACTAATGAACATTAAATGGACAACTGGACCACCTAGCTGGGTCCTTTAATGTAAATTCTGTTAGAGTAAAACAGTAAAAGGAGAAGTTTTTTACTGAAATATTTCATTCTCCAGGAAATAGTGTTAACTCTAGATCCTACAAAATCTGTTCCAGGTCGGTCTTCACTCTTCCCTTTTGAAGATGGCTTCCTAGATGACAGCCATGGTGATCAGTCACTGTCCTCGGGTCTCAGCTCTCCAACACGCTGTCAGAATGGGGAAAGAGTGGAACGCTATTCTAGAAAGGTGTTTGTTGGAGGTCTTCCTCCTGACATTGATGAAGGTACTGTGAATCACTTGTATTCTCAAGGTGTGGGAATTGGCTTCCATATAATTACTACAAAAAAGGTTAGATTTTCATAGAAGCAAATGTATTTTCCCAGGTGGGTCTCTCGTAGTGCTTGTGGCATTATTTAGAACAAACACACACTACCACCCCCTGCAACACCTGAGAATTTACTTGGCATTCTTTTGTACTGTAGATCAGAAGAGATGGAGACAAAAGCAGCTGTATAGCAGGCTTCTGATCTGCATGTCTTCCCATGACTGTAAAGTGGGAAAGCTGAAAAAGGGAACTTAGTGGGTACTGTCTCTCCTCCATAGTCTTTTCCTATTCTTGGATGTGGTTAACTTTAAAGTCTTTCTTAATGCAGTCCTTACCGAAATATAGTGGGCTTGAAATAATCAGCTCTATACCTAGCATGTATGAGGGTTCAGATGATAAATATAGGGTAATAATATGGTTACAAAATAATAACCAGCTTAGTAGGGATGGTCAGGCTTTTTCTCAATCATTATCTGCTCTGCTTGTGTGTGCCCCCATAAACTCTTACTCCCAAACTAAAATCATGACAGTTTTTGGTGTATTTTTCATATTACAGCTGGAATCCACCACTATCTAGCTTCAATGGGCATACACAGGGAATTTGAGGATACCTTATAATCAAAAGAGGGATCTCTAATCTACTAATCTGAAGCCTAAACCATGTACAATTTTAATGAAGAAATAGTATGAGTTGCCAGTCTATGTTTCCCAACACTCCAAATGCAGTTCCCATGTCACACCAAGAGTTGCAGGGCTGTTGTACAGAGCCTGGTGGGTAATCTGGATTTGCAGCTGTAAGAAGCAGCAGCCCAACAGGTACAACTTGATGTGAACATTGCTGGGTCACTCAGAATCAAAATACATGCCCAGTCTGTCCTGTGAGGAGGTAACACAGCGACCTGGGACCTGTCACCCTCTTTCCTGAGAGGTCTCCTTCAGCAACCCTTTCTCCTTCAGCTCCTCAGGTACACAACATGCGTGCTGTGTCTCCAGATGCTTGAAAAATCTGGCCTGTAATTCCTGGGGTCAGAGAAACTGGACACATCTCAAACAGCAGTCAGAAACTGGAAAACCCTACTGACTTTTCTCCTGATGGCTTGTTGCTCTGATCTATCTAACATCCCATTAGACACAATTTAAAACTAATTCTTTCTTTAAAGTACATTTTCAAATGTATTGAGAAAAAAAAAAAATTTTTAAAAAAACTTTAAATACTTTTTTCTGATGCATTTACATGTAAAACAAAATTATCCTATAGGATAGCTCGTGATGTGTGTTACATGGTGGTTCTAAACTGATGCTTAAAAAGTGAAGAAAAAACTTGGTAATTCAAGACAGATTTCCTGAGGGGCCTGAGGAAGGTGCAATGCCCACAGTGGCATGACCTGCTGCAGCCTCTTTCTAGGGCAGGCTGCAAGGAGCAGCCGTGCTGACATGGAGCTCCTCCATCAGTCCCATGTGGCTGCATCTGACCCTGCTTTGTGGCTATAATTAGAAATAGACCGCAGCTGAAGCATATTCACTTCTGATAGATCATGTATGCATTTAATCCTGCTGCAGACTTCCACTAGTGGAATGTAAAATTACTTTTTTAAGCAGACATGTACAGCATAAGAGATGAAAGAATATTTAGGTATCCTCTGTGGACATTATTGCAGTTTTCACTGGTTTTGTTTTGTTTTGTTTTAAGTAAGACCTTTTTACCTTGCCACTGTCAGTTTTTACATTCTCTCTAAGGTGCCTCATTTGTTTTTTGTAGATGAGATCACTGCCAGCTTTCGTAGGTTTGGACCTCTTGTGGTGGACTGGCCTCACAAAGCTGAAAGCAAGTCATATTTTCCACCTAAAGGTAATTAGTTTAAAATACACTTAAGAAAGCTGTTCTGGTAAAAGAAAATTACATCCCCAATGTGGAAATCCATTACAAAGCAAAGTTTTGACTCTTTATGGTGAATTTTCTATCTTTCATAAAGCATATTTTCAGCCATTGTCACGATGGGAAAAAAAATCCACAATCTGGTTACTGAAAGGTGCTGCTCTGTGTATACTTCTTCAGCACACCTTGAACCCTTGAATTATGCCTTAATTTGTACCAGGAGTAGGTAGAATGCAAGTTGCAGAAATTTCCTAGTTGATTCTATTACACTTTGCACATTGCAAAACCCATGGGAATAAGAGCTGGAAGTCACTGGGCCACTGGATTGGGTCCCCAGTGTTTTGCAGGGAAGCAACTCCAGTGTGTGCTGTGACCCGAGGAGCCGTGATCCTGCTCGGAAGCACGAACTCCGTGTCAGGGCTCCCCGGGTGAGCTCTGCTCAGAGGGCACCACAGGGAGCCCAGGGGGTGGGCTACAGTGTGTGCAGGTGGGGCAACCTCATTTCTGTCAGCACAACATTGTGCTGACAGAACAACCACCTGTTCTGGTTGAGAAAGAGCAGTTTATGGGAAACCTGTTTGGGAACATTACTTGGCTAAATACTTGGCTAAATACTTGGCTAAATACTTGGCTAAATACTTGGCTAAATACTTGGCTAAATACTTGGCTAAATCAAACTGCTCTTACTGTACCCTGATCTCTGTGATTTTGTACAATACATTCTACTCTTGTTCACATGTGCCTCTTGCATGTAGTTCCTGAGTTCATTCATGATCTGAAACAGTAGTGGGAAGTTGTACACAAAATTTCTGGTCTATATGTAAAGATTTTCAGTTCTCATTGACCCTGGAAGATCTTAATTGCTCATTAAGGCCACTGATTATTTTGGCAGAACAATGGGCTGTTCCGTCAGTGAACTAGCTAATCCTACAATGTTTTGATAGATATATTTTGACTGTAAAAACACACAAAAGCCAACTGAGTTTATTTGGAAGCTTAACTGCTGGAGGCGAGATAACACTGTGACAAATGCTTGCCCTGTGAACAGTGTTTTGGGACACTTAAAATCAGAAGAGAAACCCATGCATGCTTCCTCTTTCCTGTTCCATTCTCACCACTCAGCCTTGCTGTCAGCAGTTATGCAACATCTGTTCTTGAATTTAAAAACAAATCAAACAGCCCCAAAACCAGCAACAAAATACCCCAAACCTCAACCCTCCCTGCAATATTCCTAAGGATGGTTGGTAAAATATATGCTTTTCCCTTTTTATGTTACTTTTAAAGATCTTTAGGATCTTTCTGGCTAGTGAATTCTATTTGTTCCTTCACTTAAAAGTTTGGGGGTTTTTTTTAAGTAGAAAAGCCAGCTTCTCCTTGTCCTTATCTCTTAGTACTCTCTACTTGTTTTCTCCCTTTTTAATTTTTTTGCTCTTATTAATTCAATAAGTAACTATTTGTAGTAGATCAACATGGGACTTTCAATTTTGATTTTGTTCTGTATCTGACTGTGGACTAGTTATGCCTCGACAAACTTGTAAAATGTTTTTGAGTAAGATCTATTTTAGCAGAAGACAAGGGAATGCAGCCTCACTTCTATTTTTGTCATGATTCTAATATAGGAAACAGCTTTCAAAGCCCCTGCCAGTTGCCCTGAACGTCTGTCTGAAAGTGCTAAACAACAGTCAATCCCAACTGTTCCAGATTTATTTATATCTGACTTCTTATTTATCAGTCAGGGCTGCAGCATCAGACATCCTGCATGCCTGGCTCTGAGATTCACTTACAGTCATGGTAAGCTCCGTAGGTCAGATGTACTTGATTACCTGTGATCCCATATAGGCAGCAACTACATAGAAGACAGAATATTATTTCCAGGAGTCACAGGGTAAAGTTTGAATGTCTGTTATAATTTTTCCACAGCTTTTTGGTTTTTTTTTTTTTCATAAAGAGTACTTATTTTTCAAAGTTATTAGAGAATCCTTTTCAGAAGTACTACAATAAAATGTCTCCAGTGCTGGTTTGAATCAGAAGTTCCTTTAGACCTAAAACTTAAGTTTGGTTGGTTGTTTGTGTTTTACTTTATTTTCAGCTGTTTTGGTGCATTATTGGACATTTCCTTAAAAAATACAGTGAAACAAAAAGAGATATTTAAAATTATGCTTGGTGCAAAATTCAGTGAGACTTATTCTGCTGTCCATTACTCATGAATTCAAATGTTTTCTCCTTTCATTTTTCTAGATGTCTTGTCTTCCATGTTGCATTGCTAGTCTGTAAATTCTCTGACATTTTGAATATGAGTCTTTCAAATGGAAAACATGTCCGAAAAAACAAAGGACAAATGAAATTATAGAAGAGAGAATGAGCTGGGTTTTGTATGCTAGCAATCTTGAAAGAAAACAAGAAAAATGAATTGTTGGAACGAAGTGGGGATGATGCAGAGGCTAATCTTTATTCACACATTGATAAAGCCTGACCTTCAAGTCTTCTCCCACCTACTTGAATGTGCCCCACAGGCAGTAAAATCGAGCCCTGCTCTTTCTGAACATATGTCATCACCTCCAGATGGACTTCAGTGTCCTTTTGATGACAGCCTTTTCCATTACAGGAGAGTCAGACCATTGGACAGTGTCTGGTCTTTCAGCAAAGTTCAGGATTTTTTGTCTGTTTGCTTTGATAAGTGTTCACTTAAGAGGTTTGGGGCAGACAACAACAGTAGCTGATGCTATGGGTCAGCACAGTCAGTGAAGTTTTATCCTGGAGCTGCTTCATGGTTTTCTGTCTTCAGTTACATCCAGGTGATGCAGCATCCCTTGCAGTCCTGAGTGAATCAATACAGATTTCCAATATCTACTTGTTGGTATAATTTATTGAATTTTGTAATGTTTGCTGTGTTGGTGCAGTGCATGAATTCCCTGTAGTCGCCCTGTATTAGGAGCACTCTGTTGATATTCTTAGGGCTAGGAAGAGAAGGCTGCAGAAACCATTAGCCATGGCTAATCTGATCAAGCATGAAATCTGAAAGATTAAAATGTTGCTTACAGTCTAGTGACCTCCACCACCACCCACCAGCCCCCCCAAGGGCTTTATCTGGTTAGTTTAGTGAGCACGTCAGGCCATAGATATGTAGTCAGTTCCAGCAAGCCTTATTAGCTAATTTATTAGTTGGTGGGCTTGATTATCTTAGCTGTAGTGGCATGTAAGCTATCACTGGAACTAGTTGGAGTCCAGAAACATTCCTGCTGCACTGAGCTTGAAAAAAGAAGGTTTTCCTGGATTTGGCATCCAGAGCAGGGTGGTGTCACCACAGGTCTGCTTAGGCACATTACCTCAGATTTAGCGCTGGGCCTGACGAACATAAATGTTTGTGTGTGAAATAATGCTGAGCTGGGATCTCCAGCATGGTGAGTTACACCAGGCTTATCTTAGTGTGGTGTCAACAGTGCCATTTTGGACCTTGGGGGATGGCACAGCAACACAGATGTATCTGCTACACGTTCCTCAAGCACATCATTGCTGTCTATATTATCCAGGTTTTCCCATTTTCCCAGATATTATAGGGGTTTGTTACCCTTACTGAATCTTGCCTGACATCACAGAATACACTGATCCATGTGTTTGTGAAAGCAATCTGGGTTTGTCAGCATTTGAGTTTTGGGCACTGTAACAGCAAAACCAAAATAATTCTGTAGATCAAGCACACCTTACCTTACCTTGGCTGCCAGTGAGTTCAATATTTAGGTTACTGAGAGAAGAGGGACACTCTTGTCACTGAGAGTGAATATTGTGCACTTGGGCAGGAGAAACTGCCAACAGCTGACAATGTGTGTAAGAGGCTTCTATTTCTGGTTCTGAGCATCTGTATTGTTGCCTTAACATTTCTTTTTACCCCTCCTATGTATTATAAAGCTTAGCACCGTGTTTTTATGTTTGTCATGCATGAGGTGATTTTTAATACTTTGCCTCTGAATAAGGCTAATTCATTGCTGTTGCCTGAGAAGTCTTTGGATTACTTCCTTTGGCATCTGTTTGGATATGTTACTAATGGAACTGGCAAAATTATAAATGCCATGTGTTGGTCTTGGGTAAGCAGATGCCCAGTTCATAATGTGTTTACTTGGCTTTCACCCCAGAGTTTGGGAATTAAATGTGGTTTGTGGTTAAGTATCTTTTGAGTACCTATGAGACACTGAGAAATAAAGAAATACGTATTAAAGGATGCTATCAAAAGTAGTTGCACATTACCATGTCACAGTCTATTTATCCCTGGCAAAATCCAGATAATTCATGTTTTATTTAAATAGAAATTGATGGGATTTTCACTTATTTGCTGGTGTGCTGAGTTAAGCAGTGCTTATGCTAACTACAGTAATTTTTTTTCTTTCCTTTTTTTTTTATTAAACAGATGGTGCCAACTGTTTCAAAAACATTTTTTTTCAGTTGTTTTTTTTTTTTAACAGACTGCTAGCTTTAAAACAACTTTTAAAAACCTCTTTACTGGTTTTTCCTAGTAATAACTATGATTTTTCTAGCAATCACTGAAAACTGCACAATGTGTTTTAAAATGCCAAAAATTATGCAAAAGTTTCCCTTTTGTTTTTTTTTTTTTTTTTCCATTTAGAAAGATTGATGTTTGGATAGAGATGAGAATTAGAGTTAGAAAATGAAGCATGGCACAGCTTGAAGATAGGATGGGTTTGGAATGGGAGGAATGCTTTGGCTTTACAGTTGATTTAGATGTGTGATGCAGCAGTCTGATCCTTTTATGTTTTCCCTGTTCTTCAGTTCATTTTCCTGTTATCTGATAAAATTAAGCACATTTGTCCCTACTGCTCCATATGGGACACTAGGGGTGAGGGAGATCAGATCTCATGAAAAACAAACAGTGTAAGCAAAGTTGCACAAAGTGACATGAAATGATTTTAATGCTCTAATTTAAAACAATTGGTGGGACAGACAGTGTGAGCCTCTCTGATTCTCTCTAAAGTACTGTTTAGATGGGAACACTGTTGTTGTAGTCTTTTGACTGATCTTGATTTCATGGATGAAGACCATTTCCATGGTTAATTCCATTGCCACTGCAGTGGCAGTTGTAGTTTCTGCCAGAAGAACAAGAATGAACAGTTGCAAGGAGAAAGTATGGAGTCATAATTCCAGTTTCATTAGTTATATTCACAAGAAGTTATCTGGTTTGTCCAAATGCAGCAGTCTATTCTAGGAAAATGCCTGCTTTGGCTTAACTATCAAATATGATACCACCACAATCCAGTGTGAAATGCCGAGCCAATTTTTGTCTTTTAAAAACTGAAGTCAGAGATCATGTTATTTGTTAGAATGGAAACTGACATTCCCTATCCAGAATTACACTGTGTGGCAAATAGTGATTCTGGGAGGGTTTTTAGATGTTGTTTATGCATGTCCCAATACACATCTGTGCAGTGTCAGTCGTTTACCCACTGACATCTGAGGCCATGTCTGTAATTTGTAGTCCCTGTGTCTTCCCACAGCAGGGCAGCATAATCCCAAATCAATGCAATTCACAAAATGAGTAGTGGCAAAATGCAGCACACACTAATCTGCTCTTCTGTAGCTGTGTGACTTTAGGTTGGTTTTGCAGAGAATTTTCTTTGAGGTTTGTGATGACTTTTGTTTGAGCCTCCCTTTTTTAAGCTTTTGATGCTGTTTCCTGTCTTGTCCTAAATATTTGAGGATTCTTGGTGGTGTACTGATAATGATGATTTTTAGTCGGTCTTTGAGACCGCTGTGCCAGGTATCTAAGAGCATTCAAGGAGATTGCTTCATATAAGAGAATTTCTGTCTCTATGTCATTTGCAACTTCTTTTTCTAGGAGAAAACAAGAATTTGGTGGGGCAAAACACAAAAGTATTTTTGAGCCGTCCAAGCCTAGGCAGAACAAATCTGATTCTGAAGTAGCATTGCAGGATTATTCTCTCCCAGCTTTCATGTTGCTTTCAACAGATCCTATTTACTTTCAGAATTGCTAGGTTGCTGTAGAAGAATCCACAATTTTTAGCAAGCATTTGACCCTTTTTCAATAATTTGAACATACCTAAGTACATAAAATCTTCCTGTGTTTATCTGTAGAGGTAGCCAGACCACCTCTGTCAAATGGAAGGAGTTAAATATTTGTCTTATTCTCATTAACCGCTTCTAAAGCCCAAGCATGTTTTACTGTGGGTTGTACACCCCATTCCTCCCCAATACTGTTTTTATTAAATGTCACCTTTTCTTTTGTTTTATAAATGGAAATAAGTGAATTGATCTGTAAGTATTATGGGCTTCAGGATGAAAGCTGTCCTTTGAACTGGCAACGTGAGTACTTCAGGTGCTCTGCCCAAGGCAGTGCATCCACCTCTCTCTGATCTCAAAAGCTTGGAGCAGCTCAGAACTGGTGTCTCCCTCAGCTGTCTCAGTGCTGTGCTTGGCAGATTTTGTCTACTCAACACCATGCAAATCCTACCTGGTTTTGGGACCTACCATGTATCTGACTACATCTGATTATGCCACGAGTGTAGCCAGTAGTCAGCTGTATGGGCAGTTTCATTAACAAAGGTAAACACGGAATTTTTTAGAGCATTTGGTAAGCCCAGTATTTTTATTTTTTTTATGTACTATTCTGATCTCCCAGGGAAATGCATACTCTTTACTGACCAGAAGCAGTTTTGGGTTTTGAGAGGAATTTGTTGTTCAGCGTAATCCAGTTTTGGAAGAAAACCCTTCTGTTATTAAGGAGGGTTTTTCAAGCGGCATCTTTTTCTTGCAGTCCACAAAGACAAGAAACTTGAACAAACCTGAAAACAATCCACATGTGAGTGAACATTCAAACCAGTTATTAGCAGCACCACAGCAGCAAATGACAAATTGATTACTTGATTAAAAGAAGGGAAGTCAAAGCTTAGTGCTGAAGCTCTGCATTCTGCCTTTAGAAATGTCTTACAGCTCACAGGACAGAATCATACAAAAATCAGAAAATATGTTACTAGCTTGGTCTGTGCAAATGGCATGGGGTGTCTTTTCTTTTTGATTGAAGTATTTTACTTTGAAGCTCTTGACAACAGTCCCAAATATTTTGTGTATCACAGCTCTAGTAAGTGCTGCTTGCTTTCTTCTTTAAAAAAGATTTTAAGAAAAACATATCATTTAAAGTGAAAACTATTTTTATTGTAAAACCCAATATCAAATTTAATTTAAAATAACTGACTTCAGCTAAAACGTAGCCTGGATTTTTGGACCGGTGCTTTCTTCCTCTGAAAATTATTTTACCTCATGCTGATAGCTGTGCTTGAAATAGAAGCTGAAATCAAGCAGAGCATTTATATTTCTGCAGAATTTTTCCATGTTAATGTTGGTTGGAGTAGGACTGGAAAATGGCTTTTTTGCAAAGAAGAGTAACAGGTTTTGTTCAAACTTGGAAACTGATCTCTCTTGAGCCATCTGTTCAGAGTAAAAGCAGCAGCAGCAGCAGACCTGACCCCCTCCAGATGATGACCATGAGCTGCTCTGCCCAGAGCAGTCACCATTGCACATTGCCCTTGAAAATCAAAATTTTAAAAATTCAATTCTGAATTTAGTTGGGTTTTTCTATTTACAAATGTGGATGCTTGTTTTTTTCATGCTTCTGACTTCACAAAGATAGCATCCACCTCATCAAATATTTAGTTTTGTCATATGAAATTCATGTGACTACTCTTAGAACTACAGTAACCAAATTGTATGTTAGAGCCTTTCTTTTATGTACTTACACCCTTTAATTCTGATTTATAGCTGCTATAGATCATGTTGCAGTCTGAAGTCTGATGTTGAAAATGGCTGTGACCTTTGAAAGAGGAGACAACCCTATAAATTTGCTGTTGCAATGTTTTATACTAGTTTAGAAGTATAAAGAGAGGCTTTAGTATGCCTGTAGAATATTCTTTTGCTTAAAAATCCAAACCCCGCCCCAAGTAATTTATTTCAGTCTTTTCTTTTTTAATACAGGTGGGTGGGAGTATTTTTGCTACAGGACAAACTGAGATGGCATATGCATGCTGTTCTTTTGGGGCTTTTTTACCCATAAGTGGTGAAAGTAAAGTAATGATGCCTAGAAAATCCTTTTTGCTTCTTGACATGTTTTGGAACTGAAAAGGCTTTATAAATCTTTGTATGTATTCACTACAGCACTATAGAAATATTGTCCTTTTTATTGAGGAAATATTGGGGCATCTCTGCCATGTCCCACAAATAATGCATGTCCAGAAAGCAGAGGTTCCGTGGGTAGGTTGGGTTTCTTCTTCCACTTAAATTGAAGATGTGGAGAAAAACGCTCCGTAATATTTATGACAAAATAGAAGGCTTCTATTTTCTCTGTTATTTGTGATATGGTTAGGTCATTATTAGTAAGGGTTAAGTGTTAAGTTTCAATTCTTTCGGTGATCTCATGATGTGGGCTATTTAGTGGTAAGACTGGAATTATGAAGACATGCAATTTATTTTACAGAAGCTACTGATACAGAACCTCAGTTTTCATTCAGCTCTTCTCTATGATCCACTCCATTGCCGACTTTTCTTGTTATGTCTCCTGACTTCCATTTGACACGTACGCTTCATTTTATTGCTATTAAGATTCAGGATCCAATTATTTTTCAATGTAATGGAGGACATGGGCACAATCCTTTAATTAAAATCAAACAAACCCTTCCCCAGTACCTGTCTGTAATGTGGCATATGAGGAATTTCTACATAACACACCAGGCAGGCTTAGTCTGGTATTCATGAAAAACATGTAAAAATGTCAATGTGTAGAAATAGGAGAGTCACTGTAAGATGCTAGACTGTTCCTATTTCTTATACACCTTTGTTTTTTGGAGAAAAGAATCAGCTGACAGGGTCAAACACTGCCATATAAAATTAGACCGACTAAAAGAAATTAATCTTTGCAGCCCTGACTAATACATAATTTCACTCTTCTGCAGTAGCTGAGATTACAGCCTTTTCTATTTTGAGGTTTCTTAAGTATTTAAAGCCTTTGAAGTTTTTTGAAAATGCAGTCATGTCACTGCAATGTTTAAAGGAAAGTCTGCAGGTTTTTTAACACCTCGGATTTTTATTTTTCAAAAATGAGTTTAATTTTTAATAGTCGTTTCATCTTTGGATTTAGAATGTGTTTTATTCATGTTCAAAGCATCTTCTAATAAGATTACTAAGGTGACTTTGAGCAATGACCCTTGTCATCACATTAACTGATTTAGAAATTTGGTTCACACTGTTTCTAAATGTTCCTTTCCTGTGGGCTTTTAAAACAACTTTATTCTAAAAATTCTAGTAAATACAACCATAATTCCGTTCAAAACTATTTTTTAAAATCTAGTAAAAAAAGAAAAAAAAAGAAAGTGAAATATGTATCTCATGAAAAAGTTAAGTCTATTTAAATCTACTTCTTTGAGGCAGCCATCTCAACCATCTAAAAATAACCCTAAAGAAATGAGACTAGAACATTAATTTTCTTTGCCATTTTAATTCCATCTTATTTTTTACGTAATAATATGAGGTAGATTTATATAGTGAAATACCTTTATAAGAAATCTGAGGTCGATGCTAGATTTTATTGCAATCCTGAAGCTTATGAAAGCATCAGAAAAGACACTGTCTAAATGAAAGAAGATGTGCTTTGAAGGTAGCTCAACTTTTTTCAAGCATAAGTGGTCCTTCCCTTTTGCAGATGAAACCAATGCATGTGACTACCCAAAGGCTCTTCTGCCTTGCTGCGCAGAATGTTCTTCTCTTCAGGAAGTTCTTCTCTTCAGTCTCTTAATTCTGCCAGCCAACCTTAGTGTTATAAATCTGAAAACACGTGACCCTTAGATTATGATTCCTGTATCTGATTTTGCAAGTGGGCTGAATTTTGGGAATGATGGATTTCAGGTCAGTTATATATGAAATCAATAGATGACATGCAGACACCTGATATGGAGATTCAAATACTCTTTGACCTTATATGTAATTCTTCATTTCAGTATTTAACTTTGAAAAGAGCCCAGATTCTAAGAACCAGAAATAGGTTAATCCTTCCCTCTTGGCTATATAACATTTGCATGCCAAAATGCTGGCTTTGTACCAGAAGATTCAGCTCATGGTTGATGTATTTGAACAACAAATTATGTATTGTTGTTCTCAAATGCAGTAACTTAAATTATTAATTACATTGGGTATTCACAAGTTGAGCATAAAATGGTACCGTTCAGTTATTATAATAAAATTGAACTAGTTCAGAACTAACTGAAATTTCTAAGAAAAACTCTTGATTAAATCCAGTCCACTCTGGACTTCATTAAGTGAGAGATCTGTGCTGTTACTCCATTAGTTCCTTTCTGAAATATTCCTGTATCACTAAATAACTAGAGACTGTCCAGACTGTCTCATAATGTTAGTAATTAATCACTTAAGCTGAAACAGAGTAGAAAAATTCTAATATAACAAACTTTGTTCCTACCTTCTCCCGTGGGTTACAAAACACAGGCAGTGATTTCCTTTTACTCCACCAAACTGTGCCTAATGATGGAGCTGTAAAAGGAAGGTGTTACCAGATGTAGAAGAATAAAAGAAAGCCTTTTCTTTTTTAAACATGCTTTTTTTCACAAATGCTATGAAATGCAATCAGTCTTTTCCTGGTGAGCTGTGACAGGCATGAAGCTGGATAATCTTTAACTCTTGAGAAATATTTTGCTTTAGGCAAGATAATAGTCTTTTCTGATAAACTCTGCCATCTGTGGCTTGCTAAGTTGAATGGTGTCCACAGGGCCTGTAAGGTTATTTTCTCTCACATGCCAAATACATACAAGGCATGTTCTGCCCTAATAAAGGTACATGAGTAGTTCTTATCAATTAGTTACACTGAGGAAGGATGGGCAGAACACATGCATAATGCACTGCTAGCTAAAACTCCAATATGACTGCCTGTAATTTGTACCAACATGCCAGGTTTTAACATAAAAGTATGAATATCAAGATATTAGGAAGGCAGAATAGGCCCCTTAATAAGCTTTCCATCTAGCATGTTGCTTTGAAGAGGTCACTGAAGCCTTATTACAAAATGTGCTTTCAGTAGTACAGACAGGTTCCCATCATTAGAGAAGGTAATGCCATGTTGGTAATAATTAAAATAGAGATTTTTTTCTAGGCTGTTTAGGCTGGAAAAAATGCTTTTGCCAGACTGTAACAACTTTATTTAGTTCCAAGTGTATCTTGCATTTCAAGTGGCAACCTTGTTTCAAGCTTGTGGGACACAGTGTATATGCCAGATTTTCCAGTTTATTCTCAGCAAGGTTAACTGAAATTAGACCAACTGGACTAAATTATGCTTTCATATGGAAATTGTGTCACTGTTTAGATGTCAGAATAGGACATGCACAGAGGAGCTTAGTTCTTATACTGCTTTCCATAATGAATCTTGGAGCTCAGGGTTGAGGATCTCCTAGGTTGGCCTCAGAAACTAGGGAAATTCTTTTTCTCCTCATCCTCCCACTGCTGTACACTTTGAAAAGTTGTAGTGACTTTTCTCACACCAAAATACATTGTTGCCTTTTCCCAGAGAATTGCAATGTTTATTGTCAGCATTGCAGTGATGTGTTGCACCAACAGCAGAGGAGGAGCTGGATTGGTTCTGCTCTGCCAAGAATCCAAATATCTGTGGACACAGCATATTCAGCTGTAGTCAGGTTGCTGTTTTTTGAGGCCTCAAATATCTTGCCTGTTGTACTTTGTGGAATGTGAGTCGAGGGCAGTCCCTTGAGCCCTCAAACCTTTAGAGTGTGTCTGGTCAGGTAAGAAAGGAGCACTGCTGAAGTTTGACTGCAACCCACTACCACAGTGTGCTACCAAAATTCTGCCATAGAGCATTAAAATTTTGAGGTTTATCAAATCTTTTACTTGGGAAAAAATGGATGATTTTTTGAGTGATATGATATTCATGAAGCACAGATAGGAGAATGTGCTGAAGCACATGATGCTGGGGAATTTGAAGCAACTTTCAGCATCTGCTAAATTGCACCTAGTGTGAGGTAATTCTTTATGCAATGCCAATTTTGGCATGGGTATTTTCCAGTTTAATTTTTTTATACTGGAGTCTGAGTTCAAAGTGCATCTTCTGCTATAGAGTTCCAATCAAATGAAGTGCATCCATGGGAGCACATGTTTTCTGGGATGAACAAGTAGGTCCAGCTCTAAACAGTGGCATTGTGATGTGTGAGGGTAAGTCTTCAGTAGTAGCAATGCCTAGAACTGCTCATGGGAAAAAGCTGTACCTTTCTGAATTTAAAGTTTTTGCATCTCTATGTGCTTCTAGGAAATAAGTAAAAATACCATTAACTTCAGCAGGTGTCTTTCTTGACCATACCAACTTCTATGATCCTAATATTATCTGAAGTTCTGTTCTTTCTTTAATTTTCATTTTCATGTAATCTTTGTTAATTCAGTACCAGAAGTTCTTGAATGACTGGAAGAGATGTGCAGTCACCAGGTTTTGAAGTAGTGCTGGATATCATGTCACGCCAGTCCAGCCTCCTGCTTTTCTGGATTAGCACAAGGCTGCTCTGTAAACAGCCTCCATGTCTTCAGCGGATCCTTGTGGACCCCGCAGCAGGAGAATGGTTTATTCACAGAGGTCTAGAGAAGTGAGGAGCTTTTACCTCACTGCACTTCATGGTAGGCACTAGCTCCAGGTTAGAAAACTGAAACCTCACCAACTTGGACTACTCTTGTAATCTAGCAACCAGAGAAAAATAACAAGTATCTGTTTGGTTTGTTTTAACTGTTTGGGGAAACTATGATCATACCTTTAACTGTACCCCACAAAGGGTAGTCAACTCCCAGCTACCACAGATGTAACCTCTCACTATGACCTAGAAACCCCCCCCACAAAAAGACACACAAGTGGCAAATAACAAAGATCACACCGAACATGTTCACGTGGAGTGAGAAAACTGTGCTGCAGTGATTGTGGAGCAGAGGAGCAGTGCCTGCTCCGTGGCAGTCCTCTCGACCAGGGCAGCTCCAGTGATCCAGCAGCCTGTCCTTACCTGGCTTTGCTGAGTGCAGAGGGTGCTGTATTAGTTTCATTTCTGAGGTAGCAGAAGCATGGGCTGCTTGGGTCAAATCTTCATGCAGATTTAACAACATTAAATAAAACTCAAGAAAGTTTTTTTGGCAGCTGCATTCAGCAGAGCACTGAGTGCTACACACTTAGTTTTATTGGCTAATTTAAAGTCCTAAAATTCTGAATTACATGAAACAATTTTACTAGACTTTGTTCTTTCTTTTGAACTGCCTAATTTAAGTGTAAGTAACAACAGTAGGTCACAGCAGGTCTTTTGTTTATAATAAAACACAAAGCATGTTGTTCTTTTTCACTGGGCTTAATGTTTTTAGTGAACATTTTTTCATATTTAAGTGTGTATGCATGGAAGTCTATTTTTCTGTTTACCTGTCCACTTTCTTAGCCCTCTCTTCTAGAATTTATTAATTGAATATATAAGTAGATATTTTGTGCCTCCATTGTAAGATGTTAGTCACTGATACCAGCAGATACTACTGATAAATAGCTCCAATACAGTTGTTGGATAATACAAACTCTTATTCACCAGCCTGTATTCTCACTGCTCAGAATCATTAATTAATCAAATAAACATCTTCAGATACAGCAAATACTCTTGTCTCCATTGTGAAATCAGTACTGTATGAGGGTATGATCTGTTCAGTGAATTTAATTTATGAAAACAAACTACCAACCTTAACAGTTATTTGTAATTTGTATCTCTTGCCCACTTCTTGGGCTTGTTTGTTTAAAAAATGCTCTATAAATTAATCTGTTACTTTTCTTTTTTGTGCCCTTATCATTTCCAAGGTTATGCCTTTCTGCTGTTCCAGGAAGAAAGCTCTGTACAAGCTCTGATAGATGCCTGTCTGGAAGAAGATGGAAAACTTTACCTATGTGTGTCAAGTCCCACAATCAAGGATAAACCAGTAAGTAGCTTATGCCATTACACTTATGCTGGTTGCTAACCCATTTGCTGTTATTCTTTTCAGTTAATAAATAAACAAAAAAATACTTAGAGTTATTACCTGTCATTTCCTGTTTCTGTCCTTGCTGTTACATTGAATTGACTTTCTAAATCAGTGACACATGGCTTTAACATTTGCTTTTTTCTTATAAATGCCATGTTCAATTAACTTTTATATTTGGTACTCCTGGTATGCCTCAGGAGTGTGCATCCTTTTACAGTGTTAACTGTAAAACACTGGAGTGATAATTTTTCATCTATATGATTTGAGAGAAAAGAAAGCCTTATGCAGTGAAATGAAGAAACTTACCCCTGCCAAATTAAGCTCCAGATACCATCAAATATCCCCTGTATTTCATTAGGTTTTATTATTATTATTTTTTATGCATTCAATAGCTATTACAATTTAGGCCTCATTTATGTTATAGAAACTGCGGGGTAAAATCAACTACTGCAGACAGCTATAGCAGAATAAAAGACATACAGTAACCTGTTTTTATTGTTCACACCTCTAACATTCTTTAATGCTGGTCTTTTTTGTGCCTATGAAGATACACAGATAAGGTGAAAACTACAGACAAATAAGATAAGATAAAAAATGTGCTGCCTTTTGAAAGTACTTACAAAAATCTTGCACAGATGAATGAACAACCCAGGACTGCAGCACAGTGAGCAGGCTTGTGTGATTCCTAGGATCAAAAAAATGGTTTGATGAACAGCTTTATCTAAACAATTTCTGAGCAGTTTTTTTCTGTGTAATCTAATGATTTCTTGCCAGCTGTGTTGCTTGCTGCTCAATAGAAACAGGCATTCACATATTATACCAATTCCTTTTGTATCCAAGCACAGAAATTAATTTTATCAGCTCATATCAGTGCTTTTAAATTTGTGGATCACTGCATGTGGTTTCAGGAAAGCCAGAAGCCCAAAGTGCAACTGTAATTGCACATCTATGGTAAAATGTTCTGAAAGTCCTTTCACAGGTTTCTTCCTATGATGGCGATCAGGGGCAGGGAATAAATGAGCGTAGGAGTTTTGTGATGAGGAGATTTAACTCAAGCCTGGCCTCTAGAGGTGATAAATGAGTTGTCCCCCTTCTTTCGGACGCTTAGATAAGCTACGTTCTCAAATTGTCTTGGTGCTTATACCACCAATTTGCTGCTGTCGAAAAATTAAAATTTTGTTTTTAATTGTAGAAAGATTTGGCAGTTTTTTTCTTAATTTTAATTAAGTGGCCAAGTTCCTCTACTAAAAATGATCCTTAATACAGGTACAAATTCGACCTTGGAACCTAAGTGACAGTGACTTTGTGATGGATGGGTCTCAGCCTTTGGATCCAAGAAAAACAATCTTTGTTGGAGGAGTTCCACGGCCTCTCCGAGCTGGTGAGTAGAAGGAAAATGTAGGACATGTAGCAGATTAAGTAGAAAATATGAGAAAAGATATATAGTATCTGTAAAAGAACAGAAAATGGACCCTGTGTTTTCCAGGGATCACAGCTTGCTTTTTAAGACAAGGAATATCTTCCTGTTCGCAAAATACAGTGAATCCTTTTTAGCTTTTAAACAGGTTACTTATTAGGATTGCCAGTAGAAACATATTTCCTCAACTTCACATAATATCCTAGAACTTGGCTGATTTTTTGTAATGTAGACCATCTTAATCCTAACCCTGATTTGTTTGCTGAGGTGCAGACAAGTTTCCCTTTCCTTTGACTGGAAGACAAAGACCAGACCCTTTCCAAACCAACTCAGCTCTATGATTTCTGTTTCCCTTTTATTCAGCCCTAACCTTGATTTTTTCCATGGAGCAATGGACACGGCCTCTCAGCTATTGTCCAGAAAAAAAATTTCTCCCAACCCATGTCTCTTGGTGGCCTCACATTGAAGACCATTTTCCAGACTCACTCCTAATGTAGCTTCTTTCCCTCAATTTTTTTTCTTCACCCTTAGATCTTTTTCTTCACTTTTATTTGCAGAGCCATAGACAAGACTCCTCAGCTTTTGGCCAGAGGCAAGATTTATCCCAGCCCAGGACCCCTGGCAGTCCCCATTTTGTTTTGAAGGCCCCATTTGAGCTCTGCTCCCAATTGTAGCTCATTTCTTTCTTCTAATCCTGACATCTTTGGTGAGCCAATGACAAAGTCATGAAGCAAGTTAAAACATTTCTCCTGGCCAGATCTTTTGGATGCCCTCACTTCTGTTTATATTTGCTTTTCATCCTCACTCCAAGGCAGCTGCGTGGTTTGTCTTTCTCATCCTCTCAACCCTAATCCTAATCCTGGGAAACTGTAGTAGACAAGGCCTCTCAGTCACTGTCTGGAACACTTTCCTTGTAGCCCTCAGTTTCCTTTAGTAGCCACTTTCCAGCCCACTGGAACTTCAGCTCCTCATTCCATCTTTTGCCTAATCCTAAATCTTTTGGGAAGCTGTACCAATGTCCCCCAGCCATTGCTGACAGTGAGATTTCTCTTATTCCAGATTTCTTGGCAGCTTTTACTTTCCTCTCCATCTTAAAATAAGGCCCAATTTAAGGTGGTAATTATGTAAATAGTAACAATGAAACATTAACTGATTTCTAATGATAGCCTTTATAAAACTGTATGTCATTTGGCCTGTCATAGATCATATTTGAAATCCATTACATTTGAAAACTTGATGCCCTTAAATTGGCTACTTTTCCAAAGCAGACAAACAGTTCCCATTTTTTCTTTTTTGCAGCTTTAAAGATCTGATGCAGAAGTTTTTCCTAAGATATCTGAACACTGCATGGATTCCTTGCCCTGGAATCCTATATATTCTTTCTCTGTTGGCAAGAGTAACTTAGTGGAACTACTACTGTAAATACGTTCCTGATGTTTATTCTGTACTGTCATTTTTTGAGATCACTACCCAAATGATGGTTCCAAATTATTAGAAAGCAGAAGAATCTATTAATCACTACATTGTGCTGGTAGTTTTTCCTTACTTTTTGGAGCAAAAGTATTATCTGGTTTGGTAAAATGAGTCAGACATTAGCATATGGTCTTCCCTGCACACAAATTTCTACAAACACATATACCTACTCAATTTACTAATGAGAATTTTGTGAGAACTATGAGAATTTAAATATTTAGTATTTGGGGGGGGGGGGGGGGGGNGTAGGTAAATCGCGACTTGCTACAGAAAGTGTTTTCACATATTAGCACTAGAAAATGGCTGACTTGGCAGGGCCTGTGCAGGTCCCAGTTCTTGCATTGTCCATCTGACAAATGTGTTGCCTAGGAGTTGTTCCAGAGAGCTTGGCTCAGTGGCCCTACAGCCTTGCACAGTTCACATGGCTCTTCTCCGCTTTCTTCAGCCTCTTTACTACTTCCTTCAGTTCTTTCCCTTAACTTTCCCTCTGTATATGTCCTCAGCTGTGTATTCAACCTGTCTTATTTTATGAATGATATTTATAACTTCTTTAGAGTTGTTCTTAATATCATAAATAGCAACAAACCATTTTAAAAGATCCACAACCACTATAATATTCTACCAAAATACTAATTTAAGTTGCACCTAGAATGTAGGCTTGCTTTAGCTGCAGGAACTTCTGATGTTTCACAGGTTTTTGTTTCAAGTGTGAAGCACATCTTTGATATCTTTTGAACCTTAGTACTTAGGGCAAAACATCAGATTCTAAACCAGGAATATAGCAAAGTGATCTTACATGTAAACTAGCCTTAAAAAGCCTACCAAGTGCCAGTGTTTTAATATGCAATTGTAAATTCTTGTTCATCTGATACATACTTTAACAGTGTAATGCTGCATTTTTTTCACACTTCAGTCACACCAACTTTTTACAGATTCTGGTTTTTGCCTTTATATTTTACTATAATTAATGGAAGGTTGATTCAATCTGTGTTTCAGTTTGCAATTTTAGAATTTGGAAGACAAGTCTGATAAGGCAAATGGTGCTTTTTTAAATGCAACAATCCAAATGCAAGACCATTATTTGTGTTAAATCTATTATATTTAACAATTGACTTCTTGCAGTTGAATTGGCAATGATTATGGACCGTTTATATGGAGGTGTCTGCTATGCTGGCATTGATACAGACCCAGAGCTGAAGTACCCAAAAGGTGCTGGCAGAGTGGCTTTCTCCAATCAGCAGAGCTATATTGCTGCTATCAGTGCTCGCTTTGTCCAGCTCCAACACAATGACATTGATAAACGGGTAAGTAAAATAGCATGGAGCAGAATGATTGTTACCAAACTGTACAGGTATTTAAAAAATTGTTATTAGCATTTCGTTGGAGAACACTGTAAGTTCTGTTCTTCAGATGACATTTGTGAATTTTTTTAAAGCTCATTTAAGCATCTAAAGCAGAGTGAAAAAATACTTTAAACATCGTGAATGACTGTTTAGCGCTAAACCCAGAAAATGGTTGATTGTAAGCTCATTTTCCCTTGGTTCTCTTTTTAATTCCATTTCCCGTCTTCTTCCTCTTTCTTTAGATGTTTGCTCATTGTGCATCAATGGCTTTTAGTTTAGTGACTACTTGCGTAGCTTCTGACAGTTTTGCTATTATTAGGCACCATTTTCTGTCAGTAGTGTAGGTCTAGACTTGAAGTCCCTAAAGCACAGGTTTATTGTAAGTAAAATAGGTGATGCTGACCTCAAAAGTCTTGAGAATTATTTAACTAAAAGCAAATGCCCAGAGATGCTTGATAGGCCGAAGCGGGGAAATGAGATGGTTTTGTTCAGTCCCTATGAAATCCCTAAAGGGCTTTTCAAATATGGAGTGAAGTTACAGTATTCACTGAAATTTGACTTGGAAACATTAAAAGAAAACATTACTTACTTTACAAATTTTTTTTTTCTTTAGACCTTCTGCCTTCACCTCTTGATTACACATACGAACAGCACCCATATCTTTGAGGGCTCTGCATTTAGAATTATTCAAAAGAACATACAGCATGCATTGCTGCTATGTATTTTTCTGATAGGGATGGCTTTGTTTTTTCCTTAATCTGGTATAAATTGTTTCTCCAGAAGTCAGTTTAACAGATATTGGATGTGTCTATTATGTGCAGTATGCATGTAAATCCACACAGCTGCAAAGTTCAAACTATTTTGACTTTGTCTTTACAAATCTGAATTGTACTTTTTGTCAGATTCGAGGAGGTCGTGGAATTATTAGTCCTCAAACAAGTTTTGTATGGTGCTTTACACCATATTACATTAACTAAGACAAGGCTATCCCTAAACATTTCTTGTCCATTGGATTCTGAAAAACCTTACAGATAGATTGAGAAGATTACTTTTGGAGTCTTAATCACATGTTGAACCCTTTGAGATTTATATATCAGCCATGCTTGCTAGGTGTTTCTTTTTAAGGTTTAGGGTAAAGCCACAGTAGTTTTTCTAGCTAGTTTTGTGGCTAGCTAGTAATTTTTTTCATTAATCTGCTATTTTTTCACTTGGTGAACTGATAATTTAAGTTTATTTAATTATCTTTTTTCTGTTTTTAAAATAGATTTATGTGTGAGTTTGAAGAAGTATGAAGTCTGTTAATGAGTCCTTAAATCTTAGTTTTTAAATCTAATAGATTGAAATCCCTGAACTGTACAGCAAACGTTCTTAAAATTATTTCACTAGTAACTGATGCAAGAAAAGATGAGGGGGAGAGAGAGAAAGACACTCTATTTGAGACCTTCACAATTCATGCTTGGGAAATTTGAGTAGGTGGGGATCTAGAGCTGTGCTGGACATTGGACCTTTCTTCCAATTTCATTTGAGACAGTGCTGTTTTATTTTACATGATGCTGCTAATTTTAGTGATGTGGCATCTGATATGCAAAATGGCAGTTACTCAGACTTGTTCCATGCAATACTAGTAGCAGGGTGTAATTAAAAAACAGATTGGCAGCCCTAGCTGTTCCTTAGACGAGAAATACAACTCTCTGTATAAGCTTTACTTCAAAGGAGTAACATTCGTTGAAGTGTGATCAGGATAAACTGAAGTAAATTCAGCATAAAGCTTTTTTGTAGCATGTTTCTTGTCTTTCAGCTTAATATCTCATTCTATGTTTCTTTAAATCTCTATGTATTTAAGTGTTGTTACTAGAGTCAGGTTTTCCTTGCAATATACAAATTGTGCCACTGGCACTTGTACAGTTACAGCAAAATTATTTATAATAAATGTATACTTCAATTTTTTTCTATGTTTTCTAGTGCAGTTGACTGTACTTAAACCACTTTATAAATAGAATGAGAGAGCCATAAGAATTAGACATGCATGAACTCATGATTTCCCTGAAATGAATGAACACTCAATTTAAATGTGTAGGCACAATTCATAGGAGCAGACTCAACTTCTGTAATAGCATTATTGCAAGTGCCTAGTCATGCACCAGTCCTGCTGTGTTTGGCCCAAATGCTTTAAAAACAAAAGGCATTCGAGCCCCAAGTAGTTTACAACTGAGTGTAGGACAAAAATCAGCAGCTCTCCAGCCTATTTGCAATTGATGGCAAGGCCCTAGTTGGAACTACAATGAAATTTTATTGCACCTCAAGAGCTAAAAATCTTTAGGTAGCGATTTTTGCCAACAAAATGGGGAATATTTAATACAAGTGCATTTAATTTTGTTTAATTTGAATCTCTTATTGGTCTGGTCCAACATTTTGCAAATCACAAAAAAACCGAAGAGACAAAAAAAAAAATCTTCTGTGGGAAAAATGTCTGAAACTCATCAGACCTCTGAAGTTTCGAAATATAATTTTTTTCTTTATAATTTTTGCTTGCTAAATGCTGCTCTCATGGCCTGCCCCCGTAACTCTATTCACATTCCTGGAGTTTTCTTAGTGGAAAAATCCTCGGAGATGCTATTTTTACTGTACTTCCATCTTAGAACTTTCCCACACCTAACTTTTCCAAGGAACGTTGAATAGTTACGAAAGCATGCCCTTCTTTCTTGAGATTTTCTGACAGGTAGAGTACTTCGTATGAAAATTTAACTACCAACCTCTTGGGTTAATCCTGCATCAGTTGATAACTTCAGTAGAGCCAGAAAAAATTAAAATATTGGGGTTTGCGTTCATGCTTAGCAAAACTATGAAATGTTCTTACAGTTGTTTTCTTGTCCCTGGTGCAGGTGGAAGTGAAGCCATATGTGCTGGATGATCAGATGTGTGACGAATGCCAGGGCACTCGCTGTGGTGGAAAATTTGCTCCGTTCTTTTGTGCCAATGTTACCTGTTTGCAGTATTACTGTGAATACTGCTGGGCCAGCATACACTCTCGTGCTGGGCGGGAGTTCCACAAACCACTGGTAAAGGAGGGAGGTGACCGGCCCCGCCACGTCCCGTTCCGCTGGAGCTGAACCCCGGCTGCACCCAGCAACAAGTACTGGAGTAAATAAAATTGAGTGAAAAGAGAGCGCTGCCTCAGGGCTTAGTGTTCTGGAAATCTGTGCATTCGTCCTCGACTTTAATGAAGATATGGGTCTTTTTATTACTATTATTATTATTTACAGTCACATTACTGAACTCAGTGTCCAGTATAATACAAACCGGCAGAGTGTAACTGTACTGATTTTGCACTTTGATTCACACAAACATCTGCTTGGTACCTTAATTTCCTACACAAGACTTGTCACTAGTGACATTATGTAGACTGCCATTCTCATCAGTCTTCACTGGGCTGATGTGTATGTGATGAAGATTTTTTTATTGTAATTATAGTTATTTTTATTTTTAAACTGGAGCATGCACTTATTTTCAGAAATTTAGACTTGCCCCTAGCAGATGACTTACCAAAGGTAATATTCACAAGTAGGTGGCAGATGTAGCAAAAACTTAAACAGATATTCAGCAATCATTAGTTTGGGTCATTTAGAATAGTAATAACCCTGAAAGAAAATAAGCCTTTAGTTGCTCTCCATTTTGACTTGTAAGGATGATACCTCATAAGCTGGATCAGACTTTTTTTCTTTTGTTTTGCTGAGGGGTTTTTTTGTTTGTTTGTTTTGTTTTGTTGGGTTTTTTTGTTTTGTTTTGTTAGGTCTTTTAGTGTTATGTAAATGTATGCTGCAATAGCTTTTGCTGCTATTAAAATGGTATTACTAATACCATAATACTCTATTCAGGCTAGGGTATCAATTAAAAATGAATATGTGATTAAAATAGTGATGGCTGCTGAAAGGAGATCAGTATAGCATACAGAAAAGCTTCCAAGGAAGGTCAATATTTTTTGACTGCATGTTTACTTAATCAGGTTGCTGCATGCAATAAATTTTATATATGTCTAATATAAAACCTGCCCACAATGCACAAATTATGAATCTACGTAGGCTACAAAATGCTCAGTAACAAAAAAAAAAATTGATTACTGACTGGAGGAAGGCATGCCTCAGTAAATGTAATGCTTCTGAAATTAGGATCAGCCCATTACAGAATGACCTATATTACAACAAGTATAAAAACTAGCTGTAGGATATTCTTAAAAAAAATTTGTGGATGGTAGATGAAGTACTTTGCGGTGCTCTGTTATATATTGTGCAATTTATTTTATATAGTAAAGTGATTATGTCTAGTACTGTGATCAAACTTAACTGTTAAAGCCTCTGTATCTGACATTAACACATTTTTGACAGTTCATAACAGGTACATAAACAGAAATGAGCTCTTAGTTACAATCTCTCTCTCCTAATGCTTGCATCTTTTACGTAGCTGCAGACCTTGTCCAGAAAACCAAAGAGCTCATGCTGGCGTACATACACTACCGATTAGCTAGTCTGTCAAACTAATAACCTAGGCACATTTAAGAAAGTTAGGAAACAAAGTGGTGCTAAAGAAATGTCTGCATATAAAAGTAACATGAGATGTCTGCTCTGTGGATGTGGCGTTATCTCTCTAATCCCTGGATGTATCCTGTGAAGCTTGAATACAATTAAGACCTGCTAACACAGTGGACATTTTTTTAGCATGAACTATGGGGCTGCAGATAGCATATAAATATAAACACACTTGGTATACTAATGATTGTGAGAATGTGTACACTATTTTTTTTTTCTTTTTCCTCCTTTGTTTTTGCAGTTCTGGGGACAATCTGACTGGATATGACACCGCATAGTAGATTTAAATGTTCTGGGTTTTGTTTGTTGTGATGTCCTTCTTTGTGTCTAATTTAGTAAGTTGGTTTTCCCAATGTTTAGTTGCAAGTATTGGCTTTGAAAGGATTTTTTTTCTGTTTTTGGAGAAAAAAAAAAGAAAAAATAGTTTTTTACTGGTTTAAAATGCTTATTATAATTATCCCTTTTGAAGTTACTTCTGGGCGGTTTTGTGATATTGCTTTTCCCAGCCCAGGTGTCTTTTCTGTTTTTTTTCATCTGTACAAGACATTTTGTTATGCACTACTTTTTGTATCTAGACAGTTTTCAACAGTCGGCTGATGATTTTTTTTAAAGAAAAAGGCATGCTTTCTGACTGACATGATCTTTTGCAATACCTCAATTTTGAAATATAGGAAAGAAAATGATATTTTCTAAGTAAGTTTATTCAGAAAAATATATATTAATTTAATTCTGCAAGAAAAATGATTTAACAGATGGGTAACTTTATTTTTTTCATGCTTATTTGAGTTTTTTTGAAAATGAAGAAGTTAGAGCTTTATAACTGTAATATTAAAGATCATAGCTAACCTACAGAAGTCTACCTAATTATGTGAAAGAAGTAAACCTTTTTGAAGAAATACCCCTCTTTCATGTAGAAAAATACCCCCAGAGAGAAAGAGAGCGAGCGAGAGAGAGAAGCTGGAAAATGTACAATATAGCAGAATGTTGGATTAAATCTGAAACAAAATCATCATAAAGAACAGGTGTAAACACAAACTCCATTTGGTGCTGAAAGTTGTGAATAGAAGGTGAAAAAATATTTTCCCTTAATTTGTATATTTATAATCAAGTGTGATTATGCACGACTGACCAGAATTGTGAGAGTTCTTCTGTTTGTATTTTTTTAAAGAGAACTTTTTTTAGTTTATTAAATTATGACATGCTCCCTTTTGTTTTGTAAATGAATGTGCCCCTGAGTTGTTAATATGTTATATTAAAAGAGGGTCCTTCAAAAAAAGTTATTTTTTAAAATATGGAGTTCTGAACTGCAACTTGACTAAGAAGCCCCTGGGTACAACAGGTCCTATTGTGGCCTTTTCTGATGTGAGACTTGAACTAGTCGATTTTTTTGAAGGCTAACCTAACCTCGACTATTTGTTGTTATGTGCAATACTGTTTGTACTGTTTGTATAAAAAAAAAGAAAAATGAAAAGAAAAAAGGCATAAATCTTTATTGCAGATTTATTTTCATTGCAGACTTTAGACATTGTGATTCACTAAAATCATTTTTCTACTGTCAAATATGTACCTTTTCTTCATGCTGGTATTTTTTCAATAGTAATGTAGCCTTTGTACTGAGACAAATTTTCATTGTTATTTTTAGAAAGATTTTTTGCTAAGAAAAAAATTAAACATATTTACATATTTTTCATTTTTATTTCGTATTTTCTTTAAGGAGTGCTTTCTCAACCATTAATATAGTTGTTTCTGGGAGAGACTTTCATATCTGGTCAATGTCATTAATATTATTTTGTATTTTTACTTGGAATAAATTAATTTTATGATGCTGATTCTTTAAAAGTTTATTTTTTTCATTTTCAGTTATTTTTGAAGCTAAAATCTTTGTAATATTGTTACTAAAGTGTCTAGTTTTTTGAAATGCAAAGCTTTATGTATTAACTTGCTGATGTGGTTTACAATAGTGTGGCAATGATGAAAATGGTTGGTTATGTAAAGTGATTGGAAAATTGTAACAAAGAATTGGGCAATAAAATGACAGAATGAAGCAGAAAAAATGTGATATTTTGAAAAGCCTTTTCCTTTATCAAAATGATTTAGGGAGATAATAGGGATGTCACAGTACCAGTTCGCTGTCTAGATTTATACACCACCAGTGTTGATGAAATACTATTGCCGTTATAAGGAACTAAATCTGTTGAACAATGGGTTTTTGACCCTGCCCATTCAGCATAATTCTTCATTACTTTTCTTGTCATGAACTCAATAAACTCTCTTTTCAATAGCTTAGATTGAACCTCTTAAAATATATATTCTTCATTGTATTTTGCCACCGTGTTATTTATTTAACAAAATTGCCCCTTTCCTGCACAAGTCCCTCTCTGCATGCGTTTCTCAGTGGCAGCGTGGAGCAGTGTCGGTGCCCACAGCATTTTCTAACCCAGCCACCCCACGTGGGTGGGAGCTGCCAAGTTAATGCAAAATACTCTGTCCATCCCCTGGTAGCAATGCAGTAACTCATATTGCCACCACGTCTGAACATCCGTTCAGCTTCTTTGTCTTTCTCCGTTCTTCTCGGCCTCTCTTGTGTCTTTGTCCTTTTTTTCTTTTGTATTGGCAATACCAAGGGCCAGTATCAAAACACTTTTCACCTCCATTTACATCACCTTTGTTTCCCTATGGAGCCAGAAGAAACCCCTTCCTGAAGCCAGTGACTGTTCTGGCACCTGAAACAATCCAGACTAAAACTGGTGTTGCGTAAACAGGGCATACAATGACTTTCTCTAGACAAAACTCTTGGTTCCGCAAGTTGCTGATGATCTTTTAGACTTAACTTCTGCTCGAGTGTTAGAGTGGCTCGTCCGTGACTTGTGGGAAGAAATGTGCCCAGAGTTGGTCTATTGTGTATCCTCTGTGTGTTCAGTTCTGTAAGTAATGTATAGACTAGATCAAATAGTGAAGTAAAATTTAGACTCAAATTAGGTACTACTGGTTGGAATGTACACAAATTGCAAACAAAGGAGATTAAGGAATGAAGAGGGAATAAAAAATTCCTGCTAAGTGGTACAAAGTTTATGCTTATATTTCTGCCGACATGCTTGTATTTTATAGCCTGCTAGCAAGGCATGGGCTAAAACAAATTGTATTGCAAATATGCAGTTAGCAAATAACTTTGCTGATTTCACTATCTGTTAGAGTAGTAAAAAAAAAAAAAAAAAAG
>VXBT01011130.1:1883186-1948160 GCA_013400235.1 Oriolus oriolus
GAAAAAAAAAGAAAAAAAAAAGGCGCTTAACTGGGAAAAGCTCCCATGTTAATATTTCAGTATTGTGACATCTCTACTTGCAAGGTATGAGTGAAAGATTAGTCACAGATTTGTAGAAATGTCTCTTTTGTTTAATCTGGCTTGTATGTAGTTGCTTTTATGCTAGTTTGTATGATGTCAGCTAAACCCTTTTTCTTTTCCTTCCTTTCTTTCTTTTTTTTTAAACAGACAAACTTCTTAATCTCTGCTGCTATAGTGTTCTATCATACCACGGAGTATTTTATATTCATGTTAGTGACTACTCTATACCCCAAATAGGTAGCTGGTCAGAAATCACACTGGTCACATAATTCTGACACACTCAAATGTACATGACAAAAAGTTCATCAGTAAGTAGAAAACCAGGGTGCTAACAAGAGATATTTTTTGCTCTTTTTTCTTTCCTGGATGTAGTTCTGTTGGGGTATAAAGTATTAGATATTTGTAATTTTACTGTCAAACTAATGGACATAACTTTTAGAGCATTCACAGCTAAGATCTCTGTACTTGTTTTTCAACTAATTTTAAATGTACTGTATCTTTTACTACATGTTCTCTTAGATTGTTTTTGCTAGTAATTCTAACAAGGCTTCTTCCTTTTGGCTTGGACTAATGCTTGTATGGAACTGCAGTACTGTGACTAAACATGGAGCTCAATGCTGCTATTGCTTACAACTGCTTAAACTTTGTAGTTTGGACTTTATTTTTTTCTGTAATAACTTATTAAATATAGTTGTATGAAGTACTGATATTTGTCATCCTTTGCACATGCTAAGGAATTCTTGGGATATGCATTATGGGAATGTAAACTAGATACAAGCCCCCCAAATCTTGTCCTGGTAAAACCATTTACCCTAGATAAAGTTAAGCAAAGACACACCTTGCATGCACACAAACTGTCTTTTCTAGTTATTTTATAATGCAAGTATATGTTCCACTTATGTATTCTCTCTAAAATGGAAAAGCCACCTTAAAGAGGTATTTATTATGCTAAACTGAAGGTAAATACAAAAATATGTATGATGGAAATATTTCTGGGAGTGTAGAATCAAGTGCCTTGAGAAAATGAACTACTGAATTATTTTCTCTGAGCTAAAGAAAAGTTGCTGGGAAACATAGTGCATGCGTTTATTAGCAGTTTAACAATAGTTGCAGGCAGAGATTAGACTGATCAGTTAAAAAAAGAAAAAAGCACTGCAACAGAAGTTTGTAAAGGTTTATTTTTTAAGAATAGGAGACAATTAAAGCTCAGCAATACAGCTGTTTGGAATGCCACAGAACACTTCCTTGAAAAAATGTGAATTCTTCTATGTCAGGGCAAGTGAAGACCTCAAGAACAGTGCATGGTCTATGTCACTGCTTTCTTTCAATGTCTACATAAATGCAGCTCAGGAACCCTGCTGGAACTATAAGCACTAGAAGTTACAGGCTGGCTTGTTTTCAAACTGATAGTGAATAGCCATAACTTTCAGGAGAATGGTCTGCTGACTGCTCTTCCAGAAGTGCTTTTACAAGGCAGTGATCTGTAATATTCATTCTAGGAGTGAATGAATGTATGAGAAGCTGTAGGCTTCTCCTTACTTCAGAGCTAAATTTGAGAGGGGAGTTCTTAAAAACACCTTCCAATTAATTGCTTAGTGTAGCCTCTCACTGTAGGATGTTCCAAGTCCATCTGGACAAAAATCAGTCTGAGTTTATCCCCTCCTCAGTTAAAGAGAACAGTTGTGGGAAAAAGTGCAGCCCCTCTGGACCTTCTGCTCCCCAATCCTTCCCTTCCTGATGAAGTCGGCCATGCTCCTGGCAAGGTACACTGATACTGACAACTCCCTTCTCCCGCTGATAACAGCATTTACCTCAACCTTTGCCTGCATTAAAAAAAGGTTGCAGTAACTTAATGTAAACCAGTGCACTTAAGTACAAAAGGCTGCATGTCCTCTTTTGCTTCTGGTTGGTATGCTCTATTTTGGCAAACTTAAACTGAACTAAAATAGTCACCTGTGTGACTATTGAAGTGTATTAAGCCTATTTAGACATGCTCTCAAGCTAAACATTTTTGCACTCAAAGCACCAAAGCAACGTGTCGCCCCTCACACAGACCTGCAGAAAAGCCGAAGCTTAGCTCTTAAAAGCCATAATCTGCTTTCCTCTGTTTAGCAAAATATAAAGAGCATGAGCACAGGAGGCGAGTTGCTGCATTCTCTCCCAGGGATGAATCAGGAAATTAGTTTCAAAACAAGAAACCTATGTAACCTGTTTTCATAAAAATGTTACAAGCTACTTGCAAAACCCTTATAGCACACAATTCCATTATGAACACAGGACAAAGCTGCATGCACCAGCTGCACACACAGGCGATGCCTGTTGAAATGAATCCTCTCTCTCCCCTCAGGCAAACAAGTTTTTGCAGTTTATTTTGGGGTGACAAACTGCACATACAGCAATTAGAGAAGGAAACATGATAAAGGTCCAGAAATCTCCCCCTTTTCCTGTTTTTGAAGGAGAAATAAACTATCAGCAAATATAAAGTCATATGGCAAGTCCTTGGCAACAGCTGGGACAGAATTTGTGCTGTTGCATCCAGAGCACAGCAGCTTCCCATGGTACATTACCTGAGTACCATGGGAGGCACCCGGGGCTAAATCACTAAAACCAGGTATCCATTTAGGAGCTTGAGTGATGTTTATTTGCTACCAACTTCCTAAAATCCCCTTTAAGCTGCTGCCCTAGCATTGCTTGGGCCTATGTTTTTGTGAACAGGAATACATAGACCTGCATGTGTCATAATACTTCTCAATTGTTCAATAACCCCAGATCTACTTAGATTCTCAGAGTATTCCCCAGTATTCTTTTCCACCTACAGGCCTAAATACAGAAAGCACTTGCAAATTTACTTACCAGCCCATGTTTCACATACTGGAGAACAGAGGTGTATTTCTCCTTCTCTATCCAATAGCCTGAGTGGTCAAAACACTTGGGGATAGCTATATTTTTTACTATTTTCTTTTTCAAAATTTCCTGCACTATGGAGCAAGAACTAAACCTATTTACTCATGGTTGTGGCAACTACTCTTAACTATTTTGTGATATGTATTTTGGTCTCTACCAAGTGAAGAAGAATGGTCCCTGGAAGAGTATAAGCATCACCATTAAGGTAAATAATCAAAATGGTTGTTCATAAAATTATATGTAACAAGATTGTTCCCTCTGATACACCTTCTTAACTTCCTTGCCAGCTTCAACATGTACCTGTTGAAATGAAAGTCTAAAATAGAGATAGAGCTGGTACAACTCATATGCAAAATAATTCTCCAAAATAACTGCCAAAAGTCATGGCAAGGATACATGATCTCATCTGTCCTCCAAAATCTTTGCCTTTCAGAGTTACATAAAAAGCCTCTAATCTCATTGTCAGACTACAGAACATGGTCAGAGTCAAATAACAAACATAAAGGGCAAAATCTTGTTCACAATGTGCCTTATTCCTCCAAATGCCTCGTGCATCTTATATTCAGGGCCCACAGAATCACAGCATAGACATATGTGCCAGAAATGTCCTGCTGGACAATCTAGCTGTACCTTTCGTACTTCTGACTGGACCTGTATGCTACCATTTGTAAATGGGCAAATTTCAGTCACTTTGGCAGAAATAAGCAAGAGTATTTGGTTATTACATTGAACTCAGAAACAGGGCAAAAACCAGAACCAACAGCTCCTCCCTCCCAAGTGGGTGTCCAGACCTTTCAGTTAGTAAGTCATTCCTATGCTCCACACTCTCAGTCCAAAGAATCTTGATTTGTTTTATATACAAGTGGAACGACAGAAAGCAAAAGCCTTACTCCCGTCACAGGCAGTGTAATGCAAGTAAACACAACTGTTTTGAGTATGCAACACTCTGTGTGATAAACCACCCTGAGAAGCGACTAAATTAACCCATGCTAAAGCACCTTGAATATCTCTGCATCACATTTACTTACAGGTGCCTAACTCAAGGACTGGGATAATGCTGTGGGCACCACAAGCTAAACAATTAGACATGGTGATGCTCAAATTCAATATCACTGGCATAACTTTGTAGATTCAGCTTTGAGACCTTGACTTGTTTTTCCTTTTCTCAGTTCAGATCTTCTTTTAAATGTGTGCATTAGGTGCTTAGGTTGTTCTATTCAAAGATGCTAAATACCGATGCCAGACAACAGTAGAAAATACATACTCCTACAAGCACTGAAAAAAAATTACCTGCCATACACAGGAAAATGACTCTCAAGTCTTGAAGTGCTGAAGCACCTGCATCCTATGAGGCAAAGCATAAAACAATTGATAATGCAATCACACCCCCTCGCACTCCTCCATGCCCCTCACCCCAATCCTACAAAGGACAAAAAAGCAGATCCAGAAATAGAATGTTTTAGTACTTTTCTGTCAAGAGAGTTTAGAGGCAAAGAAGTACCATTACTTTATGCCATGTAATGAAAGCACTACCCTCAGAGCAGGATAGGATATAAACATGACAAACTGTAACAGTCTCTTGCTAATGTTTTCTTCTGGAAAAATCCATCAGATACCAGGAAACTTCCGTGCTAACATTCTTTCAGTAAAACTACTTCAATCGCTGCCCTGAAAAAAGTTTAGTATAAACTATATGGCCAGAAGGCCAGAAAAAAAACCTGGTCATGAGGAGATATGACTTACTGAGTCTGGAAATCTTTACACCCTTATATAACCCAATTACTTCTGTAATTAACTCCCTGCTGTGTAATGGCTGTTGACATCTAATCCTCAATGAAACTGAGGGTTGTATGGGACAAAGGAAAACAAATGCTAAGATATGTGATATCCTCTGCATTTGTCAGACTATTCTTACACAATATATTTTAAAAAACCCTTACATCTTAAATTTACCTCCACCCTATGAGTCTTAGCTCCACTAAACAGAGCCAATAGAGTGCAGAGTACATGTATAAAGTAAAAGGAAAAGCAGCAAAGTGTGGGGGAGGATGAACCTCTTCTGCAGCTTAGACTTTTATTGTCACAGTATCTGTGACACACAAAAGGACTCTTCACACAAACATAGCTCAGTCTGCCTTTGACAGAGCAACTGCAGCCCTGAGCTGAAGATGTCTGCCACTGCCCTAAAGTAGGACAACCACTTTTGTTTGGAAAGGGATCTTAAGGACCATCATTTCTGTCTTGTGATTGATTTCTTGTTTCTGAATGACATGTGAGGGCAGATAGGTGACAATGGCCTTTCCACTGAGGAGTGATGCCAGAAATAGGACAACACTACATGACATTCTCCTTTTACTCTTTTAAATACTACTCAAGCTCATGCTCTCCTAACCTAGTTTGAGTAGCATTTAGAACTATATTTATAGCAGCTTTTCCACTCTGGAAACTGCCTTCACTTGCAGAAAGGATGTTCTCTAGTAATTAAGTTGTGTATTATAAGCTGCAGTATTGCCCCTGAGCAAAACAGTTTGGGCTAAGCCCATGCACTTTTGATCCCAATTTCCTAAATATTATGGATCACCCTCTTCGCTTGTGTTTCTGTCAAGTGTGAAGGGTTCATGGGGATTGGTTGTATCAGTTCTTTGCACAATCAGGGGAATTAAGCTGCATTCAAAATGCTGCAGGAGGTAACGCAGAGTCAGCGAGTCGCAGTGCCCTTCTCTCAGACAGTCCTTTTAAATCATGCTCTGAAGGAGGGATGTAACAGAAATAGCATTAGCCAGAAGTGAATACTTCATATCAAATACTCAAGCTGAATCTTTGCCCAATTTCCAAACCAGTTCCAAATGCACTATCTGATTAGAAATTTTGGGGGTTTTGTCATCCATTTTGTGATTCTTGCAGAAACAGGACTGTGAGAATAACTCATTGGCCCCAGGAAGAGGAGTCAGTGGAGTCACTCAGCTGCAGTACACAAATCCTGAAAACTTGGTTCTCTCAGCTTCCTAAAGCTCAGGCTGTACAGCTGAGCCAGAGCCATGTGACTGTGAGTCTGCCCAGCTCTTGCTAAAATGGGTTCTCCTTGGCTATCTCCAGCACACATACTGTTCCCACAGACTGCGCCTGTCATCACCAGCTGTACCACCTGCTCGGGCTCCTGGGGCCCTTCTGCAGCTCCTCCTATTACCGAGCCATTTACGCGTAACAGCCTCACCCTGGCAGTGGGACAAGGCAATCAGGGAAGATGCTGGTTCTCTCTGCATCTGAAGAACACAATATCCCTTCTGAGGCTTTAGAAGGTGCATTGATATCACCCCTCTGTCAGTTCCACCTCTCCCCACGAGCACAGTCCCAGACATGCTCTAGACCCTCACACATACCTCTCCTCATCCTTGCTCTAAAGTATGAACAGAAGCCTCAAGTGCACAGCTGAGGAAGGGACAGAGCAATACCCCACTGGGCTGTCTGATGCAACCCACTGAGCCACCTGCTCCCATTTATTCAACAGAAGCCAGGAAAATGTGTCATAAACTGAACCCCACTTCTTGCCACTTTGCTTGGAGATATTTGGGGTGCACCTAGGAACAGCTGTGGATTTGCTGACAGAGAAGACAGCAGTTCTGTCAGTACAGCTGACAGAAGTCCCCAGCTACTTGTGGCTTTTCCAGGTGGAGGAAAAACTGAAGATGAAGTCAGCTAGGATGTAGTGGGGAGGGTGGTGTCCAAGGTGCTCATTTAGCCAGACCAGCTCTGATGTGAAGTTACACACTTAGCTGTAAATGGAAAAAACACAGCTTCCCAGGAAAATCTACTTTTGCCATTCTCCTATTTTGACCTGAGCCAGGCTGGACAGTCTCTGCTCTTCAAGGGAAAGATGTGGTTAAAAAGGAAGAGAAAGGACTACACTGTAGGGCAGTACTCTCTTCCTATTACAGGCTCATTCTTCCACAGCCAAAGTGGAAATGGCTGATGGCCTGCAGACATTTCCTAGTGCAAGTGAATAAAAAAAAAAAGATACAATAAATCACTGCCCAAAGAAAAGAAGAAACTCCCTCACTTGAACAGGTTATGGTGCAATACAGTGAAGGATCCAATTTTTTAAAAAAATTCAGGACAAGGAATAGCACCTTATATTTAAATATATTTCTCTTACTTACAAATGTCCCAAACAGTTCTTCCTCTCCCTCAAGATTTAAGCTGCTGTATCTTCTCCACACTGCCCTGAACAATATTTATCTCATATATAGTATGGAGCTGATGTAGCTTCATGTTCTAGTTCACAAGAGCTTACACATTTCTCTCCCAATCCTGGTGAAAATGCAATTCCATTTCCAACACGTTTCCTGGCTCTCATTCTGTACTGCCCCACTTAGGCTCTGCAAAACTTCCAAACTTTGTGGAACAAGCACCCAAGTTTGTCAAAGTGTGTGTAAAAATTTTGTCAATTTTCTGGGTTGCGCTTTCATGCAACCTAAATAACGAGTCTCAGCTTTAGCAATCCACATTGCATGGCCTCTCAAGTAAACCATCGCATGTTTATTCCCATCAAGGTATCTGTCCAGTGCATAAATGACAGATCCTCACAGGATGGAAGCTAAAGCAGATTTGCTGTCTGTGCTGACAGAGCAAAGCAGGCTACCAGTTTTCTACCACAAGAGAGTAAAGCAGAAATGTTGTTAAATTTGGAGGAAGAAGACTCCTGGGAGCCAAGATTTGAACAGCTATAGAAGCCAGAAATTCCCCAGTCAGCAAGGCACTTTTGAACACAAGCCTGACTGACTGGAATTACTTATGTGGTTAAAATTACATGGACACTGAAGTAATTGCCAAATTGGGGCCAACAGCTATATCTGACATGGTGAGCCAAAACATTCCCTACCCCAGTATGTACCAATGTTCCTGCTCTTGGACCTGCACAAAGACCTGCGCCATTAATATGTAACTGAAGCCCTTGACTGAAAGGCTATGAAGGACCTGCTGCTAACCATTAAACTAGACATTTGTCCACCTGGACAAAGATCATATGCATGCATGTGCAGCTCATCAAAGCCAGATGTAACCCGTAAAGACAAATGAGCTGGCCAGCAATCCTCTCAAATTTTCTGGACAGCTGTGTGCGTGCTTTCAAAACACACTCTGATGACACCCAGGACAAGCAGATTCCAAATGCAACTTCTGAATGAGGACACGAACCTTGGGCTGAAGGAAATTCCTCTGGTTTGTTATCTGTTGAGCCTTTCATCTGCATTTGCTCCCAGCTGATGTAACAACGTCTCATCAAAATGGTTTCTAAGAATATCAAATGCATCGCTCAGGGCGCCTGCCACATAATTCAGAGCTGAGCGCCACAGCACAGGGAATTAGCCCTTCATTTCCATTTGTGGCCCTGATGAGAGAGCTGTTAATTCAGCTGTTCATTTCAGAGAAAAATCTAATATCTGCCCCTTTTCAAATCAGGTGGGGAGCTGAAAATTCAGGGTTGGCAGATCAAGCAGACAGACTGCAGGCAGAGAGATTGCACACAGAGTCAGGATGTTCTCTGGCATGATCCTATTTATGAACAGTGAACATGAATTCTGTCAGTAGAGGAGAAATACATGAAACAGTGACAATATCTGAGGTCACAGCTGCAAATGCCTTTAAAGGTGAAATTGTTGGTGTGGAAAAACCTTTAGTACTGTCTTAATCAAATTTCACTGTAGGGCCAAACTGAAAAAATAAAAAAGGATGTAATTAAAAATTAAAGTCCAAAACTGTTCCTGAAAACTCCTACTCAGCTTCTGCATAACCTTGAAGCTGTCTGAACTCTCTGGCTGACTAAGCTGCCTAAAGGTGCCTCTGCACAGACCCAGAACTACCTGCCTTGGCCAAGCAGAGTAGGTCACTATATAGCAGCTGCCTGAAGAGTACCAAAACCTAAAGAGCAAGTGCTTTTGTAGACCTGCATTGCACTCTTCATTTCCCACCAGCAAGCCACCACCTTTTCTCACAGTTCATAAGAAGAGCTTCAGTTACACTGACATATTAAAGAAAAAAGAAAAAAAAATTAGATGACTGCAAGGACACACAGGTGTGAATTCCACGTGACATTCCCACACGCTAAAGAAGGGCAAGATCACAGCTGTGCTGCTGTCCACACCACTTCCTCACAGCTAGTCCTGGTGAAGTTGCATTGCCAAATTTGAAAGCATTAACTGCCCTCGACAATGGGCAGGTTCAGAATTCCCAAACCACCCAACAGGTATCCAACAGCTTATAAAAAGATGCACCTGACCTACTGGGTTTATGAGATGTTATTAGCTGCCCCTATATGCACTACAGGTAAGTGAATGATGAGCCTGCCTTGAGGACCAGCAGGTCTAGGGACCTGGTGTTATTTCTCAAAAACTTGCAATTACTAGGAATGGCTGGTAGTGAACTAGAAGGCAAATTAGAATAGTCCACCATGATGATACTAACAGAGTATCAAAACCTGGACCACTCCCATGACAGAAATATTTTCTCTTATTACAGAGGACATTCTGGCAATCCCCAATCTTCTGAGGGAAAACACACAGACCAAATTGTGTGTTGCATCTGTGGAATAATTAGTGACACTTCCTATGTTTAAAGTGCCTTGTACAGGAGAAGTGGGGTAAAGCAAATTGTATATACTCTACCCACACTTAAATGTGCCCTTCTATGATTATATCAGTTCACTCTGTTTATTAAAATATTTTGGGGGGGACTTCCTTTAGCTTTTAAAACAAAGAAATTAAAGGCCAGTGTAATTGCAACAGTGAGTGTCTTTGCAGGTGCTCCTCATCACAGCCTAGTACCAATCAGCAAGAAGGAGTTTCTCACTGCACTTATTTCCCACACCTGTGCCAGCAGGGCTGACTTAATCTAATCAGTGCATGTTCATTTGCTGCGTCTTCTGCTGCTGATCATGGTTAAGAAGTTTCCATGCCGTGGACACTTAATCCTATGTCTCTGCCAGAGTTCCACCTATCTCAGCTCTTATCAACCTAATTACTACAGAATGCAATCTGACTCTACAAAAACTCAAGTTGGAAAAAAGAAATTAATAAAGTAGATCAGCTGGTAGAACTGACATGACAAGAACTTCTGGAGAAATAAAGGTCATAAAATGTAGTCAGATTAAGCATCTCTTAAGCAACTTAATTTGCCCCTCTCACTGTGCCCTAAGACCAACTGTGCTTCAGAGGAAGAGCAGAATTTTATGGCAGGGTTTTTATGTTGCCTTGCTCTTTATGCTGACTGGACTGTTAGGTGCTGTTGTGATAAAAATAATAGAAAACAAAATAAAAGAATAAATGGAAAATTTATATAATTCTTCAAAGGAAAGCCTATTTTGATCTGTTTGTTTTACAGCCTAAATATTACCACACTGTCAAGCTTGTCTCCCTCAAGGCACTTGATGGTTAAGTGTTGTAAGTAAATCACAAGTGTCTGCTTATGACGGGGAGTTCTTTAATTTTTACTAAACCTCTTCTAGGCTTTAGGTGCTAGTGAGACATGCAGTATCAAGCTAATTTGATTTCCAGCCAAACAATTTGACCACTCACACTCCAACTCCTTCAGACTCAGCCACAATTCGGAAAACATCTTGAACATTTAGAATGTTTGCAAAAATTTCCAGTCTCCTCCCTTCCAAGAGAATACTCATCAGCAGATAGGGAAGAGCAGTAAAGATTCCTCTTTCTCAGGCCAGACTATAACTTCCCATTCAAAGTCAGTGCTGTTAATTGTCTTTGAAAGTATTTATGTTTCATCAGCGTCTAAAGGCCCCAAAGCAAAGCGGAGCTTTGTTAGGCCTGGCATTACATAAGGCAGAGAGAGCGAGATTCTGTCCTGAAGTGCTTTCAGTCTGAGTACGAAAACTGAAATGAGCACATAAAAGTAAGAGGAGGACTGAAAATAAATGACTTGTCTGAGATCTTACAGCCAGTCAGGAATGCACTGGTCTCACTTTTAATTCTCAATAAAGTCAGTCTTTTTTTCAAAAGAAAAAAACTAATTAATGTGATGATCTCTTTCTGCCTCCATCTCCATTGTAGAAAACACATATTGGTATCATGTAATTTCTGTACTTGACAACTACAAGCATATAAGGAGCTTTAACTGCTGGTTCTGTCTCACTGCGTAAAGAACTGAGGTTGAAAGTCTGACCACTGCTTGAAAGGACTGTGTTGGGTAGAGAGGTTATGAAGATTTCACATTTAACTGGCTCTCCATCCCTAGGACTGGATTTTATTAGGTCAGTGTTTCAAAGACATGGCTGTGATGTCCAGTAAGGACTATGGCAGCATTCAAACAAAACTTGTACTCAGAAGAGCATAATACAAGAGGCTTCTCCTCAGAAATATCCCATTACATACACACTCATTTCCAACTGAGACTGAATTAATCAAACCCTATTCAATGCACTTAGGTTAACTCTACAAACCCCTTTGGATTGCAAATCAGATTGGCAGAAGCTGGAAGAAAAGGTTTGCTCAGAGATTGGGAACAAGGTAGGCATCCAAATTCACAACAGTTAATGACTCAGTCCGGCTCAGTTTCCGTTAGGCAGGTTAAAATGCATTGTTTGTACCAAATAAAGCACAAATAACAGCACTGTTTCTTGCACCTCACTGCTGCTGGAGCTGTAGGACACAATGCCCCCCACCCCTGACACTCACAGAAACTTCACCCTCAGTTTCTGGCTCGTAGATTTTCAAGTGGGGCTCACTGATGCAGGGGACTCTTCAGACAGCTCTGAGTCTCTTTACCTTGCCAAGTCCTAGAGTCAATATGGTGAGACTGTTTCTATTCTTCAAGTTGGTTTGATCCAACCATTCGTTTTCAGAAATGATAACAAAAGTGGTACTCTCATTAACACATTTGATGGATTACTCTAAAGGATTCAACCCTGACCCTTGCATTAACCTTTTTGCTCAGCTTTATTCTTGGAAGAAGAGCTAACAAGGCTGATTTCCTCATGTTCTAAGAGTGCATTATCATTCCTTTGGCCCACTGGGCAGGATGCTGTCATCTTTTTGAAACAATAGGGATATTCTTGATTTACACTGAAAAGAAGATTAATAGAAAATTGTTTGATGTGATGTAATTTGGGGGAAACAAAATCCCTTCTCTTTGTTTTTTTTCTGTATCCCGTAGAGAGTCAAGAGAATGTTTTTCAAGTAGCTGTAGGTAAGTAGCCATTACATTACCAGGACTTTTTTTGCACTTTAGCCAAAGGAAGTTTTGCTTCAACGTGCATAAAATGAACAGTCTATGATGCAGAGACACAACTATAGTCTCTCTTCCATAGGGAAACACATAAAATCCAGACTACAGTGAGCAGCCTGATATCCTTACACACTCACTCTCACATTCTTTACTCCCTATGACACTTCAGATTGTGTTGCACCATCAAAAAATTTCAGGGTGAAAGGAACCCCCCACAAATCCACTGATATCCTAGTGGGCTGCAGGCCTTTGCACTAACACCACTGAACAATCACTCTAGTCCATAAAAATGGAAATAGGACTGGCACTGCCATTTCCCCCTGGTGTTCCAGCTGTGCTCTAAAAGAAAAGGACAGCAGCTGGTATTTGTGCTGTCTTATGCAACCAGGAAGAGGAACACTTATTTTGGAATCCAGCTTTTGTTTAGGCGTGACAAAAATACCAAACTGCTCAGAAAGGAAGTTACAGGCGTATGAGAAAGCTGAAATTAAATGCATAGAAACAACAAACCTGTCGCAGTGAGGAACCTCTGCTGGCATCTCCTCAGGTGGGGTTACTCACAGGTTTGGACCTTTGGCCTCGTCTCTAGCCAAAGGGCAAGACACAGACCTGGGAGTCTTGAACGTCACTGTTCCTGAGCATGTGTTCTCACTACCACAGTCAATTGAGAAGTATCTTGAGTTAGAACTGAGTAACTCAGTTACCCACTTTAACTCCCAATGAACTCAAGTTTCTTTACTGTAGTTCCTTTCATTTCAAGAAGCTGTGGACTCCAGGTACCACGGTGCTCCTGCAGTGGGTGTGTCCCACTGCCTGTGTGACCGTTCCTGGTGCTAGAGTAGGTAACTCGACTGATGCTGCAGCACTGCAGAGACCTGCCCTCCACTCCCCAGCAGTACAGCCAGATGGCTGCTGTACCATCAAACACTGCAAAAAACTGCATCAACTGCACCTCACCACACCTCCTCCCGGGACATAAAGCCTCAGACTTTCTAGCTTCCAAAGTTTTGCTTTAACAGTATCCACCTACTTCATCTTTTTTTTCCCTACTTATGTTTCAGAGACTCAGGCAGCAAGAACACACCACTTCCCCATGCAGGATGCCTCCAGCAGTAACAAATGGACTACTTTGGAAAACATAATTGCTGGGTTGGTGTTTTCAATACATCTCTGAAAACATAATCTCTTATAATTTGAGTCCTGACTATGCTACCACCTACTAACACACACAAAGACTCACCGAAGTGGAACTGGTCTTTAGTCTCACCGTGATTAACACCTGCCACAGGAGATGCAAATTCCCTAGCAGCTGTGAGCTAGGATTAGAGCAAGGTTGAGGTTTTTGAGTTTGGGTTGGTTTTTTTTCTTCCAGTGATGAGGAGAAATAAAGAGCTTTAAGAAACATGGAAGGCAACATTTTTTTCCACCTTTCTCTTTTCCCATTTCTCAAACACAAGAGCTTTTTTTTTCCCCTTTCGGAATTTGCTTTGGAAACTTTAAATGCTGATGGTGAAATTTTTTGCAATATTTTTTAGAGCAATCTCCCTTCCTGTACTTCAAGTGCCCTACCAAATTTATTCTACCTTAACCACCTGCATCACTAGGTATTTCCTAAAATACAATTTACAATTCATGAAACATTTTCTGCACATCTGCAGAGAACTGGCTGGTTACATGGTCCCAACAACTTTTTGCAACTCAGCAACTAACCCAGATGAAATACCTTTTCTCTTGACATCACGTTTCCGAGCAACCAGTGGTAATTCCGCAAGAATTATCAGTTCTCCATGGGAAGCAAAAAGATAGGACTCAGCATCGCCAACTCCCAAAGATTTCGGGGAAGGTTTCTTGCTCCTCTCACTCCCCTGTAAAGTAGAATCAACATGTTTACACAAGAACATTGAATTTCCAGATATAATTATAGTCCTCATAAGGCCAGATAAAAGTTTGAAATAGTGATGCCTCACATTTCTGTTATTTTGTGAACTGCTTTACTTCAAAACTAATGTCTGAATCTGGTGGAGGTGTGGGTTGGGATATGTGGAAATAGCAAGATTTTATGTCTATGCTGTAAAGAAAACTTGTATCCAGATTACAAAACACCATTCTAGTGGAAATCTTAAGGTATTGAGTTGTTGTAGACACAGACAGATCTTAATGCTTTTCGGTTACTTTGAATTCCTCTGAATGCTGATACTGAAAAGTTACTGATACACAAAGCAAGTATGCATCTGAAGTCTCTCAGTATGCAAAAGATCTACTTCTGCCATTTTTCCTCAGCTTCAAAAAATCCTAATTAGCAACCGGTCCAATCTTTTAATGAGTCTGTAACATCATTTAACTCTGCAGCCACATGCTGTTCAGATTGCCTTTCCTATTTTAATGTGAGTTAAATTAGGGTTTAACTTTTACTTATCTCCTAACTTTCTCAGCTGTGAATAATCCTCACAGCTCAGTGATTTGGCTGGTATTTGTTACCTGGGACATGCTGCTAAATTGCTACTACCTGTCCTAACAAGCCCTCTGACTGAGACAGCTGACAAACGTCTAAAAACAAAATGAAAGGGGAAAACAGCTACAAATTCTCCTCAGCTTAATTGGGTGGTGTGAAAAAGGGGTTACCTCATCAGCCTTTGTAATTTTCACGGAGTAATTAAAGGATAATGTTTGCTGCAGAGGAGTTTATGAGGCAATAAATAGCTTTTGCGGCTGATTAGGTGCCAAAGCAAAGCTGATAAAGGCATCTAATAATTACAAAAGCCATTTAGTGCCTTGAATACATCTCTGCCACGGATGCAAGTCTTACTCTGTGACAGATCAGCAGCAGCCTAACGAAACGGAGAGGAGCCCTCCTTGCCTTTAGAGACCTTGGGTGGGTAACTAGAAAAATCTGCAAGGTGTGCAACTCGGCCCCAGCTCCGGGCTGATCCTCACCTGGCAGGAATCCAAAAAGCCGCAGCTGAAGCCGTCGGTTTCGCTGCTCTGCAAACGCTCCAGCAGCGCGGAGCCACCTCCCCGGGCCCCACCTGGCCGGGGCCTGCACAACCGCCAGCCTTGCCCGCCTTGTCCCGGGGTCTGAGGCCAGGGTTGGTTTTTGGGCACACAACCGCAAACCCGGGAAGGGGATGAGATGGGAACAGGGGGATGAAATGCGAAGAGGGGGAATTTGAGGCCGTCTTGCACCGGGCAGCGGCGATCAGTGGGACCCTGAGGGCAGGAGGCGCTGGGGGGATCCCCCACTGTGCCCAGCCCCGGCAGCCAGCGCGGCCTCACGGGCGCTGAGCTCCGTCCCTCCATCCCCTTCCCCCGTGAGTGCGGTGGCAGGAGCCCGAGGAGCAGGGAGGGACTCGTGGTTCTGGGGCTCTTTCTTCTGTTACGCCATTTGGAGTGTGAGAGATAGCGAGGGCATGAAGGCAGGGAAGGGTTAGGCTGGATATTAGGAAAAGGTTCTTCACCCAGGGGGTGGTTGGGCACTGGAACAGGCTCACCAGGGAAGTGGTCACAGCGCCAAGCCTGACAGCTTAAGAGCTGTTTGGACAATGCTTTCAGGAACGAGTTGACACTTACGGCAGTCCTGTGCAGGGCCAGGAGTTGGACTCGATGATCCGTGTGGGTCTCTTTCAATTCAGGATATTCCGTGGTTTCATGACTGTGAAGGCAGCGATGGCTGCTGCATCCTCAGGGCCGGTGTTGGGCCTTGGTGCTCGTGTGGAAGGGTTGTAGTTTCTCTCTAGGTTTCTGTACAGGCGCAAGAAGCTGTTAGGCATTCATGGCCATCTGCCACTTAAACTTATTTGGACTTTGAAACCGGCTGGTTTGTTTTCTCCTTTCGGGTGGCACAGCAGGCTCCTGTGATGGTGGTCAGAGCTACTTTTCCTGCATAAGTGGGAAGGGGATGAAGCAGCACACACCAGGCTCCCAGGCGTAAGGCATTCTAATTTCTTCCACAGCAGTACTGTGGTGGCTTTGCCAGCTGTGACCACATCTATATTGAAGGCAAAAATACTGCACAGTGGGAAACTGGGAGAAATAAACCAAAAAGAGCCAGGGAAAATAGGCTGACAGCAAGTGCATCCCATGTTCCTTCCTCCTCCTTTGCTTTACCTGCCCCTACATATCTCATGTAAACTGCCATGGGTTTTGGCATTTTTTCACTCTCATTGCTTTGTTTGCTGCCTAGCTCTTCAGCTGATAAATAATAAGCACAGCCAAAGAGTGATGCAACTTCTAACTGTGAGAACACAGAGTTCTGCATTTTATAAACAATAATTAACTACTGCTGACTGTGCCGGCCATGAGAAGCCTGAAATGCTGATCACATCTTGCAGCTCTCACCAGGGCAGCAAAGAAAGCAGAAGTATCAACTTAGAATTCTGCCACGTTGTCCTTTCCAGCTTGTAAATGAACTGATTATTAAACTGATATGATGCCTAAGTGGGTGAGCTTTAAATTAGTTGTAAACAAAGAGAGACACTGCTGGGCTGGCACTGACTTGGTTTTGTTATTGTGCATGATTCCTTCCTCTGCCATCTCTTGAAAACACATACTCTTGAATATGAGCATGGGCTGCATTTTGACTTTATGCCCAGAAGTGAGTTTTGCCCATTTATATTGGTATCCAAATTTGTCCAGATGAACATGAAATAGCACCCAAGTAACTAAAGTTTAGTTGACAAGATTGTTGTGGTTTGTGAGTGATGATGTTTGTAAAATAAAGGCACCAAGAATGAACAGTTGCAAGTGTCCCAGCAGTGTTTTATAATGTGGAGGTGAGGGCAGCATGGAGAAATAGATCAGAATACAGTGCAGCATTTTCCTAAAGGCACACTTGTTTTGGTAACGCAAAGTCAGAAGTCAGTTTTGCTGTTAAGTGAGGCAGCTCTGATTCAGAAGAAAGGCAGGAATTGGAATGCTTCGTTTTCTGGGAGTTGATGTATTTTTAATGTCTTCCCTCTCCGTCTGCAGCAGAGATCATGACAAATTCAACTGACTTTTTTCAAGCCCTGTTCTTGCAAAAGCAGATTTTAACATCTGCGTTAGCTCTTCCCTTGGCTTACCATTACAGATTTCTACTTGAAGGCTTTATTTCTCAGATGCTGGGCTGTGATTGATAATTAAATCTCTGCAAGTGCAGTATGAGTCACGAGAAACAGGGTCAGAATACATAAATGTGTATCTGGACAGCGCAGTATTTACTCGGAGAGAGCTAACACAGAAATGCAGCAAAAAGCAGACAAGTTAAGCACACGATCCACTTCGGCTGCTACACGGAGCAGTATTCCCATTTTCTCAATGGAGTTTCTAAGCACCCAGCCTGCATAAACTGTGAAATGTAATTACCCTGACATATGGGAAATCTCTGGCAGGCACAGCCTTGGCATGGATAGCACAGCATAGCCCTGCAAAGGCCCCTGGAACTGGAGTGCATTGGAGACATGGCCAGCATGTTCCGATAGCTCAGCTATTTCTGAGCCTCTGACTGAACTGCAGAGTAGTTCAATTTGCTGCGTCCGTGGAACAGCCATTTGGCAGGATGCAGTGTATCCTTCCTTTCTCCCTACTCCTGCAGCTTTTGCACCTGAGGCTGAATATATGGGTTTGAAGTTTCTGGTCTCTGGATCAACTTCCTTCCCTCATCTAAAAAGGGAAATTGAGCAGTAAATGTTTTCCTTTAGCATGTGGAATTTTCCTCTTACAACTTAGCGAATCCTGGTTTGAATTTTACTTTAAAAGAAAACAGTGATGGTCATCATCTGTAAGAGTTTGTTTTTGTTGATTACTTGGTAAATTGTCAGAGACACCCAACTCCAAGTTAGCTATCCAAATGACTGAGCTAAGAAAACAGAACAAGTCTCGACCATGTGACTTTTAAAATGTTTGATAGCCTTAAGGAAAGATAGATAGCCTAACAAATTTCCAAAACCCATGTGTGCTGGTTTGTGCAGAGGCAAGGCTGGTGGGTACAACTTAAGATGTAAAGTTGCAAGTTTGGATCCCAGTGGCTAGAGGAAGTTAATAAAAATTAGCCTAACAAAAACTCTCAACCTTGGCAAAGGACAACTTTTAAGTAAGAGTTTCTCTCTTGTCTTCTTGCACATCTACTGCAGCATATGCAGAGTGTAAGCATAGTGTATTTAGCTGTTGCCCAAGAGAAAAAGATAGAGAGGAGCTTGGGACAGACATTCTACTCTTTATGTTAAAGGTACCTTACTGTTAGAAATAGGAGAAAATTAAGTTTTTGTTGTTATTGCATAAGACTTATGAATGGAGAGGACTTGGCACTATAAGCACCATGCCTGCCCCAACCAACAGAGCTCATCTCAGGGTTCATATCAGCAGAGCTCTGCCTGTGCACACACAGAGCAGTTGCAGAAGAGCATCTCCTGTTTGAGTGACATCCAAGATCACTGAATTATGTCAGTGTGAAGTTAGAGCTCTGTTACCCTGCTGCTATATGGTCCTCCCAGGAGGGGAGTGGCGTTCATGTACTGGAGAGGGCAGTGCTGTCAGTCTCACACCAAAGGAAGCTTTTCCTTGCTGGGCAGAATCCCTGAGTCTGGTCTGGCTGCCAGAGTATCAACTACATCGTGATTCCTGAACAGGGAGTTGGCCTTAAAAACAGACAGTGTAACTGAACAGATACCTCCAAACCTGCTGTAGAGGAGAAGACTGGAGAGCTAGTGAAGCCACTAGAAGAGATAAGGAGCCAACTGAAAGGCTTTGACACAAATTCAAAGTCATGTCTTTTAGCAGACCACTGAAAGAATTTAGATGGATTATCATCTCTATAAAATACTTATATTCAGAGAACTGTCCTTGAAAGTAATTAACTTAAATGTGATTTAAAAGGTGAAATAAATTTTACTCTAAAGCATCTCTCTGCCTGGTTTAAAGAACTCCAAGCTTTTGATTACAAAGCAACTTAGCACAAGTACTGCTGTGGTCCTTAAAAGCTTTAAAGCTTGCCCTATGCCAAAGCTCTATTAACACTGCACACCAAGCTAGATTTAACTCTACATTATTTACCATTTGTAAGCAAGTTAATAAAAGCTTTGGTATGTGAATATGTTTTCATCTTAGAAGCTTTCCATAGTTTCTAACATGGCTTAAAAGTTGCCCTAATTCTGCTTGAATTAAGACTTAATTAGAAATATCTTCCAAAGTACAACCTGCAGAACCATGAGATAGTAGGAAAGGTAAAAGTAAGCATTTGTCTTTAAATCTGGTAATCTTAAGGTAAAATATAAGATTTGTAAAGATAATGGACTAAAGCAAAAGACTCAAACTAAATTTGAGTTAAACTAAATCACTACGTATACCTTGGATATTCAGAGTAATTTTGCTTTCAGCAAGCTTGGAAAAAAAACTTCCAAAAGCATTAGGGAGAAGGATAAAAAAAAGCAACCTAGAAACCTGCAATAGTCATAACTAAATTTGCAGAAAGCAAGCAGCTTCCTGCCTAAATGGTTTCCAAAGATAACATGCATGGAGAAAGACAGACTTGTTAGATTGAATTCTTAGTTAAACTAAGTACAACAGACACAGCAGAAGGTGTGTTTGTGCAGACCTGGTGCGTGTTTGCAGAACATAGTTCTCCATTTAGTTTTAAGTAGAATTTCAAGCAGTACTTAAGATTGGTTGAAAAGCAGCATTATGTGTACAGTTGTTTCAAAGCCGTTCTTTCCAGCCCAGAATGTGGTCACCCGTAAGAAGTACTTAATTTTCACAGGTTAGCAGGCTCTGAATCAGGAACTACATTCATTTAGTATCTGGCTTCGGTGACTATTAATGTTTTTTTGATGCTATTAAATGATGAGAGAGACTAGTTTAATTCAGTGCAAATTATACACAATGCATCAAGCCTTGAGTATGAGGCAGTGGAGCAGGTTGCCCAGAGAAGTTACAGATGCTGAATCCCTGGAAGCATTCAAGGCCAGGCTGAACAGATCTTGGAGCACTCTGCTGTAGTGGGAGGTGTCCCTGCCCATGGAAGGGCTTTGGAACTGGATGATCTTTAGAGTCGCTTCCAACCCAAATAATTCCGAGTCTCTGCATGGTTCTACTCAGTTCCTGTTTCTTTGGGCCTCCAGTGACTCCACCTGCAGTCAGTCAAGGTTTAGGCTGTATCCTCCTTGGCACTTAACAACCTGCACTAGGGGCAGAGCTGGAGAGCAAATGTTTGGTGCTGAGAATCTGACATATTTGAAGGCTTCATTTCAGCCTAGAAATAAAGAAACTTTCCTGTTCCAGCCCAGACCCTGGTCTGGTCCAGCTGAATACCCATCGAAGAGATCAAGTGCAGTTAGAGGCTTTCTAACAGCTATTTCTTGCTGGAGTTTTGCTGTAAGTGACTTCAGTTTGTGCATTGAGGACAATGCACAAGCAAGCCAGATCATGGCAAATGCTCTGCTAGTTTGAAAAGCATAGAAGAGCTCTTCACTGAATATTAAGGTAACAAAACCCCATTTTTTATATACTTGGTGCAGCACTCCTGTTGGTTTACATTTCAAAGCATTAATTCACAGAACACTTAAGATCAGTCAGTGCATATAATAATCTTGAAATAATTATTCTAAGTTCTGCCTTCCTCTGTTTTCCAGGTGCAGGAGTCTTCTTGATGTGATATCCAAGAGAGCCATTGCTAAAATTACTATGGTTGCATAGCAACCTCAATGTGATAAATAACTGGTTTAAAACAGTCCTATGTTGTCTATTTCTTTTCCAACAGGACCCAAACAGTTTCTTACCACTGCACCTAATAAAACTCTTGAAGAAAAACATATGCAGTTTTTATGACTAAAGAAGTTTCTTTATTCAAATATCTCATTATTTCTAGGCACTATCACCAAATTACTGCACCAAGTTATCTTCAAGTATGCATTATTCCAGCACTGTAACTTCTCTGCAAACACCACCAAGCCCCATCTTGTCCCCCCTGCTTGGATCATCAGCTGAACGCACAGGAGAAATTGCCTGAAGGTAGAAATTAACCAATATGATACTCGTAATCCAGCTGTAATTTCCAAAAGCGTTAGGTTTTTTATGTAGCCAGGTAAGTCTTCTCTACAGAAACAAAACTAAATATGGACAAACTCAACATAGCACTTATATATTCCCAGCTTGTTTTATTTTCATGGAATGCTAATTTAGTTACAATCTGGCAGTTCATAACTACTGAAATGTGACATTAATTTGTCTCCAATGCTGTAGAACTGTCTTGATTTATATAGTTTTAAAACAATCTTATTTTACAATACTTGAGGTCTCTTGTGGTTTTTAAGCTCTGATGCTTAAGCACACAGCAAGCTACAAACCTTAGGTTTTATATTTATACATATATTCTATTTATTCAGACAACTGCTGTAAGTTATCTATAATTTAATATTTATAAAAAGTGCATATACTGGTACATATGCACATCTAGAAACACACTTTTACTACTGCCTCCCTTTTTTATAAAAAGCTGCATAACATACAGCCATATTATTCTCACTCACTGCTATTAAAGTCTTTTACTATCTTTGTTACACAATTTTAACTATTCAATTACCTCAAACTGATGTAGGTATTTCTATGTATATTTTCTCCTAAAGAAAAAACGTCCTCCCTATTCCTTTAAGAAGCTTTAAATCATGCATCAGTTTAGTACACAGTCACTTTTAGCATGGATTTTAGAATCCTAGACAGTGTAAAATCTACTTCTGGAAAATGTCTGTCTGTATATTTAGTTTCTTCTTTTAGTTACAAAAAATATATAGGATTGAAACATACTGAATACATGCATCTCTCAAAGTGGCTATATTCTAGCCTTATAGATAAATTAAAAAAGTACACCCCTGCTAACAGGATGCAAACATGGCCTCAAATAGGCCATTACCTGTATTTAATAGAGCTCATTACATTAAAAAGTTCAAGTCAGCTGTTCTCACAAGATGGTGTCAAAAGACTGAAGAGCGTGATATATTTATAGTCAATATACAAAGGTGGGTGCACAGGCTTAGTGCCATTCCATTATTCAATACTTTCAAGGCTTCTAGGCTTTGCCTCTGGTGATGTAAGTCCTGAAATGATCTGAATGAAAGCTTAAGTTGAAAATTGCTTTTTTAACACACCATAAAAGCAAGTTGTGTTTAAAAGAAAAACGTACACTGAACAACCTGAAGTACTCACTGAAACAACTGTACAAAACTATTATAGATACAGAAAGAAATAATGGTGGACTTAACTGCAAACACAAGTAACACTTGTTAACAAATGTAAAAATCTGCTTTGTTTTAATTCGTCTACCAAGTAAGAATTTGCAGCTGTTCAGAACAAGTAAAATTCAAACCACCTCACAATGTTTACATTTGAAGTTTTTATACAGTGCAAACGTTTAAGACAGAATAACTTCCCAGTGAAACAGCTGACACTACTTCGTGCCAGTCTTTTGAAGATTCTTCTTTCAGTAAGTCTATTTACACATTAAGCTAAAGGTTCACTCTATATGCTTTGAAGTTTGCTGAATATCAGCAGAAAAATATGTGAACTAGCAGCAGTTGTATTACAAATATGTGATGGTTACTTTAATGAATGCATAAAGTTTTCAAGACTGTATTCAGTGTCATACTGCTCTTGATCCCATAGTTCTCCAAGGTTTTCGAGTACTGATTTCATTGATGCTTTCCCAGAAGAGGTAGAGGTATCTGCTTTCTCAGTTTTTCCATCCTTTGCAAAAGAAAAAAAATTCCTGTTAATATACAGAATGATGTTTTCAGGAATCTAACAAATTCTTCAAGTCTGATAATTCTTCTGGGGAAATATCACTTCCTCCTGTTGTTCAGAGAGATGTCTACTATTCGTCAGTCCAACTTAAGCGTTCGTGTGATTAAATTTTACATTTCAAAGCAAAGCTTTTCCCTAAGCTGACTCTATTTTTGGTAGGTATTTGTAAAAATGTTTCTTTACCTTGTCAAGAGTGAACAGATCAAGAAGCTGCTCTGTTCCCATGCTCTGCAGGCTTGCATTTTCTTGGCTGATCACTGTATTTGCAATATTCATTTTGAACTTTTGAAGACCCATGATCTTCTCTTCCAGAGTTCCCCTGGTTATCAGGCGATATACATTAACAACACGTTTCTGAAAGAAAAAAAAGCACACTTAGCTAAAAAGTGTCATCTTAGGGTATTCAGGAAAGCATAAGCTTTTAGTGTTTATCATGGCCAGTCTGGTGGCAGTTTGGCTTGGAGTTACCCTTGAGTAACTGTACTCAGTGTGAGCGGTGTTAGATGGAAAGCACAAGACTGTGCCACTATATAGTAGAGGCATCTTCAGTTGCATCTGTACTCCAGAAGAATTCACTGCTTTTTACAGCTCTAGGGGAAGAATAGCAGCAGTCATTCTTGTCCTGTCCAAGCACCACAGGAGGACAAACCTGTGCGCTGCCCCTTCAGTTCCTTGTCTCAGTCCTCAGTAATCTCCTCCTCCACTGAAGTGTGATTCTTCCCTGGCCTCTCCCCAGCAGCTCAGGAATTACAGAAGAGAAGACTTACCAAGTTGGGGACAGAATAAGGAAGTACACTTCAGCAGCTGGCATATTTGCAAGAAATAAGTATGAAAGGAAGCTTGGTGGAAACCCACAGATGTCCCTTTCTTACACATTACAATCTCTCTCACGCGAGTTCAGCAAGACAAAAGCCACCCTTATGGGAAATGAAGAGGTTTTCACCTGCCCAATGCGATGTGCCCGATCCATGGCTTGCAGGTCTCTCATTGGGTTCCAGTCATGTTCCACAAATACAACTGTGTCAGCCCCTGTCAAGTTAAGTCCCAGTCCACCAACATGAGTGGTGAGCAAAAGAACATCTATAGATGGGTCATTATTAAACCTGCATACAAGAAAAAGTTAAGTATGGTAAGTTTCATTTAAATAAAGAATTTATGAACCTCATCTGCTTTGAGGCAGACAAAAAACCCAATTTTGCACCATATAAATAATGCAGTTCCTTAAAGTTGGCCTCATAGTGGTTATGAGGGGATAATGCATACCGGGAAACAATGGAATGTCTCTGCCCAGCAGGGATGCTGCCATCCAGTCTTAAGTAAGTAACTGAAGGTAACTGAGGTCTGAGAAGGTCGTGCTCCACTATATCCAGCATACTCTTCAGCTGACAGAAGATAAGCACTCTGTGCTGGGCCACAACAGCTTCTGTGCCGCTCTCTGAAGATCCACCATTCCCCAAACCACAGTCTAGCAGCAGCTTTAAGTAAAAGAACATTAAGGTGTGTCATTAAAATGATTGCAGATCTTATGTAAACATTGACATTCACTGATTATCAAAAGTAGAAATGAGATAAACAATAAACTGCAGAAGGAAGTATGTAAATGACAGTCACTTAAACGACAAGAAAGCAATGTTTGGCTTCACGGTCAAACTACAAAAACTTAAAGAGTCACCAGAAAGCCATTTTCCTTACTTAAATTGTAAGTAAAGCTGTGTAATGCAATCTAACTTTACCAAGGAAGTAGTCTCCTGTATAATAAATATGAAAAAAAAAGATCTGCAACAAGAGGGACAAGAATAAAATAGAAGTAAGTTTCTTCATATGCCAACAAGTTATATCAACATCATCACCGTGAAGACTCTGCTTTCCCTTCCCTCTTGAATTATCAGGGAAAATAGGGCATATCCTGAAACACCCTTGCATTCTTTTTCATTTGCTACTTAATTTTATTAAGAAGAGTTTTCATATTGATGAAATCTTAAATAAACATCCTAAACTGTAACACCAGTACAGACACTTAGGAAATTTAAGGCACACCACACATCCACTTACTTGTTTTAAAGCAGACAACTTAGGTGCATGTTGGATATCTCGAAGGGATGAATTCTGAGCTGCAAGTTGCTCTGTAATTCTTTTATATTCTGGATGCTGGGTTGTGAGCACTAATGCTGGATGGTTGCAGAGCTTCCGTAAGTACTGCAATGCCTTTAATTATTTCAGAAATGAAGTTCAAAGAAATAATTAGGAAGAACACAGTTACAGAAAAAGGATTAACAGAATTGATACTCGGCCACATTTCACAATCTGGACTTTATGGTGTATTTTCATCAAAACTGCACATTTAAAAACTGCATTTCAAATTGTATCCAAACACCTCTATACTCGTGATCTTGGTCCCCCCAGATTACCACTTCCCACACTTTCATCTGAGTCTACAATACAGGAAATGGGTTTGGGAGCAGTGCAGAGCCTTTGAGAATAATTGTTTCCAATTAACCAAAGTTAATTTGCAATTCTGTAAGATCATGAACCTTCACAAATTCAGATCTAACCTTAAGGAAACATTTTGTCTGTGTTTTAGAATCTTAATGTTGAAGTGTAACAGCTGATGAAATCAGAATTACTTCCCTCATGCTGAAGTTTTGCTCTCTCAGTACTCTGTTTTTACAAGATCCACAAAACAGCTGAACACCAGTTGAGCAGACCACGTTAAAAATACAAGACAGTGTTATGCTTAATAAGACACAAACAAAAATTTCAACGCAATAGCTATATATCATATTCCAGCCACAAATACTCTATTTAAATCATATGGACACAAATGTCTAAGTTTACTATTCTGATTTTTGTTTTTTACTAATAAATACAGTTACCAAAAATGTATGTACTAAGTAACAAAAGTAACTGAAGAAATATGTACCTGAAATACATGACCTGTAGATTTAAGCTTTGGTTTTTCAGTTTCTTCATTCAGTGAAATTGAAGAAACTGTTTCATCAATATCACATTTGGCACGAGACTTGGCAAAATCTTCATAAAGCTGAACCTGTAGACCAGACAAGAGAATGAGTGTGTTTTCTCTTGACAGAAGATAGACAGTCCTCTTCAGAGTTTAGTTTCAAGTTAAAATTCTGAATTATCATACATCAAGAAAGCTATTTCATATCTAACACAAGATAAACACTAACAACAGAATCTCTTGCCATTTATTTTCTTTCAACTTGGAAGCTGTTATTAAAAAACAAATCTGCAGATGCCTAGATGTTGTTCCTGAACAATGCCCAAAATTAAGCTCAAGAAATACTCTATTACTGCAGGACTGGAATTATTTTTTTTAAACACATACTAGAAAATCCTTTTAGTACATCCAGAGAATGTCAGAGCTGATATCAGACTGACACAGGAATACAGAATTCATGCCTTTGTGGTCTTAACTGTGCTGAAAAATAAACTTTCAGCCACTTTTTAAGCATACCTGTAGAGGACTGAGAATACAATAATAATCTTGAATAATTTTGGGAGGAAGATCTTGCAGCACATCCTCTTTCATTCTTCTTAGCAGGAATGGCAGGACTTGGCGGTGCAGTGCTTCCATGGCAAGCACCCCTAGTGAGGGCAACAGCAGCAGTGTTTTAGAAGAAAAGCACTTTTTACCAAAACTTTCAGCTCCCCCTCAATCTCTGATGTTAGAACTGACCACACTTTTTCTTTTCACTAGCAGTTCTCATTTAAAAGGCTAAAACAAAAACCCAAAGATTGAACATTTGATCCATACCAGCCTCTTGCTCTCGACTGGAGCTTCGGGCATCTCTGCTCGCCAGGATTGGTTTGCCGTAACGAGCCGCAAACTGGCGTTCAGTGCCCAAGAATCCTGGCATTAGGAAGTCAAACAACGACCACAACTCTAACACGTTGTTCTGAACATAAAAGAAACATTTGATAAATTATTTTCAAAAGTAATAAATTGTTGCAAGGTATCAGAAAAAATATCCATGTATATTTAAAACCCTACAAACCTCACACTACAACCCAGTCCCAAGCTGCTGGAGCTTGGCTCTTCCATCTATCTGAGTTACAGGAATACCTCTGCATGCACTTGAATGTATAAATGGACTTCCCACTGTGTCCAGTGCCTTAAGCCACACCCTGCATTCTTCTGGTTAACAAAACCCAGGACACACCAGTGGTCTTAGTCCTGGGTGAGACAGATACTGCATGGGCAGTATCACTGGGACAAAGCTCAAAATCTGAAGATCTCAGAACTGAGTTTCCTGCTAATTTTAATTTCCTGCTTCCCTGCCTGACACTTAAAGAGGAAGTGGCAGAGAAAGTCTTGCTGCCGACTCCTGAACCATATCAGTATCACAAAACCTGCATTCATTCTCCTATACACAGGTATACCAGGAAAGGGAAAAGATGTTGTTTTGAGCATTTAGCAGTGAACAGCTGTTTCACAATATATATACTTTGAATGCGATGACTGATAAAAGGTTCAATAAAACAGAGTGCAAGATAAACCTATTTTGTTTACTTTCTACTATTAATCTGAAACAGAAAATCAGTTACCTGGATTGGTGTCCCAGAAAGAATTATCCTGTAATTAGCAGTCAGCTGTTTTACTGCTTTTGACAGCTTTGTTTTTCCATTTTTTATTACATGGCCTTCATCAAGAATGCAGTAATTAAACTTAATATTTCTAGAAAAGAAGAACACACACTTAAGTAGCATTTAAAATTCTAAGCTATTAAAAACCTCAGAAAATAAGCCAATTCTTACCTGAAGAAGTCAATGTCATTTCTTACAACATCATATGAAGCCACTATGAGATTGTGTCTTTTCACCTGGTGTTGCAATCTTAAGGAAAAAATGAAGAGTTAATTGCAGTGTTCCTTACATGTTATTATTTCAGCCTTTAAAGGTACCACCACAAGTGTTACCACGCCCACAAACTATGCTTCAGTAGTAGTAGTAAAGTGAATTGAAAAATTCCATGTATGATATTTTACTCTAAACCAGTTCTAAATGTAAGATGGATTACCTTGCTCTCTCAGTAGGAGGTCCTGTATAGTGCAATGGATTAAGATATTCTTTTGAGCAAAATTTGCCCACTTCATCCACCCAGTGTCCCGTGAGTGTAGGAGGACACACCACCAAGGAGGGAAGAGGAACACTGTCCACCAGTTTTGTTCTTGCATATTCCCGAGCCCTTTAAGAGTATAAAATAGAGTTTTAAAAAAGTTGTTTTTCAGAGAAGAGTTGAGGTGGGACCTGGTCCAACCCCCCCTGTTCAAGCACAGCCACCTACAGTTACAGTTGCCCAGGACTATGTCCAGATTCATTACCACAGATAAGACCTATCATTAAAGTCTAAGACAGAATGTTATTTGTTTAAGCTTACCTGAGGCAATGATCACCTGCAAGAATGCAAATAGATTGTAAAGTTTTTCCTAAGCCCATGTCATCACAAAGAATTCCATGAAGTTTGTATTTATTGAGAAATGCAAGCCAGTTCACTCCATCCTGAAATCAGAAAAGGAGAGTGCCTCAAGTAAAAACTGGCTTTTTGCTAGTTAAGCTTCAGTTCAAACACCTATATGTTCTATCACACAGCACTGCCAAACTAGGAGCTGGTTTCCCACCATAAATGCATCCACTACAACCCATTCACTAAAAAGTGGGGGGAATAAAGGGAACAACAAACATCCAAATGGTACAGTGAGGCCTGGCTTTGCAGTGGTGGGCTGCCACAGTCAGTGTGAGCAAGGCACAGCCCATTGGCCATTCCCAGAAAAAAAGGCAAAATCCATAGAGGGGGAAAAAATATCATTAGAACAGCATAAGAGGCATGCGTTACTTTATTTGTTCTTCCTTATCCAGAGTCCAAGATACACATTGCACACCTGAAACCACAAAACTCAAAAAACCCACAAGAACAATGCCAGTACCTGAACAACTCCTACTATTCCATGAAATCATATCAGACTGGAACTTTTAAAATAAAATGTAAACTGTTACCTGCTGGTATTTTCTGAGCTCCGCTTTGATTGGTACTGGAATTTCATAGTTCTCCAGTTTTTTTCCATCCAGTAATTGTTCTAGAAAGTGACGTTCTTTAGCCTTCATTCTGATTAATTCTTCGGACATGTTTGGTGGGTCTGGTATTCCAGCCTAGAATAACATTTTTAAAGCAGTCATGTTAAGGGCTCCAGGACTTAATTGCCACACAGAGAAGAAGAAATTAAACCTCATAATCACTTAGACATTTTCAACAGACAGACAGTAAAGTTCTGCAATCTTCTCAACTGTATGAATCTAAACTCAGGATTTAAATACTATATTCAGCTATACTTGTTTGATTACTTGCAGGTGAACACATGCAGGGCTGTAAGGTACAAGAGACAAATCCTGCCCCAAGAGGACACATTGAAAAGATTGACAGAAATCACATAAAAGAAGCATGACCAGCATTTTCTAAGATTATACAAAGACTGAGCTATTCTACCTCTAATCAGAGAGTTTATCTGGCTGGCTAGAGAATCCTATGACCCCCACTACTTTTGAGCCACAAGCTACCATCCAAAGTTTGATGGATTCTTCTCCTACTTAGTAGAATTAGATCTCAAGTGATACTGAAATCCATAGGATGAATTCAAGCAGTTGGAAACTGCCGGGAGAACAAAAAACCTGAACCCCTCTAGGTTTGTAGCAGCAGACCTTTACTTCCTAGGTACTCCCCATACCAGCCCAGAAGCCCAAAGAAGGCATATGGGGGCCAAAATATACTCACTCTTGCTTGCTAAAAACATACAGTAGCAGCAGAGGCACTGCTATTTTCCACACCATCACATCTTTAGGTAATCCCATATTTCTGGGCCACCTCCATCTTTAGTCAGCTTTACTTCTAAACCCAACTTACTAATCACTTACAGAGGGCTCCTGGCTAAAATATACCTCTATCAAATAATTCCACCATGTATGTGGTTACAAAGGGGGATGTCAGTAGTGCCCCAGCAAGGTATTTAAGTACACACATACACAGAGACAGCAGCCTCCTTGTTCAATGCTCTGCCTACACTCCCTTTTAGAATTTATCTGCAGTATGAATACTGTGCCAGGTAATTTGGTTCAAGTATATTGTCAACTTGCAGCAGGATTGCTTATCAATACAGGCTTGGTCAAGTTGAACCATTTATCTACAATCCTTCTCTCAGTCGTACATTTTTATGGTTGAAGGAATAATCAATTTGAGCATAAAGATGCAGGAAACACGGCATAGTTAAATTCCCCCAACTTACCTGATGCTATTTATTTATTGTTAAATAAAGCTCAAAATACTGTTCCATGACAATACTAGTATTTTCTCTCATTATTAATATACTTCACTCTACGCTTGCATATTTAAAGCAGTTCAATAACTGATACTGAACTTATCTTAACAAGAAAAGGAAATTTTAAGGCACTTCTTGCATAACTATGGAAAAGTATGAAGTGACCATGCATATGCATGCAATTAATAAAACAAGTACAGTACATTTTTAAGAGATGCTAACTAAATTTTATTAAAATAGCTTTAAAACCCCCCAAACCCTACGCTATATGTATGCCAAAGGACTGTGTTTAAGATGCACATGAAGAAGGGCACTGGTGCAAATGGCACTGCAATGAACATGGTAGAAATTAAGTTCTTCTCTGTTCACGCTCACCATCTCAGTGTAAGCGCACCAAGTAGGTGCTCATGTTAAGGCAGACTGCTAGTTATCAGATTCTAAGGTTCTATAATGCTAAATTAAAAACTGAGATAATAAAAACCCATTAAGCTGACAACTCTTTTTCATTATTGACGTGGAAATTCTAAACTGTCTTCTATTACCATCTGGTGGTCACATTAAGTTACTTAGAAGCACTGCAGTCCTTGATGCACAACATTAGAAGGTGGCTGAGGCATGCAAGTTGTAGCAGGAGTGAAAAACTGAAGCAGATCTGTACTCATTAAACGCTACTGCATCATAATACACAATATTTTGCCTAAATATGTAGGGTGGTGCTTTTTGATTTTAAGAACTAGCAATAAGTGACTCTCCTTATCCCCACACTATTTCTATGACTGTTATTTTTGATTTTTCTTTTAAATCAGTACTACTTTTGTGCATTTCTCTTGACAACATGCACAGCAACACACATACCTACGGAGAGTGCACATATAACTCCTAAAACTTTTAGGAGAAAGAAAAGCAGCATTACACACAAAATTAATAAATCTCCCATTTGTGTACACAGCTGAAATGAGCTTCTTATAAAAAGAAATTTTATTTTAACATTAAATTAGAAAACTGCTAACACAGGGTCCAATTTTTCTCGTTCTGCTTCTAAAGGACACATCTTCTATTATCTCATATGGACTGAGCACCTATAAAACCAGTTACTCATTCAGCATTTAATAAGCCAGAAGCCTGGTCTTTGCAGCTGGTGAATGAGTGGATCCAGGACAATTTACATACTTCATATACTTACAGCTCGAGCTTACCTCAAGAGGCATCAGTCTAATCAGTGTTGCAAAGCACTGAGTAGCCATAAAGCGTACACTGTTTGTCTGATCACTCATTCTACCCAGAACTGGAACCACGAGAAGAACAATGTATGGAACAATACCAACATCCAGCTGCTCCATCACACCTGGAGTGGTTATTAAGGAAACAGTTTTTACCAGTTCAGGTTTGTCTGACATATATACACCCAGGAGATTTCACACTCGCTAAGTAAAAGTCATTAATTCACTCAGGTGAATGAGATTTCTAGTAACAAATAAATGCAGAAGCAGGGAAATCTGATCTACCCAATTACTTTGAGCCAGCAAAGTGCATGGTTTGAGAAACTGAATTACCTCCACCAAAATATCACTTGGTAGATAAAATAGAGACAATAGAAATGAGAGTTTCTTCTGTTTCTTTCCACAGGAGAAAAAACAGCTTAGTATTTTATTTAATTCATCCTCTCATTTTTTTCAGGCAACCGTTTTTGTTCACCCAAATGAAGCAACAGCAAAGAAGTTTCCGTATTTTTGAATACACACGAAAGGATACACGCAAGTGCTTCAATTGCGCCTTCTTGTTTGGTGTTGTCATCTATTGCTCCCAGCCATGGTAGAACTTTCTCTAGAAAGATATTCATTGTTTCCATGGTTGCTATTTTGCTCATAACACCCACACAACGGGAAGCCATGTGTCTCACAGCAGTGCTGGGATGTTGAAGGCACATGTAAAGATGAGGCAAATGCTGTATTAACTGATTAAAAGAAAAAGGTGTGGGGAATAAAGGTTAATATCAATTATAAACAAATTAGTGATTTTTTTTTGAACTACAGAGTCTCTTTAAGTCATTTAAGAATGCTTAAAATGGCTCCTTTGCAAGATATAATTGCTTAAAACTAAAAAAATAATTTCAGAAGAAAAACACAGTTTGAACTTTGAACATGTATTACTCCCCAATACAGATATAATTCAGAGTAACAAAATATTTAGCATTTCAGTCAAAATGAAAATTAATGAAGCCCTTAGTTAGCAAGGAAGTGTTTCACACTGAAAATACAGTACTAAATATCCAGAACATTTTATTAAAAAAAGAATTATTTCTTAAATACAGATACGTAGATTTAAGAATTCCTTCCAGCTAGCAAATCTGTCCTAGACACTCATCCCCTTTGAGTTTAGGCAGATTAATTATTCATGCTGGGAATCTCAATAATTCTTTGTGACAAGGAAGACACCCGGAAGGAAATCTGCATCTCCCCAGCAGGGCATGCACATATGTCTTTGGTGCACTTATGTGTCTTCTTTTTAATGACTGCAGATACACTTTTGTATGGGATAATTTAAACAAATGGTCAGGTTTTTCCTAGTGTGAAAGTCCTGAAATACTAGCTTTGATGAACCAAGTTCAGCCTCTTTGACTTTCTATGAACTTTTTTAAAACTGCATACAGTATGAGCACCACCAAAATCAATCTACACAATAACTACATACCACATATATGTGTGTATATATAAAATGCACATATTAAAAAAGCCTTTCCATGTCATATGCTAAATGCACTAAAAATCACTTTGGTATTTTATTAAAATAGGTAAGAAAAAATTCCACATGATTCTTCTCCATCTGCTCAGAATTCTATAGCCATTCATTATACCCATCCTTTCCAGAGTTCCGGCCTACTTACTCCTTGCATGGGAGCCTTGCCACGTATTTTTGTCATCCTGTTGCCCTTCTCTGTGTCTCTTCCTGAGCTACTATACTTATTCTGAAATAGAGTACTGCAGATAGGCTAGTACTGAAAATTGTGTCAGATGCAGCCATAACGATGACTTTTTTATTCTGTTTATCTGCTTTGTTTTTTTTTTTTCCAGTACTTTACTGATACTTTCTCAGAACTATCCTAGCTCGGGGAACTCTCTCCCGAGTAGAAACAGACAGTTCAAAGAAAGAAGTAATTTTTTAAATAGTCAAATCTAGTCTACTTGGAGGTAAACTGAGGTCTCCATAATTTTTGCATTCCCTGCACAGGCAGCCTTTCTGACAACCTTCAGCCTGGTACAGACTAGCCAGGCAGTAAACTAACTTTATTACTACCATTTTGCCTTCACTCTGGCCACACAAACTGCATGTCAGACTATTGTAAGTCAAACCATTTCAGTCAGCCACACATTGCTGCATAACTGTATTTTCATCTGTATGTTCATAACAAACAAAAGGCATCACATTATCAGTCTGTTCTCCCGGTTTAGGAAATACAGAATTAGAATACAGCAGAGCAGAGATGCTGATTCCAGTGTAACACAATAGCATAAATATTATTATAACTCAATGTTGGACACAATCTTATTTAGGATCTCATCCAAAAAAGGGAAGGCCAAGGCTAAATTTTTAGGTAGCTGTTTGCTTTTGTGGTTTATTCTACGACCTGCACAAACTACAGAATTTAACATCCTATGGAATACATGGGAAAAAACAGCTTTAAAACTGCACAGATTAACTGCTGAAGGCTATGCCTTCAATTTATCAAGACTAGAACAGAGGACTTGGAGAACAGGCATGCTACTGAGTGACTAAAATACCATTTGAGCAAAATCAGAAAAACATCTAAAAAAGAAAAATAAAGACTTGAACCACTAGCGATAAACAGACTGAAGTGTTTCATACAAAAGCTGATTACCAGAGGATGTAGTTGAGTATCCATTGAAGCTGCTGTTGTTTCAAAAACCTGCAAGGAGTTTACCAGCTCCTGGGCCGGAGCATCTCCTTTTTCCAGTAACGACTTTCGGTCTGGTAAAAACAGAAAAGGTGTTCAGTTTAAGACTGACATACTGGCCCCAGCCTGCCACCCCTCTCAGCTTAAATCAGAAGTGTAATTACCAAAATTATTTATGTGAATGTTGTTCCTCAACGAACCAACCATAGCATCCCAGAGATGTGGCAATCCCGTTGCCATTTCAGCACCAAAATGTTTAGCTATAGTAGATAAGGCAAATTCAGCTCCTCTTCTCTGTACAACATAAGGTTTCTGAGCCTAGAATTAAACAATTTAACAAAGTAGTGAGGTTAGATACACTTAAGAATTAACAACTATTGTGAAGGGTGACCTCTCATTACATAGGCTCTCAATTCTGATTGTGTTTATACTGACCTACAACACATTCACCAACAGGTTTTTTTCCCAAGTTACTTTATTCTTTATACATGTAAAAACCCAAAAATCTTTTATAGCCAATTATTTAAAGGCTGTAACTTTGAGATTTGGCCTTTGCTGATACTAGCCCATTTCAGCAAAACATTTTCCAAGTGGTTCCAGCTCCAGAACCTTAGATATTGCCAATACAGTGACACCAAGAACAGTAACATACTAGAAAACTTACAAGAAACAATACTTAATTTGCTATTTATCCCTCTCTCTTGCTTCCACCCTCTCTGGCAAGCAGAATTCATAAACACTAACCATTAAGAACAAAATCCACAACACTGTTTAGGAATCACAGTCCCACCTAGGACCTTATTAAAATATACCGAAGTTCTAAATTAATGAAAGAGTTTAGAACATCAAGTATGAAAGTCACACAGACATCCTATTTCACACAGTCATATTTCAATTACTGGTTTTAGTGCTTCAGAGGCATCCAGCAGGCACTGAGATGACCAACACTAACATGGGCAGGACGCAGTTTGCATCCTCTTGGGTTTGTTCCACATTTTGTGGAAATCCACCTGCATGAACTTATATTGATATTCATATTCTACAGAGACTATAAAATCTCAGCAGTTATTTATGTTCTTAATGACAAACATTTAAAACATCAAACAAGCTGCTTACATCACAAAGCTTCCGTTACACAAAACCCTGGGCATCCCTATGACAATGGTATCAACTCCAGTGAATTCAAAGTAATGGAAGCAAAGGGTGGATGCGAAGTCGCAAATTCAAGCTTTTGAAATGTACCTCATCAAGTTCTGTAGGAATGCTTCCACTGCTGCCTGTGGGGAGATCTGCAATAGGGGCTTTTGGAGCTTTTGGAGTAGGACCTCGCCGACTTGTGATGGCAAAAGCAGCTTTCTGATGTCTGTACAGTGTAATTATTCCCCTGTGCTTAGTAACTGTGTGCTGCATCCCATCTTTATCAGAGTTGGGCCCTAAAAGAAAAGGGAGAACAGCTGACAACAATTTAAGCTGCAGTTTAACACATAGCGGGAAGTGAGAGCTACCTACACATCATCTGCTGATTGTGCTTTAAAAAACCCTTAATTTTTTCCATCCTTGAGGACAATGGCACTTCACTACAGAGAAGAGTTACTCTGCTAGGTGCACATTACAGACTTGGAACGAAAAGTTAAGTGTGCGAACTGCCAGAAATTCTTATTCAGCAAGAAGCACAGGTAATACTTCAACCAAACATAAAATGTTGGCACAATTTTATTTCATAAAAAGCACATTATGTTCTAAAGTTTAAACGAACCTATGTTCTATGTCCTCTACAAACAGTTCAGTACTTCTATCATGATACAATAAAAGATGCCATCAGTATCTTTGGATTTGTTGATGTTTCTATTTATACTAAAGAGCTTCATTTTCAATCAGATATGAATATTATTCTACTCTGAGATAAAGGAGGACACATTAAGAAAGGGTAAAATGTACAATATTCAAACCTTAAAGCACGTTAGAATCTTTGAGAGTACAAAGATCTTAATTGGGTTAATCTGGGTTGTTCATTCAATCCATACATTTTCAATAAAGGACAGACATTTAAAGAATCCATGACCATTGCATGCATAGGATTATTTTATTCATTTTGAACACTGTCCTCATCTTTTTATCTTATGATTAGCCTATGGAATGTAACACAAGTCACACAATTTTGACAGGCTACTTTAATTTCCATTTTTACTCAATTTCAAAGAAAAGCTTAACATCTATAAGTGAAATGTGACCATAACTGGATAATAATCAAACAAGAATCAATACTTGGAAATTGGAATTAAAGTATTTTATACATATATTTTCTGAAAACAATACACATTAGTTGCACACAGTTTAAAATACCTACATGAAATCATTATTAATAAATAAATACTCAGATGCTGGCATCTTAAAAGTCACTGAAAACAAATCTCAGTCAAACACTCATTTCAACAGTTCAGAAATAAGCACAGGCATACAGTAAGAATGCTGGCAGTCTTAGATGTCATACCTTTTGAGTTTTCATGGCTACTCTGAGGCTGTGCAGGACATGCTGCTAGTGGGGTAAGATGTGGATCCACACAGAGGGAGTTGCAGAGATTTTTTATGATCTTTGAATTGGGACAAGGAGACCTTGTTGTACACTGCTGAAGTAACTTTGCTATACATGAAGCCACATAGTTCTGTACAAGTGTATTCTCTTCTTTTTTGATAGCTTCCATTAAGGGTTTTATAACAGGATTTAGTTTCTCTGGAAGCTGCTGCAAGTTCACAACTGCACATGCAGCAAAGGTATGGACTCGCAGATGCAACACTTGCCATTCTTGATTTGTTTCTGTGACAGTCATTTGGACTTGCTGCCGTTTACTGTCCAACTGTTGCAGAACTTTAGGATTCAAACTAAAGGATGATGTCACCTCATTGAAAACAGAAGTAACCTAACAGAAAGGAAAAAAAAGAATTACAAATCTGTTTCATTTACTGTAAAATGGGATATCCTCATGGCACAACATGAGTCACTCGACCATATATCACCATCTCCATTTTCCCAGTAAATAACAGGAAATGCTCCAAAATGTAGTTTCTGGGAAACGTGAACTGCAGTTCAAAGAAAATCAGGCATATCGTAGACATTTAAAGCATAGATTCCCAAAGCTACAAGAGCAGTTCATGTACTCCTGCAAATTTAGATTGCCCCATATCTGTTGGTTCTACCTAGATATTCTGGAAATATGTAAGCATGTGACAGAGTAGCAAAGCAGAATGTGAATATAAGAATCCAGAAATATTGTGCAGGGTCAAGTGCACGAACAAGTTGTTTCTGAGCATTTTCTTTTGATGACAGAGACTGGGATAAAAATCTAAGAAAAAAGCACAACAAAGTAGTTGCAGAACCTTCCATATCCTTCCCCACTCACAACTGGTTGACTACTGTTGCTTAAGTATTTCATTGGAAAAGATTAAAAGCAGATTAAAAGGTCAGGGGCAAGGGAGGAGAAGGTCTAGAATTTACATAGTCTATTTACAAGTCTTTTGACGATGGTTTTGAAGCCTGCTTTGTTTTCTTGTTTGTAGATTTCAATAGTGAATCCACATCTGGGATCAGAACACTCAAATTTTATTCTCCTATTAGGTATGTACCTTGCACTGCACTTGATTTTTGTCAGACTGTAAAGACACCTCAGGGGAAACAGTAAGCATCTTTACACATTCTTTTTTATGAGATATGCAAAGGTCACCACATTATTTCTGCAAGTTACTGTCTATGCAATAATTATGCTGAAGGTGCATTTCAAGACAAGAGCAGATTTGAAGGAAGGGCAGGCATGCCTCTACTTACCAGCTCATTAGCTTGATCTATTGTAAATACACTGCAGTTCACTCTGTTTCCAATGTCAATGTGTGCATCAGCTAACAATGAGATGAGTTGTTTACATTCATTTTGCATTCGTGTAAAAGGAACAGCAATTTCATCATAATAGAGATGTTCAGAAAGGACCCCAAGTAAACGAGGTTGAACACAAATAGCCACAGCTGTACACTCCTGTAAAAGAAAACAACAATTTGAATTTCTGAATAATCACAATTTCTTTTCTTCAGTCTTGGGCAGCTCAATCTAGATACAAAAATCCAGTTTCCAGAGGGACCATTAACATTAATAACCCAGAATATTAAAGATAAAGTATTAGGAACAAAAAGTCTGCCACTAGAAATGATAGTGAGAAGAGAAAAGACAATCATCTTAAAAGGAATCACTGACCATTAGATAAAAGGCATCTTGAGAATAGACTCATTTGTAGAGAAAATGTGAGCATATTTACTGATTCATAGTTCTGACAGCTGGCATTTACCTACTGAGTACTGTATTCCTCCACTGTCTAACAATCAAGATTTTGGTATTTAGATGTATAAACACCATTTTAGCTTACCTACTGAAATCTTATTTCAAACTAACTACCACACAACAAGTAGTGGATTGAGATAGTAAGTAAAATTTATTTTTGCTGCAGAAACATCCTACCTTTTGCAAGGCTGCCCACTCACAGATTACTAACGCAACACTAATCCTCTGCAAGGCAGATTTAGAATTCAAGTGGAAGAGCAGTAGCTGAGCTAATGATTCAGCTGGCTTTATTTCTTGAGTAACAGTATTTACACCTGGGTCACAAATGCAGCAACAAAGTGCTCCCAGCAACCTAACAAGAAGAAAAAGAACAGTCACTTCAATGCTACAATTACTCTGCAATTTATGATTCAAAATGAAGATGCCAAAATAGTAATGAGATTTTGGCAAAACCACTATATATTATGAAAAAATACATTGCTTTTAAGTATTTTTTTCGTATTTCCAGTAAACTGACTTTGCTGCCATCATCCGAGCACGCATGACAACGTAATCCCTGGTTGCTGGATCTTCTGCAATGCTGTCTGCCCCAGCAATGTATTCCTGAATCACTTCCTTGTTCTGGGTTTGACCTTGACGCAGTTTAGCACCTGCCTTTTCCTATGGAATAAAGGAGAGGTTGAAAGTTTGTTTGTAATGAAAAGATGAGTTAATATTCCATAACATTCCAAATAACCACCACGCTATGAAAAAGTTGGACTAAGAGAATACTTCTTGGGTAACAGACTTCTTAAAGTAGTCAATACTTGTAAATCACCTCTCCAATATCAGCATTCTGTAGTCCAGTTAAATGCTTGCTATATTCCTTCACTATAATATTAAGGTTAGTACTCAAGATACAGCTGATGAACACACAGAGGAAAAAGGAAACCTCTCCGCATGTTTTCAGAAGTAACACAATGCTTTTGGATTTAACTCAGTCCTGCAAACAGGCTTTGGAACCATGTAAATAAAGACTTTATAAAGTATCCACATAGAGAATGCTACACAGCAGAACTTAATTCTCATGGATAACCTGACAAGAACCCTTTTGCTCTACAGACTTGAGGCTTGTAAGACAGTTTACATTTAGAACTGTAGAAAGGCACCGCCACTCCCCTCTAACATCTTTAGAATGTGGTTTATACATAGCTAAGCAATTTTCTGCTTTCCTGAGAACAGTCAGTGAGGTCACATTTCACTTACTTTTGACCTGGTTTTTACTTCTAGCAACATGTTTAAGTCAATGGGCAAATGAGAAGGCTGCATCATTAAGCAGAGCCAGGCTCCCATCCATGGACAAGCAGCTGCAACAACATACTGTACAGATGCCTTGTTTAACAGTTCCAGCCACACCTTGGGAAAGAACCACAGCACAAATCATGACAAATTTGAACACAGTCTACATAAGATCACACACATGCTGAAAACCTGCAGGAACTCTCTCTCATTCACTCTATAGTAAACTACCACACAGGGCAATTGCAAAGTATTTAACATGAACACACCATTCTTCATCTGCACGAAAGTACCGAGGATTTGAAAGAGCAGGATACACAAGCACTATATCTAGGTGCTAAGTCATGCAAATACCTTGTGAATAAGATCCAGAATTTCTTGGTTGCTTTCTAAGATACAAAACTGAAATATGTGCCTCAACATGTCTTGCAGAATTGGAGTCAGCCAAGTTGAAGAACTCTGAAACAAGGATATCATATGACATATGCATATTCCAATATGCATCACAGTAAGACACTAATAACTCTAGTTCTTACCTGGTCTTGGGTAGACAACAGTGTGAATAACGTTTCCAGTGCTGCTTTTCGCACAGAAGATATCGTGTGATGCAAGAACGGCCACACACGTGGGACCAACACTGTCAGGGATTGCTGAATACTACAGGAGAGGGAGATGTAGAGGCAGTGACAGGGAAAAAAAACACACACAGAGCTAAGTTAATTTTGTTAATGCTTGTTTTATCCAAAAGAAAGCTTTAAGAAAGGAAAGTATTATTGCATATACTTGGTGATTCTAAGTGAAGGATCAATGACTGCAGCTTATACGTTTAAAATAGCTTGAGTTTCCAGTATTCAGGAAAATACTGGTTTGGGTTTTTTTTTAACTGGCAAACTAGTCAATTTAAGCATGTATTTTTACCATGTTTTTTCCCAGATCAGGCTTTGTTCAACTGTTTAGAAAAAATGAGGGGCTGTTTCTGTTCTGAAGTTGCTATTAGGAAGTTACAACTTTACAAATAATTAAAAACAAGCTTGCATCTTCTTTTCATGAACTGGCATATCAACTGATGCAACTGGTACATCAACTGATGCAAGTAGTACATGCTGAAATAGAGACTGCATTAGTAACAAAACTTCATTCTTTTTTTGGGTTTGGGCAACCACCAGCTTCAGCAGTGCCAATCACAGGATGAGAAAAATCAAACGTGTACAGTGTCTACCTTAACTGCGGATACTGTGAGTTTACCATGTGTATTATGAAAAATTTAACATACTAAGATGCAGTTCCTTTAATTTGTCAGAGTCCCAAAGAGATAGCAACTAGGCAGTGTCATCAACCACGCACAGAATTACTGGTTGTACAGTGGATGCGAATTTATGTTTGTATCTTTCTTCAGAACTGCTCCAATAGCAAAGTTCTACAGGTTCATGAATGTGTTTTAATGTACACAGTTTGGTCTAGTTTGGAGTTTGTCTGCTCCTTGTTAACAAACAAGATGTTTGTGGGCAGGACCACCATGCGAGTGGAGCAAATACCCTTTACTAAAACACCCAAGACAAATGGAGAGAGAGAAGGGGAAAAAAGTCACATATAAACCATGCCTAGTACACTTGTTAATTCCTTTGTTGTATTTCACTAATGTAATTAAAATAGAAGCACTGTCCTAACCTTCACTTCAAGGAAAAAAGAGTAGAACTAAAAATACTCAGTTAAATTAAAAATCTCCCTGACAGGTGATTTGAAAGAAACTGGTAATTCTAATTTGAAAATAAGTAGACACTCAAACCTGTAATACTGAAGCAATACTAACTGAACAGTTACCTGCATTTGCGGACCTGAGGATAAGTCAGAAGGGATGAAAGAAGGATCATGATACTGTTTGTGGAAGCTGTCAAGTCATCCAACTCCAGAAGTGCATCCCACAAGGTATTAAGAATAAAAGGCACCTACACAAATAAGCAGAGGAGGTTATCATAAAAAAACCCCAAAAAACCCCAAACCAGTGCTGCCTCTAAGCATTATCATCTTCACTTAGACCAAAAGTGAACTTAAACAGTTCAGTCACCTTCTGAGATTGAAGTTGGACCAGGCTTTCCACTACTGGTACTAAAGATGCTGCAGCAACAGCTCGGACATCATCATCCAGATCTTGCAGACCTTCAATTATTGCAGGCAACACTTTAGGCAATAAAGTGTTGATCATGTCCTGCCAAAAAGATCAAAAGCATTTTTAAACCTAAAAAGCTTATAAAGATCCAATCAACTAAGATGTACTCTAAGTGTGTGAATGAACCCCATTGTTTCAAAGGGATGGTACAGGTCCAAGACTGTAACCTAAATATTTTAAGTTACCATTCACAAAATTAAACATAGGTTGTAAATTTAATGAAATGTAAGTCAGCTTGGTTTTGGTATAAACAAAGCTGAGTGTCTGTAGAATACCACCACAGGTAGCTGAAGCTTCTTGTAACACTCTGCTCTGTTACCTCATATATGAGAGTATCACCAAGAGCAGACAGGCATATCCTCTATAATGTTTTCTGCAAGTAATTCATCAAGTTACAACAGCACACATTCACTATATACCTGCAGCATGGATATGAAAGTGCAGTCACACGTCTCAACCCACAGGACTGCAGTGCAAGCAAGCTTGCTTTATCACATCTCTATCTGTTCAGCCACATCTTCTAATTTGAGCAGAGATTTTTGATCCAAACTTCTCTACAATTTGTCTTGAGGGTTATTACCTGACGTACTGCCAAAGCATACTTTATTCCTAGGAGACCACCATGTCTCACTTCCCACTGTTCCTGTGTAAGCAGCTTCAGGAGGACATCCACAGTTTTATGAACACCAGTTTCATTCATGTGTTTCAATACTACTCCCAAAGTCTGAGCACAAGTCTCACGTACTGGTGCTACTACCTAGGAAAAAGTAAATGATAAAACAGATACTTCTGTATGAAATTTGACTTAGAGAGTCAGACGACCAAACTGCTATACAAACAAGCTACTTTTTAATAAGCACCTGCAAGCAGTTGTAACAGGCACACACAGTAGCACTACACAAGGCACAGCCAAGCTGCTGCAGTGTTATCTCCTGCAGATCTAACTGTTCATGCAAAGGCAACTTAAACTTACTTCATCTGAAACAAAGTCTCCAAATCTGTCTAGTGCAAACACACAAAGAAGTCTAATAACCAAGTCTTCTAGCCACTCCTGATGCTGCTGTATCATCTGTAAGAAGAGAAAAGTCGAACACCTTGACTCTATTTATTCATAAAGCATTTCTGATATGCTTACTTTAGCTAGAATCTGTAAAAGACATGATAACAAATGTTCACATTGATTCAATACAGTCCTCTTGCACAGACAGTCAAGGCCAAGTAGTCAGCACTAACTCAACTCACCTGGGTTATTGTAATCATCATAACCTAGTTGTTTTCTTCTCTAAAAACACAGTACCTTTAATAAAAGGGTAGTGTCCTGCTTTCAGCTGGGACAGAATTAGGGTTTTTTTCTCAGTAGCTGGTACAATTCTGTGTTCTGGATTCAGTGTAAGAATAATGTTGATACCACACTGATGTTTTGGTTGCTGCTACATCATGCTGACCCAAAGTCAAAGACTTATGAGTGCCTCATGTTCTGCCAGTGAGGAGGTACACAAAAGCAGAGAGGGAGCATAGCTGGGATAGGTGACAAAGGGACATTCCATACCACAGAATATCACGCCCAGTATATAAACCGGGGGAGGTACCCCAAAAGGGGATGAGTGGTGCTTGGGGCCAGGCTGGGCATCGATCAGTGTGTGGTGAGCAATTACACTGTGCAGCTTTTGTTTTTCTTGGGTTTTAATTCTCTCTCTCCTTTTCATTACTGTTATTTCTGTTACTATGATTAGTACTATTATTACAATATTTTCTTTTGTTTCAATTATTAAACCCTTCTCTTCTCAACCCATGAATTTTACTTCTTTCCGGATGGTCCTCGCCATACCACCAGAGGGGGGAGTGAGGAAGAGGCTATGTGATGCTTAGTTGCCTGCTGAAGTTAAAATACAGCAGCTGGAGAACACCTTGTAAGGGGGACAATTTTATTCCTGCACAGCACACAAAGTAAAGCCATTCAGATAATCTACACTGACAAACAGCAACGCATCCTAGGCAAGTCAAATAATGTGTTGGAAGCATATTTACAAGTAAACAAACTATAACACACTATCTCACTGTGGGAGACCCAGTGAAAGAAACTTTCTTTTCAGACCCATCTTCTCCAGATTTAACAAAGCTCATCTTGAAGCTCTGGCCTCTGTTAGAGACCAACAACTCTGTAATTTTCCATCTCAGAGCAGAAAGCCCATTAAAAACAACTGCACAGGCATCATCTTTCTCATTTCCACTATTTGCCTACTAGGTCACCACTTCCCTTGAGAACTACCCTTTTAGTGAACAAAACTTAAAACATATTATGGATTTCATGTTCCCATACATGTCAAAGAATTATACCCAACACAGGGCATGCACAGCAGGCTTTGAAGCTAGCTGGAGTACACACACTTTCCATAAACAGTTAAGAAATGGTTTAAAGTATTTTATCATTGCAGATTGTGTTATTATTACCCAGCCATCTCCATGGAACAAATACTACTCTAAAGGGAAGCAAGGAGAGAGAGGTTTTTGCTTTCCCTATTTACAAAGTATGCTGAAGAACACATCTCATTCATGATTTACATCTCATTCTTCCACACTCCAAGCCACGAGCTCTTCCAGCTGCTTCTACAGCAGGGGAGTCAGTAGGAATCTGGATGAAATTCAGTATTAGTAAACAAGGTATTACTGTCAGGATGTTTTTAAAAAACTGTTCTCCTTTTAAAAATACTATTTAAACTCCTTTTCTCATAATAAAGAGAGGCAGTTTGATGGAGTCCTCTTACTATTTAAACAAGCAGAATTAGATGGTCTGAGACACTACTAGAGTTACATAACCAACTTATCAATTTTATTTCAGCACAGCCTTACCAGGACTTGAAAATAGTATGTTCTAACACGGAAGCTAATGTTTAGTAACTTTATACACAACCAACATATTAATGGCTAATCATACAGTAGTACTGAGTTCTGCACAGGCCTTTTAAAAAGAATGTTTTGTCAGCACATACACTGATGTCATCCAGACGATTTTGAGCAGAAAAGTCTTTCTATTCCCCCATGTCATACACCTGCTGCAAAGTTTAAATATTTTAAGAATTCTTTTTCCTAAACTTAATTTAAGCAACATATTAAATCTACATAACTGGAAACTTACCTCCTCTAAAGAGCTGTCTCCCATTTTACCACCACTTTTACCGTGAGCTTTAAGTATCTCTCTCAGTCCAGTACCTGCACCATGTCGAACCTAGGAAAGTGAAATATAAAGTCAGTTTTAAAATACTAGGGAACACAAGACAAAACCCATGTTCAAAAACTGAAATCATAGTACTGTATTCTTAACAGAGATGTTTCAAGAGCTGCAGAATTAGTACTACTTAGACTTGTGGGAATTATTAGATCAAATCACATATTAAAATATTCCATCTGTCCAAAGAGCAACCTCCTTTTTCCCAGGTATTTGCCAGCTTATGAACAGAAGCAATTAAGAACTGCTTCTATTTTCTAACACATAATATTTGCAGCAACGTAGCCAACGTTCATTTATTTTTACCTCACTATGCTATATAGCACTAGTTGTCACAGAGAAATTTGAACATGTTACTATTTTTATTAAGTTTATAAGCTAAAGCAAATCCACATTATTATAGTTTCAAAAACTCCATGTTTAATGTTTCTCTATAACTCTTTGTATTTCTTAAGCAGAGTTTGGATCCTGACTGAGTATTCTGGATTCTGCAAAACAAATTTCTGGGAATTACTATTCTGCATAGCTTACAAACCTGCCTTGCTTGACTGGATTTTAGAAATAAGTGAACAAGTGATATGGGAAAGCAAATTATAGGCACTTGCATGTTCTCACCAAACATGAACAGTTGAACACACTAGGAAGAGCTTTGGAAATAACAAAAGACCAGTAGAAAGGTGTGCTACAGACACACGTTTCTGCTATTTTTGATACCTAACTGGACTAGCAATCGGCTTCCCAAGAAAAGCTCACTCAACAGATACGCAAAGTTGCAAAAGCAGAGTTTTGAACCAGGTTCTCATTGGGTGGCCTTTACATAAGTTAGAAAATAACTAACTCCTTTTTTTAAGAACAGCTCACATACATGCTTGTTGCTAGCAGAAAATTTTTGCATTTCATTTCATGGCAGTACCAACTAGAACTGAGCACTTGGTAGCTCCTCCCTTCATTCATGCAAACATACTTGTCCCCTACGTACAGCTCAGTGGCTGCTGGTTAAAGCTATAAGCAAGCCAATAAAAAGCAGCCAGAGAGTCTAGTCTAAAATCCTAATTGCTCATACACTGACAATTTATTTGGTCCAAGATGGCGGATAAGCTAGATTTTACAAGTCAAAAGAAGGAGACTTCACTAGTTAATGTCTCAGCTTCTGCAAACACAAACCAAGAAGACACAAATGTATAAAGGAAATAGCAGTAGTAGGATTCATCCTGCCTGACTTCAGCTGCCTGTAAGCTTGGCAAGTCTGAAGTAGTCACCCAGGCAACCTCTACACATTGCAAAATGCTGCCAGAGAGCCATTTTAAACATAAATTTTGAGGCAGGTTAACCTGTGTTCCACCCAGAACACATTGTAATAATGATTCTGTATTGATCTGCTTCCCTTATTAAGATGTATGTGCCTTATATCAAATGTACTAAGAGAGCTATGAGAACATCTACATACCAGAAGACAAGTGGACCTGGCCTTCAACTGCCAACAGCCTGCTTTCAAATGAGGTGAGGCTTTTTAGCACAGATGCAATGATGTGCCACACAAATATAATTATTCTTTTTCTGGGACCAAAGTAATTGTGCTGGCTGCATATGATCTATCTCTGTGTTTCCAAGTTTGAAAGCAAGTTGGCTGTGCCCGTACTGACATCACCGAGACTGTGCTACAGATACACATAAGGATGTTAGAGTTGCTGTTAATATTTAACCTTTCAAAAGATCAACTTAAGAAAACGAAGTTAGTTGAGAACAGTTATTTCCATCTTCTGTGCAAGGAAGTTGAATCATCATCAGCTACTTCATATTTTTACCTGAAATTTCTACCAAAGTTTGTGGAAAATTGTATAAGGACTGAATAAAAAGATGAGTCAAACAGTTTTGAATCTTGAAAATAGGTGGTCTAAGCAACCAAACATAGAGCTTTTGTAGTTATTAAATGATTGATTCCCTCCCTTTTCTGCTGGCTTATCTTTAGACAAAACATGCCACTGTTGCCAGCAACAGATTCACATAATATTCCTCAAAGTCTTGATGAATCCAAGTTTGTTTTAATTGCTTAATCTTTTTAACCATAAATTGATGTGATTTTATTTTGCTTGAATTTCAGTACTCCCATAATTCTCACTTATATAATGACTGTTTTTCATAGCTTTCCCACTCTCCACAAGTATACATTACACATCTGTTTGCCATTCCCCTTTAAATGAGTCTTAAAAAACATTTAAGTTTGTTAAAAGCAAGTTTGTCCTGGCTGTGTAATTTGTAGGCACAACTGATTTAAGTTTCGATATCTAGCAAAATTCTCTTAAGTTCTACACATACAATGTCTGCATTTCTGTTGAAGCCCTTTTTAAAAATTTTATAGTTTCACCTTAAATGTTGCACGTCTTACCTCCCAAGAAGGGTTAAAGAGATCATTGCACACCTCTTCACAAAAACTTTCCAGAGGCCATTCATTTGCCTAAATCCATAAAAAATTATTACGTATGAGATTAAAAGAGAAAGGAATAATGAACACTTCTTATATTGTTGTCTTCACATATTTAAATGGCATACAGAAAACTCCAAAAGCTTAAGTATTTTTCTTCATTTCTGGACAGAAGTGAAAAAACAATCTTGTTCCCCAGCTCAGAAACTCGGCTGATTGGCACTGGATTTCTTAAGAAGTTTATGAAGGTTCTGTTAACAGTGTAACCTCTTCTCTATGGAAATTAATTTTGATGTTCTGGAATTCACCTTTCCTTTAGAAATCATCCTAAGGCAGAAAATTAAGCAAAGTTTCTTATTCTACCCAGTCATCCTTTAAATTTATGAACTTTGCCTTTAAAGAACATAATAGACAAGTCTCAGTTTGAAAACACACTACATAATGAAATTGGGTCAATGAATCCAGTAATAAACAGCACCCTTTTCAAAACACATTCCACTTTTTGAAAACCAAAGCATATCCACTATTCCAAAATTTCCTACAAGGAAAATGACATGGCTGTAGAAAGGAATTTTTACTACCATTAGTAAGTTCACATCACATACACAGAGCAACTGAAAGGCAGCTAGCAACCAGCAGCTATTCAGCCTGCAGTTATCATTAATATTTCAAATTAGTTTTCCAATCATTTTTATGCAAATAATTACTGAACTATGCCTGGAAAACTATTTTTGTAGAATACAGACTTATCTCAAATAAACTTCTATGCACCAGTCATATTCTGGTTTAGCATTTCTTAATTTTTAGCTTTTCAGTCTATTGAAACAAATGCAGGTTTTTTCCAATACTAAGGTAATTGTTTTAATCTTCAACTATTAAAGATAGAACTTAATTCTAAATTAAGCCTAATTACAGTACAGCAAATATTAAATAAAGATTAAATAAGCATTTAGATCAAATTATTTGTGGCTCGCTGTAATCCTACCATGTAAGTGTTTAGCACAGTTTTCAGTTTAATACCCAGGCCTGACACCTGTAGCCACCTACTCATGTTCATTTGGGTCACAAACTGCTACCAAAGGATTAAATGTGTTTTCTTCCTCAATGCTGTAACACAGTTAGAGGCTCTTTTGCTTCACTATGTATAAAAGTAAGCTGGCAATGACATTTTTCATTCCATTTCCCTGAATGCTAAAATGACTAAAGAATTTGGGCGCATGAAGGAATTTTGTTTTAAATTACTCTGCTAAAAAACTGAATGATCATTCTTGCTATAAGAGCAGAACACCACATCATACCTCTTCCTGAGCATTTTCTACCAATGTTTTTGAGTCTGTGGCAGGTTGGTTGATGACAACATTTGCAACTTTTCTTCTCTTTTCTTCTGGTTCCCCATCAGTGCTATCATTGCTGAGAAGGAACAAGCACATGTTTATGAACCGGAAGTATGCTTTAAGGGAAGAAATTATGTCTACAATGGAAGTCGTCAGATACAGTAAAGTATGGCAAGAATACAAAACAAAGAGGTTTAACACTGTGAAATATCCAAGATAGGTAAGCCCACATGTAAAAACAAAAAATGCAGTGAGAAGACAGCAGAATGCTGTCCCAAATTCACAATGCGTCTCAGATTTTTCCAAGAAATCCAGCAATTCCTAAGTAAGATCAAGAATTTTGCTCACCATTCATAAACACAGTAAATACAATAATATGCCACTATAAACTACAGTGAAGAACACAGCATGCATCATAAAATTGTATCCTAAATTGTTAGTTGTTCATCTTCTTGAAATCCCTCATTTTCATGTCTTATTCTCAAGCCTTATTTAATAACAGCGACAAGCCACTCATTTCAGCTGTAGCATCCCATCATGTCAAGATGCCTCTGAAGCTCAGTCCTCAACAGAGCTCTACTGGGAACAAGCATTGCACGCAAGCTTTTCACCACTAGCACAATTAGCACATAAGAGATTTAAGATGCAAAGACTGTAGGAAGTTTCTCAACAGATAAATCAAATCACAATCCCAGCTTAACTGAAATAAAAGGAAACCAGTTCACTATTATACCTCTTCTCATTAGCTTCCACTGCATCTCTGGATCTTTGCTTTGCAAATAGCTTAGCCATTCTTTTGGCTTTATTCTTTTGTCTACTGCTCATACCAGCTCGAAATTCTGAGTCAATTAACTCAGCAGCCTGAAGAGTCTGAAAGAAAAAAGTCATTCATTGTTAATTCTTCTTACCATGAAAGTCCTGAAAAATTCTCAAACTCACAATGCTCTCAACTTCCCCAACCCTCCATTTCAAACATTTCAACAGTTTGACACCAAATAATACTAACAAGCAACTACAGGATGTAGGAACTCAGGAGGCCAAAGCATACCGCATTAGATGCCCACCATCTTACTTAAAATACAAATATTATAACCACAGAAGCTCAAATAAAGCAAACCCACTGTAATATTCCTTGCAGTCAAATAGCCCAAGGTTTTACCTACAGGTTGTTTGTTTACTAGTAAAACTGAAGAAGGAGAATAGTCCAAATCTTCATCATTGAACAGATCCTCAGTATTCATTCCAATTGCAGCACCCATGTCTAAGCCCAGCTTCTTTTGTAGCAGTTTCCTCTGTCGTGCTATCCTCTCTTTAGGATCAATTTCACCTTAAAAAAAGGTTTTATAAGAAGATGCGTCAGATTTACCACCAGATACATTATTGAAGACTTGCTGAATGTACATAACAAGGCCAAAATTTACAGGATTAAATTGTACTTGGCTAATACAATCTTCTAAAACAAATCACACTGATACCCAGGAAGGCCTTTTCTGCCGCTGTAACTACACAAGTACTGAAACTGTGATCAAGCAAGGATCATTTTGGAAATGAACAGACGCTGCCTCAAGAATGTGTGAAGTTTCACCACTAACTACAGAACACCTAGACTTTGGGAGCACCTACATTTACATAAAAACCAGAAGATTTTAGCACCCAAGTAGAATAAACCCTCCAAACAACCCAAAACTTGTAGCTGGTAGGGCTGTCAGACTTCACTCTTTATATGCACAGAACAGAAACCAGTCAGGAGAAGCTGATTTTTTGGTTTTTTTGGTTCGTTGGTGTTGTGGTGGTAGGTTTTTTTTCAATTATCAGCACAAACTTTCAAGTAGATGACCAATATAAGCATGATTTTGGGGTGTACACCAGGTTGAGTAGTAACTAGTTGTTAATATTCTCTATACCACTAAGTTTTTTTAAACTGCATTTAACTGACAAGCAAACACAAGCAACTTCCATTCTTTATAAAATATTTTTCCTTTCATAACCATCTTAGGAAAAATTGTCAAAGACTGCTAAATTCTAAAGGTTATTTAAGTTGCATTATGTCCATTCATGTTGTCTGCTAACTCGAAAAGGGAAGTTGCTATAAAACACAGAAGAGAAAGCAGAATGTACATTTTCCCATGAGTTAAAAAAAGCAGCACCTAAAGTTTTTTGCTTCATTTTCTTACTTTTTGATATTGCATTTCTTATTTATTTTCATTCTTAAAAGTTTTTTATGTGAAATCACATGACACTGGGATAAACATCAGGCTTCTACAAACTAAAGTGTTGGGTTTCATTAGATGAGGTGAAACTTGTACACCACTTTACTGATCTAGCTTAAAAGATGGCAAGCAATAAATTAGCAGCCAGCCTGAAGAGACAGGACACTGCTCAAATTTCAGCAGCCACAGATTCTGCTCCTTGCTGAGCTACTGATCTTCTATGTACCCTGCACAGAACCCATCACACACAGGGAACAAAGAATGAGGGCTACACAGTCAGATTCCTATCTATAGCATCCCTTAATTTGGTGCAGAAACTGGTAGATGGCCTGGAATTATGAGCAGGGAAGTACAGTAATAGCAAAAAAATAGCTTAAATTAAAATAATTCAGTGCCATAAGACAAACCAACTCTCAGCTAAAAAATTACAGAAAAATATTAGACAAGTCACTTGAAACAAAAAACTTCCAACTTTGGCAGTCTTATCGCAGTATTTTTCATGCAATCTTTCTATATTTGAAACCTTCAAGCTTTTAAATAAGCCACATCCTACTTCTGTATGTGGGAACACCGTTTAATTGAAGAACAAGTGGTGATAGTGCCTGCCCCTCTTAAATAAGTCTGAGTTCACACTGCTTTTTCAGGTTTCCACCCCTTCCTCCCCAACTGTACACAAAGTAATCCTGTTAAGGCAAAAACCCAAAGAAACAATACACCCCCCCTTAATAATTGTGTAACTTGAGAAAGAAAATAAAAACCACTTATGTTGGGGAATATCTTCTGTCATTATTTCCTAGCATTCTGAGAATCCGTGGATGGCTAGACTCATAATACTGCCACAACAAACTTTTTCAAAGCAGTAAGTTTTCTTGTCTGCAAGTAAAATATAGATACCTGATTTGTCATCTTGGACTTCAAATTCTGCACCAGCAGATCCAAGAAGAGACGCACCATGTTTTAGCAACCGACATATATCAAATCTGTCAAAACGCAACCGATCTGTTGAAGGCGAATCTTCGTTAGGACTTTCTGAGCCAGGTTCTAGATAGGAAATAAAAATAATATTAAGGACAACGTGATACAATTTTTGTTCAAAATTGTAGCAGAAGAATAAGAAAAAGCAAGAGATAATTTCTCTCATCCAAAGAATTATCAGATATACAGCATTTTTATTCACGAAGTATAAAGGCTCCATTTTCACAAAGACAGACTGAAATAGGTCACTACATGTACCTGAGTAGAACAAAAAAAAAAAAAAAAAGTTCTTCCCTTGGTAAATGTAACTTTTTAAAATGTTGGGCACTGACCTACCACTAGGCCTTCTCTGTACACATCTGGCCAGCTGACAGTTTTGAAATGCATACAGCTCACAAATAGTACCACAAGTAGCACACCAACACTACCGCATATCCCTACCAGCCAAGCATCCAAAGTAGGGAAGCTGGAGAGTGGTCTAAACAGGTATGGGAGAAAGTCAGCTACCAAGGGCTGCTGAAGCCTGGCTGTGAGCTCTTCTCAAACAGTACCTTTTCCTCAAACACACAATTATCTTTTCAATTTCATTAATGATCTGGTAGGCAGATGTACAAGAACTGGACAATGCATTTAAAAGAGGTGCCGTACTCTAAGACTAACAGGCTGCCCAATTTCCATGTACAAAAGGCATGCTAGGAGTAATCCTTGGAACTAGGTAAGTGAAATGAACTTCTGTCCTTGGTAAAATGGAGTATACAATAGCAGAGTCCCCACCTGTGGTAGAGGGAGTTGGAACTAGATGATCTTAAAGGTTCTTTCCAATCCAAACTAATCTATGATTCTATAATGAAATTATTAAGTATTTAATTTTACTGAATTCTCTGATTTACTGGGAAAGAGTTAGAATTGCTCTGGAAAAAAAAACAGCTTTCAATAAACTGATTATCAATGTTCTTAAAGAGCTGCAACAACAGGATAGAAGGCATCCAGTGAACATTAAAAGCTGGATTAAAAGCTTTTGACAAGGATTTATATGAAAAAATAAATCAAAAGAACCAGGTTAGCACAGAACTGGGGAGAACATCCTTTTGCAAACTGAAAGATACAAGTTAGCTCTGGAATCCTTTAGGGATCAGTATTGGCACCAATTCTCTTAACCAACAGAAAAGACATTCACTAATGCACTGCTCTCCAAGCAAACAGGTGACGCTAAGCTCATCTGGGTAGCCCGAAGTCACAATGGCACTAAGGAATCCAAGAAGGACTAAGGGGGAAAGTACATAAAGTGTAAAATGAATAACCTAAACTATGCCTGCACAACACTGCATTCAAAACTGGCAGTTAACATTCAATAAAAACTTGAAGGCATTTCTGACTGTTTTCTGTATTCATCTGTTTATTGAGCAGTGAAAGCCAGAGAAGACCACCAACTATCACCAGGAAGGACACTGCTGACAGGACAAAGCACATCGTTTTGTCACTCTGTGTAAATATCAGTACTCTAGAGATGTAGGCAAGCTGTGTGGAGTGCTGTGCATCTCAAGGAGGACGCAAGTAAGAGAAAGCACAAAGACAAAGTTATTTAAAAGACAAAGCAGCTGTCTTGTGAGGAAAGACTGAAGAGACTGCAACTCTTCGATATGAAGAGAAGTTGTTGGAGGAGAGCGAGTATGATGGTTTACAAAAGTAAAGACACCGGACAAGGAAAATGCAGAACTTGCTTGTCAAATTCAAAACCAACAGAATTGGGAGGCACTAAGTAAAACAAATGTGAGACCATCTCAAACAGATGTGAGTTTCATTGTTGCTGCTTTAGGCAGCGTGTGTGTCTGTTTTTAAGCAAGTCGCAGAATTTCTGGAACCTGTGCCACAAAGTTGTGAACAGACAGTATCAATGGGTTTGGACAAAATCACTTAGTCCATAATTCAACAATTAAGGAAACTAACATCCCCAACACGATGATTTCAGATGCAAAGAAACAGAACAAACTTCAGCAAGCTGCCATTTCACCTCCCTCAGAAAGGTGCTTCAATTAAGGGAACCGTGAAGAAAAGAATTTCTGCAAACTATCATGACAAAGTTGATTGCCTAAATGTTTTACCATTTTACTAGTTATTCCTTTTATTTTTAAAGCTTTATGAGGGTACAAAGCACAAGCACAAGAATTTTGGAAGAAACAAAGGTCAGGTACAACTGAGCAGGAACAGCTAAAGCCAAAGAGGTTTATTTACAGTCCTACTTCACAGAATAGTCTGAGTTGGAAGGAACCCAGAAGAATCATCAAGTGCAGCTCTTAAGTGAGTGGCCCACACAGGGACTGAACCCATGATGTTGGCATTATCAGCACCCTGCTCCAAACGGCTTACATGCAAATAAAAGTCTATGCTCATAAAAAACCAGAATGACACAGTTGCCTTGAAAAGTCTCACATCACAGACAATTTGCAGAAGATAAACAATGAGTTATACACAATTAATTTAAGGAGCACCTTGTTTTGATCTTGGAGTTGGATTCCACTCAGGTACATTTTTCACTATCGCTTCGACGGCCTGGCCAGCTGCAATACGAGTATCCCAATTCGTACTTCTTAAGTACACTAACACCTTTAAGGAGAGATTAATAGGTAAATAAGTATTTGCTTAAAATGTACTTCCAAAAAAAGTCCATTAGCTGTTATGCTCTATTAAAATACAGTTGCTTTAATCTATGGATTAATACGACATTCAAAACAAAAAAACCCAAAAGACACGAAAACAAACCAAGAAATGCCAGCAGCCTTCTCTATACTGCTCACTGCTCAGCAGAACACTTTGCAGAGCCAGACCTTAAGACTTTTCGAGATACATTTAGTCCAATCAGTTAAACTGAAGCTTGGTTTCCTCCAGGTACTGAACAAGGCTTGAGACATATTTTTATTTTTTTGCTTGGTTGGTAGGTTTGTTGCTGTTTTTTTTTCTAAAAGTGTTCAAAATTGATTAACAGACCTTAAAACCCTGAAGTCATTTCACCCAAGAAGAGATACAACATGGATCACTTGAAGCAATATATGCTCTTCTAAACTAATTTATCACGATGTCACGCATTTGGAAAAACTATTTCTTTCTCTGAAAGCAGCTTGATATTCATGATTCCTTGGCCACTCTGTTGATAGCATCAACTATCGTGAGAGCACCTGTTCAATAAGAACAGAACTGAGGTCACTGAGCCATCTCCACCTGTCAGATACACACTATTTTTGGTGGTTTTATTAGACTTGGCAAGATTGAAGCCTCAAACTAACGGAAAACTCTTTCCACTCTCCAGCCCTTTTAAAGACATGCAGCCTCTGATATTTTTAATGCACACAAGTAATAATCATTAAAGGCAACAGCAGAAATCTTTATAAGGCAGTAAAGCTTCTCTTTATAGAAGAAGATCTGAACATATAGCAAATGCTGAACATCAATACTGAATGCAAAGTGAAACCTCACTTATATAACCATTTCAGAAGCTGACAAAATAGCACCTTTAACAGAAGCAGCCCCTAATCTCTCCCGTCTCCTACTTTTGAAGAACACAAGACTGCTACGCTTTTTCTCCTTCCCACAGAAGCACATCCCTTTAAACTGGTTTTATTCTCACCATTAAAGTACTAGGGAAAATCAAATATGCTTACTTTAGATAAGAGATTATTCAGTTCATGAGGATGCAGTTTCACTACTTCCCCAAGTTGCTGTGCAGCTGCTTTTCTTGTTACTGGTGTTGTACCGGTGTCCAGTAAAATGAAGAGACGATCAAGCCTAAATGTGATTGACAAAAACCGAAAAGTTATGCTATTCATAGTTCAGTTGCCCATTTCTATTAATATTCCCCCACATTTTTCAGTTTACATAACTCAAACAGAAGAGATGTCTGCCTGAAGACTGTCAGTTGGCAGGGTGGATAATGTACTATTTTTCCAATAGTAAGCATAGCTGTTCTACAAGCACATTTAATTTGGTAACCAAAAAAAAAAGAGTAATTGTAAGAAATGTTAGTTTAAAAAATCTACAGTTACAAGAAAAAAATTAATTGTTCCTGTCTTTGCTCTGTGACAGAACATCTTCAATCTTGAAACAAATATATTGTAAGTGATCATCAAATTCTATTTGATAGAAAAAGCAGAGGTCTCAGCTGCTCCTATTGTGCGTTATCACTTCTACTGACAACATAGTCTGTTATCTGTAACACCTAACTCTGCTTCTCCAGGATGACAAATTTTTACCTTTCACATCTTTTCCTCCTAATTACCTGGAATAAATAAAATCGAACCTCTTGTTTCTACAACCTTCCTGTTGTATTTACAGCTTGGAAATCATCTGACACTTCTGCCCTTCCCACAAAATACAGGGATTTAACCAGCAGATCTGTTCCCACAGTAACTCTGTATTTAGTGACAGACTCCAATCATCTACTTGTAGAACAGTTCATTTATTTCTTGTTTAGTTACTGAATGAGAAATAAAGTCTGTCGTTACATATGTTTTTACATGATAACTATCTAGATACTCAAATCTGTGACTGAAGTTACAAGTGTTCATTATTCCCTCCACTATCAATGGGCTGATCAGAGCTCTCTAATCTTGGCACTCTCTAAGAGTGCCAAGTTTATCCATTAGTTATTGGGCAGTATGAGGTTATTATTGAATATGAATCTAAAACCCGTCCACACAGTACAATCAAAATTGCCCCTTCCAGCCTTATCACAAAAATACTCCTCCAAAAACTGCAACAATACAAAACCAGACCTTACACAGCAGTGAAGCTCACCTAGACCAGCCTGGCAAAATAAAAATATAGGTATCCTGAATAACCTATCTTCATAAATACACATCCTTGATTTGACCACCCACAGGAAAGGACAAATGCCTTGCCCCTCTTAGTCTCTTGATACTAATTACATTTCACACAAATTGCCTTTGACATTAGTTGAAATAATTTAAAAAGAAAAGAAGAAACCACCAAAACCTCTTTCCAACATCACTGGATTTTGTATTTTCTTTGGCATGCTTAAATTGCACTTAATCCTGAGTATACCTAACAACATGTCACAGCACAACAGAAAATGCAGTGCAGGGCCAAGACAACACCAAAACCCAAACACTCTCATAAGTGGAGGAATTAGATTAAGTATTCATTAGATTTAAAAAATTCTAGCTCAAAGTATTTATTTAATTTTAATTTTTTAGACACAATTCTGATATTTGCCATCTTAGAAATAATTCTCTTCCTACTACTAAAATAGGTGAGCTTATTTCAATTTCCATAGATGAAACCAGAGTTTCAATTTCTATGATTTACTAGTTAGTAAGTTGTTTTAAAGTCACAAAAATTAAACCCCAGATGTATCTAATCCAGCAGTTTTGTGTTTCAAGACAGTCAAGGAGAAAAAAGCTTTACAGATCCGACTCTTCCAAATCACTGATTGTGGACTAGTCATGAGAAACATACCAGGTACCTCATACAGTTGCCAGTATTTTTTCTTCAGTGCTTTTGACAGTAATAACTCAACCTGATTTGCAGAAGTCAGTATTTTTCAATACAAAACATGGTAGCTTTCAAAAGAACCACTGTTTGCTCCAACTTGCTTGTTCTCACCTCTTTCATTCTTCATCTCTCCGTGAAGCTTCAGTGTTCCGTATTCAAGTTTGCCATCTAGTGCCACACACTCCTTTAACTACCAAATTATCTTTTTTCATCTCAAAGTCAAGCACAATATGCAACTTTGACCACTTCCTCAGCTAGAACTCTTCATGTGTCAAAACAGGAGGAAACCACTAAGTCAGCCTACCCTCAAAAACTCAACTTGAATTCCAGATTAGTTACAACACTACATCTTCACTCCTAAAACGCACAACTTTTTGAAGCTGTGTTAGATACAAAACACAGTTTGTTTTGTTTACCTACATTACAAACCAAGCATACCTACAGTATGCTTGGTTTGTAATTTATTATTTTAAACTGTAACATGCTTAACTTACGCGCAAATGCAAATCAAACAAAAAAAAAACTTTCAGTTGTCTTACGTCACTACAGGAAGGTTTCAGCTTTCAACTCCAGCAAAATACATGGAAACAGGATCAGCAAATACAGCCAACAACATCTGACTAACAGTAGTCCTGGTCACACTAATCATTCGCTTTTCCTCTGGCAGGAGGATGTAAAATTCCCAAACTGGTAGTATTTTGGAGCTATTATGATTTTCAAATTAAGTGTTGGTGTTGCTGCTGCAGAGCATGGCAGAGCCTGAATTCTGCTTGAGTTGGAAGGGTAGCACTGAAAAAGCTGTCTGTGATCAGCAGTCCTAGTTGGTTTTTTATAAACTAAAGCTTTCAGTCTGAGTTTCATTAAGAATAAAAAAAAACCACTAAAAATTCTAAACTAATTAGCTTTCAGTACCTGCAGTTTGAAAAGAAGTTTCTTAAGTTCTGACAAGGTTTTCATTCTCAGAACAAAATAACAGTCTCTAAACAAGTTACTAAGGCCAAAGAGAGCTAAGTTTTCTAGTGGCATGTGGTTCTCTGCTCCTCATGCTAGACAGTGCTGCAAGTAGGGCACCATGTGCCTCACATCATTCCCAGAAGTGTGAAGCAGTGTGGTAGAGTGAGATGCTCTACAATGCAGATAAAATTTTAAATTATTTTATTAAATACTTCAACTCTGTCCAAAAAATTGTTCTAAGCCTACAGAAGACACAAGCAAACAACAGAAACACAAGGAATATTCTGGGGAAGATTAAAAACAAAAAGATATTTATAAATTATTATGTAATTATAAATTATGAAAATTTAAACACCAATGCACACTAAAAATTAAATATATCTCTCAAACTACTTCTTCTGCACTTAACTGCTGCAATCAGAACTTAAAAACACAAAGTTCTTCACTACTTTTAACTCATAAACAATGAGTTTAGATCTTTCTGTCATCTTCCAATCACGTGTCAACTACATAACAGGACAGCAACCACACAAGACCCTGATGTGAACTCATGCCATATGAGCTCAGTACAAAGCACTACCTTGTTCAAAGAGGTAAATAATTTCTTCCTGTCACTTTAGAAATTCAAGGATTTTCTAGTCCCTGTTGAAGTGTATCAGCAAGACATGACTGGGGGCAACAATTCAAAGTTCTTATGATCAGCACTCCACTCAAATTAACCATTTTTTCTTCTAAGAAACATATTTTACACTGACACAGACATCAATGCAGGTGCTTAAGAACAGGTATCCAGTAGCATAAGATGCTTCACCTACAGAAGAGCCACCACAGCTAAGTGGTGGCACTCTCCAGGTACCACAGTGATTCCATCTTCTGGTCTCCAGTTCTGCATATTCAGCATTAAGTTAGACATGACCCTCATCCAGGCACAGGAGGCAAATGCTGCAACAAATGACCTGTTCTGCTCTTCATGCTCATTTGCAGTTCTTTGCTGCTGCCCCCAAAAGAAGGGCTGATCTCCATTTGAAGGGACAGTTGTCATACTATTTACAGTGAACCTTATGGTACTCCTGTGGAAACTGAATGATGTGGATTTGAAAGCCCTTCAGCTCCAGAGGCATTAGAAAGCTAGTAGCTGGAAAATTAATGTCAAGATACAGGTGTTAGCAACAGTATTTTCAAAATGTTTGCAAAAGAACGCACGTGCAGCTGAACTGTATAAAGATCCCAACTGTGCCAGTCTAAGTGTTCTGACTGGACTGGGTCCCCACAGGACTTCAGATGATGGCATTTCCAAGTTGTTGCTTTTAATGAGTGGAGGCTTAAAAGGGACAGTGAACTGATCACTGCTGCCCACAAAATTATCTGTTTGGACTTTACATCTCTGTGCACCAGCATGTTAAACTGTCCAGAGAGCAATCTCTAATAGCAAAGGCCATCTGGTATGAACACCTTGTAACCACCTTAGCATATCCTCCAACCCATTAAAATTGTGTGACTGTACAAAAAATCCTTACTGGCATAGTCCCTGGAACAGTAATGTCAGGCTCTGCCTAGAGCTCTTTGAAAAGCTGCTAGCTAGCACCCATCAGAAGGCAAGAGAATACTCTTAGGACTTGATATTCTCAACATCCAGAAGCTTCCTCCCAGGCACTATTTCTTAGTACAGAAAAAGCCCAAACACCTTGAAAACATCCCTAAATTAAATTTGACAAGGGTGAAATTCAACCTAAGTTCTTATGGAGTCTGAGCTTTTCTTATTGACCTGACAGTCCTCTGCTGTCACTTCATCATTTGGTCAAATCCCAGCCTGGTCAGCTCTAAACAGTCGTTCACACAAACAGTTAAGTAATCAAATAAGCAACTTTCAAGTATACAACCAGCCATAGGAGAAAAAAATTCACTCAACAGAATTCAGAACAAAACCCAGAAGCGCGATGATAGACAAAGAATGGATTGTGATTTTACTTCTCTTAGGTGAGTAAATAGTTATGAAGGTGGGACTGTGGACAATGAAGAAATCTTGTTTCCTACACAGCAGCTGAAGGAACATCTGGAATGAAACAACAGCTCCAAGACCACACTGGGTCACAGTATTCTACACTGCATATGGAAGCCATAAATGCTAAAATTAGTATAATTAATTCCGCATGGATTGTATATTTCATGTATGATCTACAGCTTTATGCTGTGCAAGTTTTACTTGTAAACTATTACATACACATCTACAACTAACAGTGCACCCCAAAACAGGATCAATTACATTACAAAACCTGTCAGAAATAATCAGAAGTCACAACAGACTAATACAAGCTGTGTATTGGTAAGTTATGAAGTGAGCACCTCGGTGACAATTCAAATTCCATCTGCTGGAGCAGGTTGCCATTCTTATCTGACTTTCAACTTTCACTTCAGTCCATTAGAAAAGTGTGTCTGAGAAACTGAGAGCTCGATCTCATTCAGGCAGCAGGGCACATGCTACTTCTGCTTCCTCCCTTCCCATGACTGTATCAGCCCTCCCAAAAGAGCAGCACAGAAGGCAGAGACCACTGTTCTGGTCTTCAAGTTAATATCCACCAACAAGAGAAGAGTTACACTATTCTACCCCTCTTTTGAGTCTGAACTCCCATAAGTACATTGGTTATAGAGCATCTATTCTAAAGCTTTGGGCACAGGCCTTTAAGTAGTAGTGAACACATACTTGCTCAGGTTAACTCCTGCTTTTCATGCAAGAGCAGCCATGAAGTAAGAGCTTCTAAAGAAGCTAAAAGCTGAATTCTTTATAGAGGAAGTCTGTGATAACCCCAAAAAACATTTCTAAAAGGTAAAGAGTGCACATAAGAGATTTTTGATGCAGTATTCATTTTGAAATGTTACATAAGTAATGATGCCAGCCAGTGCAGCCACTTATTCTTGTGAAGTCACAGCCCTACACTTCAAAAGCTGAGAGCAATAGATGAGGCCTGCTTAGTTCACAGGAGCTTTAGTCTCACAGCCTTTTGACATTATTTATTTTAAAATAAAAACTAGGTTCCTAATCTACATATTACCAGTCATACACAAATTCAAGCAAACAAACCCACTGAAAACTCTAGAAAACAGTATTAATCTCACACAAATCACATCAAGAATGGGTTGCAAGAGCAGCAAGTTATGCTCTCCTATATTTCTGTAAGGAACTGTCTTGAACATACCCTGAAGAGGCTGTCTTTACTGTATTTCAGGGACAGCTTATAAGGATATACCAACTAAAATCAAACTGTTTACTCTTAATGCACCTTACCAGCTTCCTTATTTTGTTACATTTTAAAAGGACATTGGTTCTCCTTCGTACTGCAAAGGCACTCAAAAACAGGAGAAAGCCATTAACACCTTGGTGTTAGAATAATACATGAGGTGCCTTTGAACACATTAAAGAAACTGGAAAACAGTTTTATTAGATACTGAAGGACTATCATCATTCTACTACCTACTGAAACTCTACCATCCTGAGTAATCTATGAGTAGTCATTATCTTGGAAGTATTACTTCAGAAGGAAAAGTAGCTCAAAAGATCACTAGTGAGCCACTGCAAATGTTCACTTGGATCATGCACTTTGCAGGAATGAAGCTGAAGCAAAACTTTTCACTTCTTTTCCTTCTCAGTTCCGCTATCAGGAACATGGGGATTTTTTTATTAGCTATGGAAACATCACACTAGTTCATCTATACTTCTGAGACTGGTGACAGAAGCTAAGGCTTACCAAATGAGTTTGCACATTCACAGAAGGAATATCAACCTTGCCACCCACCTCTCTACTTCTGGAGGATGGCATTCATTAGTCTCCTCAGCATAAAACTACCAAAGAGATGAACACATACAATGCAAATATTCTGCAACATCTTTTGGTATGAGGCATCTACTGTTTTGCTTTATGTCTGTTTTCTAGAGCATCAACACAGAAATGTTAAATGGAAGGAAGTCTTCAATCCATGTAACAGCAGGATCTGGTCAAACAAGCACATACACATAAAATGCAGAATTAAATATCAGACTGTCTTAAAGTGTACAACTAGTTACACAATTACTTTTAAGATGACCTTACTAATAGCAAAGCTGCAAATTCTCAATCTAATCTGGACGTATTTCAAAGCATTCCCTATGTTTGTTTGGATCTCCCTGAACAGACTATGGTTTTGAGAAAGGTTTTCAATTGGCCAAAGAGCAGATACTGAACTTTCCTGGGAAAACAACCACCTGATAAACTGTTTTGAGAATGTAAAACTACCCCAACCCTAACTTCCAATAAAAGTTATTTTTAAAATAATGGCTCGAATACAGAACTACCCCTAATGAAGTTAGTGTTAATATTAATGCTTGGTATGCACTCCACAAGGACTGTGGGCTTTGGAGAAAGATTAATTTGAATCAGCTTCTTCTTCACTCTCCAAACTTGTATAGGAAAGAGACATTCAACAATGAAATATTATGTTGGTCCATCAAAAAAAAAAGTGACTGTAACTACATAGAGGAAAAGCAGAATTAGTAGAGAAGCTGGAACAACTAAAACTTCACAAAAAGATAGTTATGTGGTTATATACACAAGTACACAAACAATTATTTGTAATATGTCTGAAAGGAAAGGACCTTTGAAGTTCAATGTTCTGAAGTAAAAGGTGAAGACAAGGTATCTTTATTTACAAAAGCAGCACTGACACTGCATCGGTGTTCCTATGGTCCAGCAGCAGAAAAGTCCATTTGTCAGGAGTTGCCGTGTAACTTCAAAGGGACATAGAAAGGCTTTGCTCTATTAGAAACAAGCACAAAGCCAAATGTACACATTATCACTTCTTACAATTATAGAAACATTGGTGTTCACCAGGAATAGTCAAGATGTTACAGCACTCCAAAATGTGTACTCTTTTACCTAAGTTACACGTGAAGTTAAAACAATTCTGTACCAACTAACCAGTATTACAGCACTTCTATTGAAGTTCTATAGCTTGTGTTCAACTGTGTAACATTTGGATATTAAAACTATAATCTGAAGCAATATATAACACTATTATTAACACACCAACTTTTTTAGTACTTCACACTGAATCTTAGAATGAGCCACATCTAGTTTTCCTTTGAGTTCCCAAAAGGTGTTAACTAAATCTTTGTACTGCTGCTTTCCACTAAAGCAACCTCGGTAACTGAAATGGAAACCAGCCTTTACAGCAGACACAGCCTCAGCACACAGCTGAAAAGCTCTACCTTGATATTCCTGTTAGCCCCCATATCACATGTACATTAGCAAAGCTGGTTAAGCAGACTGACCAGACCCAATGTAATTAGACAACTCCTCTATTTTACATGATGACTTATTTTAATGTACACGGTAATCTCGTTACAGCAATCCTTACACTTCCATATTCTTCTGGACAGATTTGGAGGATGAGAAAAAACCACAACAAACGTACAACAAGTTGATAAAAGAAAATAAGAGTAGAATAAAACAAAAGGATACTCTGTAGAAACTACAAACCTTAAAATAAAACACCTGTTACTAGAAATCTTAAAAGATGCACTGTTGCCATGAATTTTGATGAAGAATGGATTGCCATCATAAATGTGCACACCTTTACTTTGCTACATAGAATTGTAAACTTATTCACACACAGCTACTGAAACAGAATTTACATTTGTGATAGCACTTTGAAAGTAGAGATACTACCAACACGTGACTTGGAGCTAATCTATCACAAGCTTAATTTGGATTTATGGTTTCCTTTCAACTATCCTGTTAGGAAGCTTAACGCACCCATTTCACACACACACCAAAAAAAAAAAAAAAAGAAAAAAGGCAGGAATTTGTGCCCAGCATTTTTTATAAAACAGCTCTGTTAAGACACACCTCTATATCTGTGAATGCTTTAAACGCTGGCACACCCCAGAGCACATGTGTGCAAGCAGATACTGCCCAACATTTTGAGGCAGAGCCAGAACACACTGATCACTTTTCTCCATGAAAGGCTGTTTTATTTTGGTTACTTTGCAAATAAGGGCTCAGAAAGGCAAAACCGGTTTCTCGTCAGTTTTTGCGACTCAGTATCATATTTTCCTATTTCCTAGCATTTTAACCACCCTGGGAAGGACTGGCCAACAAAACGAAGGTGTCGAATTCAGGAGGAAGCCCGAGACGCCCCAGGCAGAGCCCCTGCGGCCAAGGGAGGGAGGGGGCACGGGAGTCACCCCAGGCCAGGAAGCAAACCCAGGCGCCGGAGCACACAGCCACCCCCAGACCCCAGCGGGCCAGGCCCCGGCTCCCCAGGCTCCCGAAGCAAAAGGAGACGGAAAGCGGGCACCCGTCCTCCCCACCCCCCCGCCCCC
>VXBT01011130.1:1948393-1959898 GCA_013400235.1 Oriolus oriolus
GAGGCCGGCGGCGGTCGGAGTGTCGCTCCCCCAGGCGGGGCGGCGGCGGCGTGGGCGGGAGCGGCAGAGGACCCTCGGAGCGCGGGTTAAAGCCTCGATTCCCCCATCGCCGGGGCGAAGCCCAATGCCTGGTTTTATATGAGCAGCCATCTTGTATTTATTCCCTTCCTCCATGAGAGCCGCTTCCTGATTGGCAAGAGCGCCCGGCCGCAGCCAATGGCGGGAGGGCTTCTAAGAGCAAGGAGGGCGGGAGCGCGCAGCTCCTGCACTAAGCAGGATCGGCCATGGAGCCCGCTGGGCCGGCTGCGGGGGCGCTGGCCTCCGCCGGGGCGTTCCATCTGCACAGGGATGGGGGGGCGAACTCAAAGGAGAGCACCCCAGTCCCGCACCCCGAGGGGAGAAAAGGAGCACCAGAGCGCGGACTAAACGCTTTTTCTTCTATGTCCACTGGGTGGTGGCACTTCTGTCCCGCCAACACGGCGGGAGAAGGCGGTCGGTACTCGCCGAACCAACGCCGCACCCCGCTCCTGCCGAGGTCCGCCGCCCATCGGCCGTGCCCGGTGCTGCGGCGCGAAGACGCTGCCCGCGGGACTACAACTCCCGGCGTGCCCCGCGCGCCGCCGGGCCGGGTCGGGTGGCCGCGCCGTCCTTGCGGGCGGGCGCAGCCCTGGAGCCCTCGCAGCGAGGGGTGGTTGTAACACACAGGGGTGGTACCGCAGGGAGGTTATAGCACACGAGGGTGGTAACACTCAAGGGTTTATTAACCATCACCGTCCGGCCCGGTCACGGCGCCTTCGTGAGGGGCCACGTTCTTTCCCGCTCTCTGCCGCCCGTTCTCCCAGCCCCCTGGGCCCCAGACGATGCTGAAAGATCCCTGGGATCCAGCCCGGCAGTGCCCCTTGTTCTGGGCAAGCACACCAGGCTCCCAGGTGCGCGCTATCAGCTTCCATCAGATCTAGATTAAGAAATTAGCCTTCGACGAATCATGTAAATTAATGGTCCCAGACTGGTACATAAAGTTAGCTGACGTACGTAACCTTTCATGTGATAAGTTGGAAACAAAAGAATAAGTTTTTCTTTCCTATGATGGCATAAACTTAGATAAACACATGAATTTGCATAACGCTGTATGATAAAGTTTTCCTCTGAAGACCATCGTGGTGTGTGTTTCATACCCAACCCTTCCAGAGGGATTTCTGCTCGCCCCAGCCTTTCTGGTTGGTCTCCCTTTCCCCAGAGAGTTAACTCTTCATGGATGGGCTCACTCATTCCTTCCCCACGAGCACATATTCCAAACAAACATTCTAACACTGTCTGCATTATCACTGTCTTTTGCTATAAACAAGACACTGAGATATAACGCTTCAATCTATCCTCATCCATGTAGGTCCAGCCTATACTTCAGTCTTCCATAAAGTCTGCCTGGGGTGCCGCTTTCCTGCCTGTCTCTTCTCCCATCCTTTGGTGGGAGCTCTGTGGCAACTGGAAACTGGCATTAAAGTGGCCCCAAACACTGGCAGTGTGAGTCACCCTGAGGCCTCTGAGCACAGAGCGTGGCTAGAGCAAACCATAGACCCATTTTTCAGTGGTAGGCGGGGGATTTGTCACAGTGCTACAGCCAACGACCCAGGTAATGCCTTTTGCCTGTCATGACTCTGGTGCAGTAACTACCTTTAAATAGCTCCTGTAGATCCTTTCAATATAACTCCTGTAGATGAATACACAGAAAAAGTACAGTCTGTTTAGTTGGAGGCCGAGAGCCTCTTACCAAAGTACTCCAAAAACTCCACGCCCCTTCTCTTCTGCCATCCTATACCCTCGCATTGCAGGTGCACCTGCCTGGGTCCCTGACCATGATCCCAGGCACATGCCTGCTCCTGTCCCATGTGTGTACATGTTTGCACTTAGCTGTGTGATGGGGAGGAACAGCAGGGAATTGCGGTAGGGAGCAGCAAGGAGCAGACTGAGGGTGGAGACATTTTTCTTGTGTGTTTGATGCTGTTGACATGGATGTATAGCAAACATCCCTGATAGTATTTCCGTGTTTGTTTAGCGAGGAATCAGCAGCCATCCTGTCCTGCCGTGATCTTCAGGTGATATTTCTAATTCCAACATCCTATTTCCTCTTAGGTTCCTTAGGAACAGTAAATAGCAGTCAAAGCAGGAGGCACATCAAACATGCAATAAAATTTGTTTTGAACATCTCCTACCTGATAAAAATAAGTGCAGGGAAGATATTGGTGGTGGGTCATATGCACTGAGTACTTGCTGAAATTACAATAAACTGCACTTCCAGCAAAGCAATCTGCAAAATACAGAAAGAATTATCTGTTATAGTAGGCATTCTGGACCAAAACACAATTCATTCAAGTTTCACACCATATATTTTTGTATTTTGATGTGACATTTACGTAAAGCACATCCTTACTTTTCAGTTGTATCTTCTGCTGAATCCTTCCCCTACACCCTATGAAAACCAATTCTTCTTTGTCCATGCATCTGTTCAGCTGCTCTGTAAGTCACACCAATTTTTTTGCATGTTTTCTTTTGACCCATTTTTCAAGGAGTAGCTATACATTTTCTTCCTTTTTCTTCTTCTGTTAAAAGAATTCCCCCTGAAAATCTGTTGTGTGCCAGTATACTGTCTCAAATCTGCTCCTAAATTAGATAAAACTCAGTAATTTCACTCCTTTGGTATGTTTTAATCAGTACTTCCTGCATTCATCTCAACTGTTTTTATCTTGCTTTCTTCCTCCTGCCAACTGTGTTCACCTGTGAACTCTTACTGCTTGGGCTGCAGATTCAAAGCCACAGCAGCTTGGATACATGCCCTGTCAGCTTCCAGAGCCCAGGCAAAAAATGGTGCAGCCTCCAAGTGTTCCAGCTGTGCAAATAGCAGATGACAGAGGCACAGTTTTTCAGGTGGAATCCCTCCTGACTAGACCTGACATAGCACAATCTTTTACATGTTCTGGACTTTTAGAAGACTAACTTCCAGTTAGTTTTTTGCATCCTGAAGGTTTGTGGATTTGTATTACTCAGAATCGCACAAGCCTCTCTGTAGTGGTAGGTGTAACATTTGATGCCTTCTAGTCTGATAAAAAAAGATTATTTTTGTAATAGTTTGCACGTATTTTAGTGTCTGTTATTTGATTTCTAAATTCCCTTGGAAATCTCATCTGAAGACAAGCTAGTCTTAGAACTTTGCCCCTGCTGAGCAGTTTGCTCAGACAGCTTCTCTGCTGGTGTCTTAATCACTATCATTATTTTGATAATCTGGAGAAAAATTTCTCTGAGATACATTTATGCATTGTGAACTTACGCAGGTGAACTGTGCAGGTTCTTTGCAACATGTATTTCTTAATAATGCTTTCTGTTCTGAGGGCTGCAAACTAACTAGACATCTTGTAGACTATTGCTAACATATAAACTTTAAAATTCTGATTTATTTTTATATATTTAACTGTTTCTTCTTCAAGTATTATTTAATCCTCCTTGTTTTTATTTGACATTTTGTCTCTGTAGGTTAGGCCCCTCTTTAAGTGTTGTTAAAATCAGACTTCTGATTGCTGAAGGATTTTTTTTTCTTGAGTAATCTCGTTTCTTGCTAACTAATACTTTCTATTGCTATTCTGCTTAATTTTTATTTAAAGGTGTATTTATTTTTTATCATCTAAGTTTCACTAGTTTCCATGCCAACTCTCATGGCTTTTAATTGTCTTATTTTTACTCCAAGGAGGTTTTTTAGTAGCTGCACAACCTTCTCAAAAGCCTCTTAAAAAAATCAACTTGTACATGGCCTTCCTTTTAAGTTCTTCACAATAAGTGCTGGTGGCTGGAGGCTGGATGCTGACTGATGGCTCTCGTAGTTTAAAAACACCTCATAGATACCAGTGAAATGCTGGATTCTGAGAGGCAAATCAGGGCAAAGCACTGCCACCCACAACACACAGCAGCAACATTTCTGAAAAAAGTTTGATGGGCTCCAATTTCTCAACATCGAACAGGATTGCAATAACCATTAGGTAGTGAAAATCACCAGCATCTTAAAGATTCCCAATGTCACTAGAGCAGTGTAATTATCTCATTAGATTTCAGTACCTCTGATCATATTTAACACTGCCAGTTTGGGACGGCTTCCCTGAATGAGAGGCTCCTGGTATGACAAATAGAGAGAGAAAACTTGTGATTCTCTTTTTGTGATTTTCTGCTCCTAGGGATTTTATCTCATGAGATGGCATGGAATTGTTCAGAAGTGTTTCTTCTTGCCCATTTCCATTTGAAACATATATTCTGTACAACTGATCAGCCTTGTTGAGTAAGGTTGTACAACCACCTTGGTTTTGTTTTGTCTCTAATTTCTTCAACATTTAGTTCCATGATCTTGAACTTCCCATTTTCTAACTCAGCTCTACTTTCCACCCTATCTTACAACACACAAAGACATAAATTACTGATATTCTTTGGAAACCTTTTATGTATAAAAACTAAGTTTCTTAGTTTTGTCTAGCAGTTATCCATGCTATCCTAAGTTAAATAAATATTTTATAGTTTGGGTAGTTTATTGTTCCTGTGGCGTGTTTCTTAGGAAATGGTATTATCTATCCATTTGATACAGTTGGTCTTTTTTTCAAACAAACTGTTATGTTTACATTTAAACCCTCCCTCTTTTGACCTCTCTGTGCATGGAACTACACCACTTTCTATGTCAAGAAAGTTAACTAAAGTAAATTTACGTTCAGTAAATAAACTTAATACTGAAGTATTAAGGGATTAATACTTGTAAGTTCCATGGACAATTGCATCTTTATACCTGCTCTCTCACTGACATTTAGGAGAGCAGAGATCTCCATTTATATGCAGAAATTCATATATATATGTATATAATGTACATATACCTACGTTTATACATAGATATACATACATACAAAAAATGAATTTAGTATTTCATAACCAGAAAGAGAACTGAAGGGGAGAAAAGCTCATGTCAAGTTTCTAATTGGGCTTGTTTGGATCAAGGTAACAGACACAAAGGAGCCACTTAGAGACAAAGAGAAATGGAAATAATGAGGTCAAACTCCTATAAATCTTCAGGTCTTTCTACATAGGCCCATGGAAAAATGCAACATGAAAATAACATGAGAGAGACAACTAGAGACCTTTTATTAAGTTTTTGTATTATCTAAAGTTGTGTGACTTTAAGGGCTTTTTTCTTCATTTAATTTCAGTAGTCTGGTTGTTCTTTATTTTTTCATGAGCTAATGCAAGAGGGACATTAGTCTGTGCAGTTTAAAAAAAAAAAAGTGCATATAATTCCAGTGTGCACAAACTGAATACAAAGAGCATAAATAGAAAAGCACCTCTGTCATCAGGGACATAAGGATTCAGAAACACACTATAATGCTGAATAAACAAGGCCAGAGGTTTCACATCTAGTCCAGCTCTTTCCAAAAGCTGTTGCTTTTCAAAGATAAAAAAGAAAGCTAATCTGTGGCCATCATCACAAGTTTTGCAGCAGTTAATGAGTTTAAATTAGATTTAAAAACAAGTCTGGTGCACATACCCTTTGCTCTCTATATATTTTAACTTCTATATTTAAGTGATAGAAAGCAATTACTGTTTTTCTTTAACTTGCAAATACTGTTTCTCAGAATATACTTTAGGCCTATGAAAGATTTCCAGCATGTAGTGTGAATATCAGAATTTACTATTTACTGTATACCAGAATTGCTACTGAATATCTACAACTAGCTAGATACCAGAATGTGATGGCCCATTTTTCATCTGAAGTGTGCAGACAAGTATCAATCAGCTCTAGCATTTCGACATACCAGTTTATACTTTCTCTTATTTGCTTTTTGCGTCTCAAAGATGGGCTGAGATTAACAGATATTAACAACAGTTTGAATTTTGTTTTCTTCTCCCAAAAGAGTTAATTTTGTTTTATGGACTTTTGTTTGGTAGTATAACTCTGAAAGTAAAAACTTCTTTCTGTTTATGTTAGAAGAGGCCCTTTCAAGAACTACATGGGGAACATCCTCATCTGTAACAACTTTATCAGGTTTATCTATGTTGAGGGTTCTTTCATCTTCCTTTGTGGAACATTCAGTCCTGAGTGTTCCTCATAAAGGAATAAATGTCTCCTGCTTTCAGTATGACTGTGTATTGACTTGCTTGTTGTAGTTCTTAGAGAGGCAGTTACTTCAGATTTGTTTGTTACACTTTAACTAATTCATAACTGTAAGTTTTGTGTGATGGGTACAGTAATAGCAACGTTATAGTGTGTTTTGATGCTGTCCTGAAAGTGTGAAATGAGACAGGTATGTACCTGTAATAGACAAATTGAATATTATTCTTGGATTCCTCTAATGCTGGGATTCCTGATACCCAGTAAAAACTGAGCTTGTTTTCAATGTGGAATAGGTTTGTGGAGTAGTTTCTTAGTTGACTGTCTAAAATTCTCATTGGATTCTACAGGGAATATCTTCAGGACTACACACAGACTACATTTAACGCTTAGAGAGAAGCCTTAATTAGTTTTAAGATCCCACATGACTTTATTGTAGGATTAGAGGTCTGAGTGCTCCTGTATTTTTTTGATAACTGTTATTTACATCAACTCGCACAGAGCCACCGGTATAGCTTAGAAGACCCAGATAAGAAGTTGCCAGGAGCTCGTCCTCCAGCATGCGCCCTCTTTTTATACCCACTAATCTTTCACCTGCTTTTTACACATTTCTTCTCTCACACTGGTAACTCTCTCCCCCGACACTTGAATTTTCATTTTCCCTCCTTCTTCATTTTTCTTTTTTTAAAACATTTTATTCTCCTGTCCTTCCCCCACAACCCCTGCATTGTCTTCTCATCTCAGGAGGACAAAGAATCAAGTTGCTTTCTCACCTGGTTCCTTTTTGTCATCTGTTTTTCTGGCTCCCCACGAGAAGAAAGGGAGCTGCTGGTTTGGTAATTGCTGTCCACTGGAACCAGTAAGGCACGGTACGCTGGCAACCGGAGTAAGTAGGAGTCAGCCTGGAGAGGAAACAAGCTCTAGTGGTTGGTGACAGCATGGAAGCTATTGCTTTTTGTTTGCACAAACATTTTAAATAAACTGCTCTTCACAGTGGCCAAGGATTCCTACCCCTTGCTAAACCCCAGATGGGGGAGACCTTGCTTCTTTTCTCATTACCGAGCAGGTTCTTAGGCCACATATGACCTTTGGGTGTCTAAGTTTCTGGATGCTTCACGTAAGACATTTTAAGAAAGAACTGATCTTCTCTGAGAAGCTGCTGCTCAGGTCATTGAACTGCTGGTCCTGGCACACTGGTTGTAGTAGTGCACCCCAAATTTTAAGTGTAACACATCACTGCTCGTTTTGCACATGCAAAGAGAAAGCCTGCAGCTTGCTAGCAGTTACTTCAGAGGCAAATAAACAGGGAAGGATCCAAATTACACTTGTGGCTCATTGTAGGTCATTTACCTTTTGCCTCTGCTGAGAGAAAAAACAGTCACATGCAAACCTTTCTAGCCCTTTTATAGGTAACTGTTTGTTCTTCACACAGAAAACTAAATTTGCTGTACATTGCAGATTTCTACATATAAATTTAGTTGTATCCTTGTGTTCTGGTTTTCTGTTGGAGCTGACCTCTCCTTTTCCCAAGCCATTCTTGGGAGTCAGCCTTCTGTACAGAGCTCATCCAAACTTCCAGTGTTCTCCAGAAATCACCTGAACATTTCCTAACTCAGGATGATCGTGCCTCAGGGCAAGCTGGCACCAAGGCTTCACCATCTGATAAAAATCCAATGGAAACATGACTTCAGGACAGCAACAGACAAGTTTTCTGAAAGTTGAGTTCAACAGTTATATATATTAGAGCTGTTAAAACTCCATTAAATAATTTCATGCTAAATCTGGATTTTCTGCATTCTTGTATTTTTCTTCACACTGGGGCAGTGGGAAACCAACACTAATCTGGCTTTTTATGCTCTGTGATACAACAACAGCTATTTCTAGGTTTGCTGAGAACATACACAGAAACCAGCAAGATTTTATGACCTTTTTGTAGAACTGTGAAATAAATAGAAGTATTGTGTTTTATTTATGAGTGCTGCTGTAATACAATATTCCATTAAAAACCAAGAAACATTTTATTTAATTTCATTCTCCACCATGTGGATTTAATTAGCAATTAAATAGTACAGATGTGAATATACAGTGATGAATCAACTGTGGTATTTGAGATAAATGTCAGCTGGAGTTTGTAATGTATTATGTGGACTTAGCTCTGCCTTATTCCATTAGGAACAATAAAGTAGAAAGCCTTATCCTAAATTATAAATAAATAAATAGGCAAACAAACAAACAAAACTATGTCTATTTCCGTATAGTCCTCTCAAAACCACTTTTGGAAACATCATGCCGAACAATATTCCCTGAAGAGAGAAATTCAGCACAGGTAGGAAAGTGGTGTTTATTTTGTCAGGTAACAGAACTACGCCACCTGATTGTTTGCACCTGAACTCTTAAAGGGTCCTGCAGGAACTGACAAGGGCTGGTAAGAACTGCTGATCCTAACTCCTTATGCCACAACATTTCTTCTTCACTGAGCTTTCCAGTGCACCAGCTTTTCAGCTCTCAAGTCTGAAATAACAAATGATCAGGTGTAGGGTCACTGCTTATAAACCCCAAAACAAAAATACAAAGGGCAAATGTTTGCTGCTCTTTATTCACTTTATGAATACTGCATACATAGTATAAAAAAAACCCCAAACAAATGCTTGTAGTATCAGTCTGTAATTCTTGGGTCCCTGCTGGAGAATACTAGGAAGGGTGGTTTTTTTGCTGATTTTTTTAAAGGATCTAGCACTATAGTATCCCATGTTGCAGATCTTTCTTGCTTCCAAATAAAGAAGTCTAGATAAAGATTCTCATCTTACAGCTTGGAAAAAAAAAAAGGCAAGTGAAGGAACAAATGCCTTTTCTTAACATTTAGTGTTCAGTTCCACAACCAGTCTGTATAGACAGAGCTTCATTCCTGGGACCACACGAATGAAGCTCACCATCAGATTTAATGGCAAATACAATTTAATGAGAAATACAAAGCTGCTGTGAAAATGAGAAAACTATTTACTTTGTACAATGAACAAAGCCAGAGTTGTTCTACCAGTTGCACAGGCAATGAAGCATTTGCAGTATGAATTTATATCCATGGAGTTCTTTGACTAGGGGAACTGCTGGCATGTGTTAAAAAACAACAGCAGTTACAAGATACTCCAAACTTTTCAAATCGAGTTGTCATTTAGTACAGGACCATGAATTCAGAAATCTGGGTTTTATGCTGCCACTAAAAGGCAAAAAAACTTCATGGGTTTTGGCTATGAACACTTTTTTTTTCCAGTTTTCTAGTGTATACCTACACTCTCTTGCTTGATGCTTTACAGCTTTGAGGCAGAGAGTCTTAACTGTATGACTTAAGTAGCTTGCATTCAATGGTTTATTTTAATATAATGGCCTACCTTTATCCTTATTTATTGTGATGCCTTTAAAAGTATTACTTTATTAAAATCTAGTAATAATGAAAAATGTAGGTATTTTAATTTACCTAAGTATTACAGCAATACTGTTTTCCATCCTATGGAATAATTTCCTTATCCACAGCAGGAGCTGTTGGTGCTTCTGTGCAGCTGCTGGCATAAATTCAGTTACTGTTTGTTGCACTACCTTTGTGAGAGCCAGGGGCAGTTCAGGAGACTGTTCAATATGTGACTCTTAAAAGGAGCTCACCTGAAGAAGTTATTCTTCTGTTCTGATTACACTGCTCTGCTGTAAAAAGGAACTAGACACAGAACTGTGAAGTAAGACAGGTACAACTGACAAACAAGGAGCTGTAAGTATACAGGCACCAGTGCCCTTGGCTGGTCAAGACAGGTAAGGTGACATACGTGACCTACCTTCCTTGGGATTAGTTGCTGAGAAACTGGTGAAATTTACCTGCAGTGGGCTATTCTGAAACATAGATAACCTTAGGGATCGGGAAAAAAAATATACAGTCAGGATGAGATATTCCAATTACTGAAAAGCAAGTTTGGCATTTAGAATATTCCAACTCCGCTTGCTTACATGTTCTTAGCAATCTGAGAAAAGATTCTGCTGTGAAAAACAATGCAACTAGGTCAGTTCAGTGGATGGTACAGATAATATGGAAGTAAATTGCAATGCTGCAGTGCTTGTTAGCAATAATTCAAACTTCTGTTTTCAAATTAAAGGATGAACTGGACATAACTTTGCTTCATTCATTTCTAAGTATTTTCCCTGTAATTTCAATGTCTACCTGATAGTGCAGTGTTTTATTATGCATCTGGAAATCACATACATTTTAAAGAACTGTAAAACAAAAAACAACCACAATCACTCAAAGTTGTTTGTTTTAAGGGGTTGTTTGTTTCAGGGTTCCAATTTCACTAAAAGGAAGGACTACTTTAATTCCATGTGTACAGAGACATTGTCTCCAACTACACTTAACAAATACAGCCTAATAAATTTAAAGAACCAAACATCAGTAGAAGCTAATCTTACAATAGAGACTGGTTCTCTACAACTGAAATTTTCATGTAACTAATTTGCCTAAAAAAATTGGTCCACATACAAAATAAAATGGGTAAATGTAATTCTAAGCTGGGCAAACATTGTCCTTTTTATTCAGTTCCAGTTGTAGTGATCTCTTGGTGCTGAATCATAATGTGATCTCTGTTCCTCTTCACGTCCACAGTCTAGTGGCAGACCATAATTGTAATCAACTGTTACAATTGGTAATCTTTTACTTTGTTCCATGTTTCTGGTAGTTTCACCCTGAAAAGGCTTTCTTTCGTAGTCTGTTGGACTATCTTCTTGGTGTATGGATGAAGATGAGTGCATTGTTCGTGAAGAGTATGGTGCAAATCTGTTTTTTCCTCTATTAAATTCCTCTGAGGGATGCATTCTCCTATTGTCTTCAGGACAATTCGGCCGATTACTGTAAGAACAAATATGAACAGTGAAATTCTTAGAAATAAACCAGTTGATTTACTGTTGATGGCCACCACTAGAAATTAACTGTGTCTAGCATTGAAAGAACAATTCAAAACCTCATTCTTGTTTTTACCCCCTGAAATTAAAATCCTCTCTATGGACATTGCAAACCTGTTTGTATTAATTTTCCAATTCTAGTGATTAAAATTACAGCCCTTTACATTAAGTAATTCTACTAGAGGAAATTTTGTTTCAAGTACTATTTACAATTAAAATTACCTGTTTACTGAGGATATCTTTACTTAGGGGACATTTTTTTCCTAAGTCCGTGTTTTCATTTTTGTGTGTAATATGTAATAATAGCTCTCTAGTATATAGTCTCAACAGGCAATAATACACTCAGGAAAATATTTTAATTATTATTTCTTCTACAATAGAAGACTCACTCGCCTACAAAATACACGTGGAAGGATCTAAAAATGTATATACTATATATATAT
>VXBT01011131.1:0-140463 GCA_013400235.1 Oriolus oriolus
GGCCCCTCAATTCAGGAAGGATGAAGGCGATGGAGTGTGTCCAGAGAAGGGCAGCAAAGTTGGTGAAGGGTCTGGAGTGCATAGCTTGTGAGGAGAGGCTGAGGGAGCTGGGGTTGTTTAGCCTGGACAAAAAGAGGCTCAGGGGAGACTTTATAATTCTCTGCCTTCTGATACAACTTTGTATTGGTTTAGTATCTTTTAGCATTTGCAAAAATTTAAGCTTTACTCTTGACATTATGGGACATGGAAGTATTAAGAGAATATGACCTGAGATCTTAACTAAATGACTTTATAGGTTGACAGAACGTGTCATATCTGCTGAACTGTAATAAACAATTATTAATAAACAGTCTTGACTGGAAAGCTCTTTGTCCATGAGTCTCAAGGTATATGCCACAGGGGCTATGACAAGATCAAGGATTTTGCCTGTTTCTTAATTTTAGCTTAAATTTTTCTCTTCAAGGTATTTTTTAAGTAAATATACTTAAAAAATGTAATTGATTTTGGTGGGAAAAACCCCAAACCTAAACAAACAAACGAACAAAACCCCAAACCAAATACTGTTCCTTAATAATATTAACAATAATAATGAATTACCATCATTATTAAAAAAAAATTACCAGTTTTCAGATTTTTCATTACTAAGATTTATGTTAAAATAGATATTGCATTTCAATTTTGCTAAATTTTTGAAAACTTGCCAAGTACTTGCAATTTAAAAAGCAGTCGACATACAAAGTCAGTATTCCCTAGTGATATCCCTAGTGATATAGGCTGCTATTCTGCAGGAAAGTATTTTCCAAAAGGAAAATTTCCTAGTGTCTTGGTTTAAAAGAAAATGAAAGAGATATTTTGTAGTATTAGAGGAAAAAAGAACCCTACTGTACTTAGGGCAACAATGAATATAGCAAAGCATCAAGTATTCACAGAGCTTTTCTGTACTAACAAGGAAAAACTTGTTGTATCTTCAGGGTATTATTATGATACACTGAAATTCTTTCAACAGAATATGAAGTCCATTATAGAAGGAATTAAATTTAAGTTTTACATGTATGAATGATAAATGCAGAGAACTTTGCCTATAGTATTAATTTTAAACTTCATGGACCAAACAAGTTATCATATAGTTTATCTTTCTTTTAAGAAACTAGAAATTGCAAAGCTAAACGAAATATTTTATACTTTCAGAATGTTTTCCAGATTTGCTGTTAAGTCTTTTCTGTTTGTTCGTTCGTTTGTTTGTTTTACAAAGATGGAAATCAAACTAAAGTAAACAAGAAAGTAATCCAGTAACTTCCTTATTTTATATACCAGTTCATTCTGCAAATTTATTTCAGTGAAAGAAAGAAGGTAGTGAAATTTTCCAAATTTGTGCAAAGCCATCATTTTTATATTTTACATGGCCTTTGTTGCTACGCTTGCAAGAACTCAAAGATGTCTGGGACCTTTCATCTTAGTATTTTAAAAAGATAACATCTTAGAAACTAAAAGAACTGCCTTCTCTCTAGCTGCCTGTCGTGGTCCTGCAGTAAGTAAAATATCCCTTCCAGTTTAAAAGCAAACATTATATATGTCAGTAAAAATGGCTTTTCCTATATTCTTTTTTTTTTTTTAATCATAATTTTATGGGTGTTTTTAAATTAATGATAGTTTTTGAGAGGATGCTGTATGCATACCCTTCCACCTTCATACTCTCTGAAAGACATTGAGGGGAAAATAATGTTGTATTAGTGGAGGAAGTTTCAGTTTTATAAAATTCCTGTTGGAATTCCATGATGATGGAAATGACACCTTTCAGTCCCTAAAGACTGTGATTACCTAAAAATTTGACTTTATTTTTTAACTCTCTTATAGAGAGTTATAAAGGTCTTATGTAGGTCACTATCGAACACATTTAACAGATGAATGAGTTACCTAAAAGTAGATTAAGAGTTTGTTGAATACTACACAAACAGTGAAAACCAGCCTGAGACTAGATTTCTTCTATATCCCAGTTCACCGTATAAAATAATGGAGAACAAATTATGAGTTATGGACAGAGAAGAAACCACCAAAACAGGCACATTACTATCCTTGCTGGTGAAGACTCCATGAATGTGGGAGCTTATATTTAATTATGATGAAATAATGTATGTCTTGCTCTATGATATGCAGTGCCTTGGCACATGACAAATTCACATCCAAGTATATGATGTGAAAGCATATCATTCACAGTTTGAATGGCCCCACAATAGGTTTCACTGGATGCCTCATTTACTAAGATTTTCCTTTTGGATATTGGAAGTCTACTCTAAACACAAAGGTTACAATGTATTAAATATTACTTTTTTTAAAGAAACAAATCTATTTTTTTAGATTATTTTTTTACATTTTCCTTGTATTTATCCCTTTAAAGACATAATTGTAATTCTAAAAAATACTAGAAGATATTAAGAAGCAGCAATATATAATAGATCTTACATAATTAAGAGTAACATTATTTTAATATGCATTATTGCCTAGAAAATTCAGTACCATGACAGTAAATGAAAAGTTAAAAAAACCCTATGAAAAACGCTTCCGTATCCTCCAAGAAAAGTGTTCACATTTCATGTCAGTAATTTTGTCTCTTATGCCCACTTAATGGATGTTCTAAGCTCAAAATTGAAGAGCACACATAATTGGTTTTAGAAAAAGCACTTGAATTTGAAAAGGAAGTCTAAAATAGTCTTTAGGTCAGAAGGCACAATGTCTTTTATGTTACAAGTAGACCCCATAATCTTTCAAAGTTCGCAAATGCAGCTTCAAATAACAGAACTGAGGTTGCCAAATGTCTGTGGACTCAAAAGCAACCTAAATAACTATTAAAAAGATAACCTGTTGTATGATGAATTACTATTTCTCACATATTGAATAATATTCTTACATAATTAATAATATATATTGATTATCTCATACTGATTATGTCATCAGCCTGTTTCCCTCTTTATAACTCTCCAGTTAAGGTTCTGATCTGCTAAGAGCTAGATCCTCAGCTTTATGACAATGTAATTTGCAATTCTCTGTAATCCAGTTTGTGAGAAGAAAGAAACTTAGGGATCAAAATAAGGCACAAGTTTGACCAGACTGTTCGGAAAAGGGAATAAAATTGAGAACTGATATCTTTAGAAAGTAGATAAACTAGGCAAGAATAATGGATTTCGAACAACATAATCCTGTCTATATTTGAGTGATTTCAAAACTCGGAGATAGGCTATCCAAGTCCTTAAATAAGGTCCACTGAAATCAAATATACATCCTTAAGATCAATGATAATGAATAAAGTAAGTCTTTAAGTAGAGTTTGGCAGAACAACTTGACATTGATAACAGAAAGATACTGAACTTGACTCACTGCTTCTTTGAAGGTGTGTTACTGTTTACACTTATCTAAGTGATAATAGGTATCACAAGTATTTAAAGATACAGTCTGGAGTTCAAGATGGTGGATAGGGATACCAGATGAGTCCTGAATTACAGAAAATTGCAAATTCCATTGCTATAAAGCTGAGGATCTAGCTCTTAGCAGATCAGTACCTTAACTGGAGTTACATCTATGCCTTGCGGGTTCAAGGCAGTGAAAAAAAAAGCTGCATAAAGGCACCAAAAAAATTATGCCACATGCTGGAAAACAGCCATAGCAGTTTTCTGAATGGTGATGAGTAAACAGACTCCAGAGTTGCATGCAAAAAGTCCTTGACATTATTAAATTAAGGCGTGTAAAGTACAGTGTACCATTTCTCTCTTACTATCCATTAAGTTAATGGGAGTGTTTTAAACTTATCTTTTAGATAATCTATTATCTTAAGCAGAGGTCTACACATTATTGACATACTGAAATTTCTAGTTGTTTAAGAAAATTCCATATTTAACTATATGCTACTTCAGTATGTTTCATTTGGAGAATGATAAGAGTGTATTACAGTAAGCAGAAAAACAAGTAGACAAAGTATTGTACAAGGATTAGAGGAATGAGTAATTCTGAGAAAGAATAATCTGGGAGGTTGTAAAGATTTCCACTGTAGATTGCAATGCATCAAAATAAAGTTGCATAACAAGAATGGAGATATATTGGCTAAGAGATTGTAATAGATAGTAGGGTAACACAAGTTCTGTAAAAAAATCAAAAAGAACGGAGAGACAATGTGATTTTTAAATACACAAAAAGAGAAACCCACAAAGGAACAAACATAGCAGACATAACTGGCTTGCTCTTTAACTTAAACATTTATCCTGTCTCTGAATCCACTTGTATATTTCACAAGGAAATTATGATGGGAAAACTTAATAATTTAAAAGTTCAGAAATATTACAGACTTATGAGAAAGTCTTTAGGAGTTCAATCTTTTTAATCAAAAGATAATAGATATATGGAATGATTTAATTTCAGAAAACAAGAAATTTGCCTGAGCAGTATTAGTGCGAATTATGACAGCTAAAATGCTGAAAATGGTCTAAAAAATATATTTGTATCATTCAACACAAAATCCTGAGCACCATTTTCAGGTAGCTTAAAACACCGAAACACTTTACAAGACCTTGTATGGAACTCCCCATCTTTGACAGCTTTAGTGTGAGACTCAATACTTTGATGTATTTGAAACAAGAATTAATTCTCAGAAGCTAAGATATGCAAAGATCAAAACTTGATGACTTAAAAATCTCATTTGGTCTTACTCAATGTGTTACTTCATACTTAAAATGATTAGTTCCTTATGTGATGACTGCTCAGAATGAAAATATTTGTAGGGAATGTGTGGGAGGAAATGCTGAGGATGAATTTTTATTGCCTGGTATGTTTGACCCATGCAAGTATGTTCTAGGGATTTTTCCCTGAATGGTATGAAGACCCAAGGGTGACCAGGAGAGCATGTCAGTTTTGCACAGTCTCTTTACTACAGGTCCAGGAGGAGTCAACCACTGGAAATAAAGCCTTCTCCTTTATACTATGGCAGGTGTATTCACCCTTTGAATGTCTTGCTGTCTTTGTTGATCGTTAAGGCATTCATTTGACACCTTTTATGTCCCCTCTGCTACTACTCTGTGAGATACTGCCCTCCAGCATAGGTTTTAATGATTCCCTCCAGCATGCAGAATAAATGGAGAGTTAAGTTGTACCAGACTATTTTCAGCTAATTATTTTAGTGTCCTTTTAGCACCGCATGCTACTACTAGCAAATTGAAAACATGGATTAATAAAAAATAACTCCTTCCAGAAATAAAAAAATTAGAATCAGCATCGTTTTATTATCCATAATGGAGGTGAATCTTCTCTGTAGGATAACGTAGTCACATGCATCAAGTTACAAAAGAGATTGTATATTGACAGGAAGACAGAAAAAAGAAGGTAATCAATCCTTGCTTAGAGCAGCATGTCAGTATAAAACTGACTATTTTCTCGCAAGACATCCTACAGTCTGGAAAAGAGTGATGAGAAGGCTGAGAAGGCACAATGTTTGCCTCTGCTGAGAAGACGATGTTTGCCTCTTTTTTGTACAGCCAAGCAGTTAAAATCTGGTGGAAAATTCCCTTGAGTGGTTATGCACAGATCTTTGTGTGTTGCTTTGGGTTTTTTACTGAAGGATGGACATGGTTGCCATTTGAATCCTTATTTGGCTTCAAAGTTTCTTTACATAAATGCATAAATAGGACTTTCTTAAAGCAGGTTTTTCTGTTTGCTTGTGTGTCAGAATTGTGTGTCAAAATTACCACACTTTGATAAATTCTGTTGCTATGTGCTTTCACATACCTGAAAAGATTATGGCCACTCCTATGTGTTTGGAATACTAAAAAGATTTAAAAAGGAAGATGCAGCAGTGTGCGCTGTATGTCACAATACTGACAAAATAATGCTAGAGTAAAAGCAATTTTAGCCTGGTCAGATTTTTTTTAGCTTCATTAGCACACTGTTCATACATTAAGTCTCAGATGTGCTAAAATAAGTGATTTGGATTACTGCCTATAACAGGTTAATCATCAAAAGATAATAAATGACACCCAAGGTAAAAATTCAGAACATACAATATATTTAGTGTATTACATCTGCTTTGGTGATGGCAGAATTGCTTAAGCACAGGTAAATTTATGAACATCATACCTAATAGCACTGATCAGGAGTGTAAATGAAGCATATGACTAAGTTTTTACTAGATCAGGACTTGTCAGAAGGTCAAAAGAAAACCATATGTTGTTAAGAGGAGTTTTACAATTTAAATATATTTTGTTATCTTTTCATTTTTTTAAGTAACAATCCCAAATTAAAAAAAAAAGTTCACAGTGAATATTTGATTTTTTCGTGTGACTTATGATTTGCATTAATTAGTTGCAGTCACAAAAATAGCAAGGTACAATTTTTGTTCCTAGTTTGGTATTGAATAAATCTTTTAAACAGAAGGAAATACAAAAAAGGTAGCCTGTTACAGAGACGAGTAGTGTCAGGCCTCACTGGAGATGTTCAGAAAGTGTATAGATTCTTTTTCCTTTCTAAGGTAAATATTATTCTCTTTCAAATCAGGAACTTAAACAAGCTAATAAATAAATAAATAACGACCTGTCCTGTGGAAATGAGTTATTGCACAGGAAATACCTTCAGGACAAAGCTCACAGTAGTGTGGATGTCTGAAATGGTAGTCTGAAACAGTTTGCAAGTTGCATTTTTTGGAAAGTTATAGAATGTTTGAGATGAATGATCTTTGATTTATCAATATGGGGTTGAATTGGTATTTTTAAAGCAAATAATGGTTTACATTAAGATTTAAATTAAGCTCTTATTTTCCTAAAAAGAAATATTCCTATAGATATTGTGCTTTTTATACTTCTAGATTCATATAATCTAGAGTGAAGTGCAACAGCCTACATATCATAAGGAGGGAAGAATTTTATCAGCAGTTGAAGAAAGGCACCTTATCACTTACTCATGACTACTAATTCATGAGCATGCAGAACAATTTTTTTAATGGAGATTCATTTTCAAGATAAATTAAGACTTTTTATAAAAAAATTTGTTAATTCAACACCTTGGTTTTAATATTTTGTGTAGGTATCCCTTAGTTTCATTTGATCCAAAATACATCATTTCATGTTGGAATTTACATAATGATAGTATAGTCAAGCTATTAGAAAATTGGATGCATTTATCAGTACTGCCTTATACCATCTTGAGATTTACTATGCCTAATTTAATTCACATTATGATGAAAATAAAGAATTTTAATCTGAAGACAAGTGGATGATTTAGGTACATTTATATATCTTCTGTTCATTTTATGCATGCCTAGTCATAATACTGATATACACTATTTATGTGCATCCTCAGAGGTATTTTTTCTCCTGTTCCAGGGACAAAATCAAGAACACTAGCAGCTTTATACAGCCTGGCTAAGTTAGTATTAACCAGAGCACCCACATTCCAAGATTTGCCATTTTGTGTCTTTAAAACAAGTAAGTTGTGTTTGCACTGCAATTTTATGAGAGTACAGAATATAATTTTGTCAGGGATTTATCTATGTAAAATAAAGAGTCTTGGTATCAAAGCAAGATGAGTTCCTGCCTTTGGAGGAATGTGATTGTTTCTGTTTTGTTTTGCTGGGGGTTTTTTGGTTGTTATTGTTTAGTTGGGGTTTTTTTGGTTTTAAATTAGTCCTAATGAGACTGTTCTATTCTGTATAGAAAGGAAATATGAATTTGGATAAATATTGAATTTTGAGTGATGTCCCAGATAGAAATATATTAATATGATGGTTTTTCATTGTTCATCAAGAAAATGCATGGTGATATCTAGTTACCTTGGACTGTGATTGCCACTGGTTGGTGAAAGTTTAAAAGTTAGAAAACACTGTACATTTATATTCTGGCATTGTACATTTACATTCTCTCCTCTTTGTTTCCATGCTTTCTGCTTTGCTCTGCAGCTTTTGTACTCCAACCTGGGGGCTAGAATTTCCCCTCAGAAGATGTCAAATTCGAACTTTTCTGGCCGAGGTTAGAACTGATCCTCAGTTTCCATCCCACTTCAGGCATTAGGCTGTTATTTAACGTGAGCCACCTCTCCCTCTGGCTGTCATTTTGCATGAAAATGGCCTTGGGGTTGCTGTGTTTTTCTTGCATGGATGATATGTGCATGCCAGATGTCTTTGAAAAATCAGATCAGCTTGGGCCTGTCAGTGCAGTGTCTGCCTGATTTGAAAATGTCCAAACAGACTGAGGTTTCTGAAAAGACTTGAAAGCTTAGATCTTCCAGCTTTGTGGTATACATGGTCCTGAAAAACTACAAAATCTGGAGTATGAAGTTTAGTAAAATTATCTACAATTCCTTATATTTCTTAGCAGTCATTTTCTGGAATCACAACGTTTTTAGCTACTAAACCTATTTAGCTACTAAACCTATTTAGCTACTAAAATTCTATTTATGTTGTACTTTACATAGTAAGGATTTCTATATTTTTTGGGGGGTGGGTGCTACTTAAGAGAGTCATACATGTTTCTGTATTTGATATGGTGCTTGTATTTTCCACTTACTGGACTGACTACCTGACTGGTACAACTGACTACTGTTACTTTTATCATAGTAATGAAAATATGACTAAGATGACAAGGACAGTTAGAAACTTTATACTGAATTATTGAATAATCATGTATTTATAATGTTCACTATGTATTAATATCTTAGAAAGTTAATATAGATGTTTCTTAATAAGTTTTCTGCAATATTCATTATTTCAAAGTCAGTTGCATTCATTACAGTGGCTAATTCTTCTTTGTAAATACGCAGACACACATATATATTAAACCTTTTCCAGTTAATTGCAATTTTAATTTGAAAACTTCACTTTGGGGATTAAGGTATTCAATAATTAGTTCCATCTTTTAAAGCCAGCCCTTTTACTGTGTCTTTGGTTATCCAATTTTTTTTATTCTCAGTTAAATTACAAAATAGGGTTATCTGCTCTAATGACAAATTTTGAAATGTATTTAACATTCACTGCCACTGCCACTAAATATTATTCAAGGGTTTGCGTTTTATATTTATATATTCATTTAATTAATAGACTATAGTCCAAGAAGACTGCCCACTTTGGTACCATTTCAACAGACCTGTTTTGGTTTGAATACCTTCCAAGTTGCAGAGGATTTTCCCCATTCTATGCACCTCCACTTGTGATCAAATTTAATTAATCTCTGGAATAAACAGTAATACCTTCAACTAATTTTCTATGGAGCTGTATGTATTAAATATAAATATGGTCTTTAATAATGTAACCTGTCAAAGTCAAGCAGACTGTATTGATGACAAGGGACTTGGATGTTTACTCAAACCTGAATTGGCAGAAGTATTTTAAAAGTCCTGCAAGTTAGGATTCCCAACCAAAAAAGCACCTGTGAAGACAAAGGAAATAGCTCTTCAGAGTAATTTCAATTTTATTGACCAGCTTACCTTGTTTAAAGGAAAATTAAAATGAGATTAGTGAAGGAAATTTTCTCATAGCATTATATTCACTATTAAAGGAAACCCCCAAAACCAACCAGAATACCAACAAATATAAACCCCAAACAAAAATTATGGGAGAAAAAGGAAAATATGAACAATTTACCTTAAAAGTACCTTTGGTAAAAATAAGTATTAGACTAAAACACAGAAAAGGCCATTTAGAGAAAATGCTTTCTATGATTTTTTTTCTTTGTGGTAGAAATAATTCTTATATATGCCTGTAATACTGCTGTGTTTGCAGTTCAGTAAACATGCAGCTTAAGCAAAGATAACTGTGTCAGCAGTTGATTGCAGATCAATATTTCCACAGTACTGCTGAGTGCTGAATTAAGAAAGTTGTCTATTTCAGAGATAAATAATACTGATGACTGAAGTAAAACTGAATTTATCTAGGAGAAAGATCAGTCTTGGAGACAGCTAAAATCTGTGTATGTAAAAATTTTATTTTACCTCCTCTGTAGCCATGCAATAACAGAAATGAAAGATTTGCAGCATGTGGTAATACTAGAAACATGAAATATGTGTGTTTCTAGAACAGATAGTGCATTTCTTATTTGTATTTTTCATTATATTTAGATTATTTACTGAATATGGAAATAACCAAGACAAATATCTTCCTGATGCAAACCTATAAAAGAATAAGTGTGTCTGTCTGTGTCCTCAACATACTTATAAAGTTTCTAGCAAAGGAAAATTTTGCATCCAGTTTTCAAATGGAAGGTGAAATGGTTCATGCAATCCTAGCAAAATTCTGTAAGGCGTGAAAACAATTTTTTTTTCTTTTTAGTTATCATTGTTTTTCATCAAAGGCAGAATCAACATGAAAAACTAATGAAAAATCCCTGTAATATACTGGATACCTCCCTGAGGAATAATTCTTAACATCATTCAGGAAGAGGACTTAATAAGTTGGCAGGGAGACTTACCTTTAAAGTAAACCTTCAGTTTCTGATAAGGTGCATTGTCTCAATGACAATGCTGTCCTAGATGTACAATGACATTGAATCAGTTTGTAGATAGTCTTTTTTGTTCACTGATATTATTAGCAAATTCCGTGTACAGTGGGCAATGAGTTGTAGCTGGGGATCCTTCTCTATTTGTAGTAACTGGGGTCATGAGATGAATAAACCATGGGTGAAAATACAGATGCAAAAGATACTTTCCACTGTGAATATATGGCAAGAAATAAGGGTATATAACTGTATGCCTTGAAGACTGTCTCCAGGTTTTTTATGCTTACAGGATCCCTAGGAAACCTGTATTTATTATACAACCTCCAGAATAGGTCTTTCCCAATGACAGGCTGGTATTTTAAATGCTGCTACAAAAGCCAAAACTACCGACAGCTCATCACTCTTAGTTAGGAACTACTGTCCCATATGGTAAACAAAGTTCAACACTGGTGCCTGGAATATTGTCACATGCTCATTCATTTTCATAACTAATATGAATGTGTTTTTTACTGGTATTATAGTCAAATAATAATGGAGTAAAAATATTTGGTGGCAAAGTAAGGTTTTTCCCTTTGTCTGCCTTCCCTGACAGGGAAAAGTGCAGGTATTCACAGCTTTTGCAAAAAAGCAGGGTTTTGTTTTTGTTTGTTTTTTGGTTGGGTTTTTTTGTTGTTGGGAGTTTTTGTGTTGTTTGTGTGTTTGTTTTTCTAATAGCAGCTGCAAAAAAAAAAAAATTGAAGTCCATAGCTTTATGAAAAACTGTTCCAAAGGAAAGTTAAAAGAGTGATAGATAAAGGCTGATGGTGAGGTGAACTCACACAGTGCTGTGAATCATTACAAATGGAGCTATGTAGTACTACAGGGTAGAAAGGAGATATTTCACATGTGGCAACGTTCAGTGTAATGGAAACACTTGGGTTTAACAGCTGAAAACTTCTCGAAAGCATTAGTAGTGGTGGCCTGAGGGTGGGCATCATAAAATTCCCTTCTGTATGAGTTTTGGCAAACAGGTTCTAAAGATGCCAATAGATATGGCTGAAAAAATATCTGTGAGAAAATAGCAGGCTGAAGAGCAAAAAATAGATGCTGAGAGGTGTCTTGTTAATGTAATACCTGATGATGAGCTCTGGAGACTCGCAGCCTTGCTGAGTCCACAAGTGCAGGCAAATTCAGAACATCCATAGTTTGCTGCCTCTCCCCAAGGCCAGCAGTAAACACAGGCATGAACAATGGGTTTGTGCAGCTCAGAGCACATCCAAGAAGGCGGTGAGTGTTATATGCAGACAAGTACTTCAGAATTACAAAAACACCTGAGGAAAGAAGAACCTTCTTGAAGGACTTTGAGAAAAACAACCTAGCAGCCACACTGTGGCCCTGTGCTTCTGGTAACAGCTATGGGTGGCCCGTCAGCTGTTGCTCAAAACAAGCAACAATTAATAATTGTGATTATGCATCTGTGAGTGCCCACGTGTGCTAATTGGAAGAGGCATGCGAATGTATTTTACAGACAATTATCTGCTCTTAATAACAACAGCTTAATTAAAAGGTGTTCTAGTAAATAGTGGTTGTAATTGGTGTCTCTCCTAATTAGATCCCCTTAAAAGAGAAAAGAGAATTTACAACAGGAAATGAGTCTTACATGCTTTTTGGAGAAAGAAAGGTCAAGAAATTGACATGAAGATTTTAAAGGTAGAATTGAGATTACTGTCTGTGAGAAAAACAGCAGAAGAGATGAAATGAAAGTGGAGGTAATAAAAACATTATGAAAGACAAAAGGTATTGAACTGATTGAGTGGTCCAAGAAAAGTACCTTATCCTTCCATCCACTCAGTTCACAGACCCTTATCAGGAGTGCTGGACAAAGCCTCCTTTCTTTGAGATTGAAATCTACAGGAATAATGAGGAGAGAACCGAAGGAGACTAACTACTTTTAAAGTGACCTGAACATACCTTAATCAGAAAGGTACTTTATTTATTTATTTCAACAGAAAGCTATGTAATTTCACTTGAACTTTTAAACTAAGCATACTATGTTTCTGGATTCCATTTTATGGAGGCTAATACATAAAACATTACGACTTAAACTAGACCAAAATATAGGCCTTAAAATGCATCATCCTGCTGTATTTGAAAAGAATACAATCTCTGTATGATTTTTTCTTGTATTTGGAAAGGAGAGAAAAAAAATGGTTTTGCTTTACCATACTTGTCCCCTCAATGTCCTACAATGATGGAATAACATTTGTATCAACCTTTCAGAAACAGTAATTTCACAGACTAGCCCAAGTAATACCTGGTAAGGGCCCATCATCTGGACTAGAACAGAAATAACTGTGCTGTCACAAAGCACAGACTGTGATGATAATCACTTGGAGACAGAGGGTATGAAACCTATCAAAGCTCAGAGAACATATTTAGAATTTTACTAACAGTGATAGATGGGAGCTTTTTATGTACTTACCTAGCAATTTCACAGTAAAGCTCTCCAGCTGGCTTTAAACATGCTGAACAAGAAAAGTGGCCAATACTTTATACTGATCTGTGGATGGTGGCAAATATGGGGGTGGTTGCAGCAATGGAATCAGACCCACTAGCAGGGAAGATACAAATCCGTATGAGCTGCCACACAGTGACAAGACATTGATGGGGGGGCCAGGCCATTATCTTGGGTGGAGAACCTGGCTGTGAAGGTGTGTCATGTTCATATACCTGAATGTGGCCACTGAAGGTCACCAGAACAACTAACAGGTGGTCAGGCTGCTAAGATTGAAGTGTCTGCAGTGGATCTGGACTGGCAATATAATGGTGAATTATTTCTAGATTTGTGGTCCCATGACACCTCAAGCCATCAAGAAAGAGATGCAACACAGAGATGGGCTTGTGACTGAAAGGTGGACTTGACCATGGACACAATCCCACTAGTAATACAAGAATGTGAAACACATGCTGCAATTGAGCAAGTCAAGCATAAAAGCCTCTTGAGTATGGAGGACAGCAGCTGAAATACAAATATGAGTAGGTCTGGCAGATTGACTATATTGCACTCCCACAAACCTGCAAGTACCATGTCCTTACAGTGGTGAAAGCAACCACTGGAAACTTGGAAGCATGTGCTGTGCCCTTTGCCACCACCCAGAATACTATCCTGGGCCTTCAAAAGCAAGTCTTATGGTGACATGGTACTCCAGAAAGAACTGAATCAGAAAATGCTGCTAATTTCTAAAGCAATCTCATAGACATGTGGGCCAAAGAGCATGGCACTGGGTAGGTCCTTATCATATACCAGCCTCCAGAAAAACTGAATGATACAATGTACTGTTAAAGACTACATGGAGAGCAGTGGGGGCACCTTAAATCATTGGGATAATCATTTGGTAAAAGCCATGTGGTTAGTCAGCAAGAGAAAACCTGCTGATCAGACTGGCCTTGTATAATAAAAGCTTTTATGTGCTGTAGAATGGGATAAAGTTCCTGTAATACACATTACAAACCTGCTGGGGAAAAGAGTCTGGAATATTCTTGCCTTAGAAAAAGATAAACCCATTCCCGGGATTTTTTTTCCTCAAGGATCTGTATCCACTCTGTGGATAATGTTGGAAGATGGGAAAGTCTGGTGGTTATCTCGAGGGATTTGGGGTGAGAATAGCCAACAAATTGAATGTCCAATGATGTTAATTGCTATAAAACTCTCTATTATCACTTCTATATGCCCATCACTGCACTGGACACCTTGTGACACCTGGTGACACCTGTCTCTGCCCCTTCAAATTTGGGAATCTGAAACTGATTCCCTTCTATAAAAGTCTTCCACATTAATGAAGAATGAACTTTGATGTAGCCAGACAAGTGCAGAAGTGATGGGATTAGAACTGACTTCAACATGCAGTAACCCAACACCTCAGACGATCTTTCTTGTCTTGAAAGATTGTTATGACAGATGGAGCCCAAACTCTGGACTAAATGAACTCAACAGATATTGCATAGACATGGCCCATGGACTAAGGGAGTGATATCTGCATGTATATATCAAAAGGCGGAAAGAATTACACCTGGACATGGTGTAAATGGTGTAGAATAGAGTGGATACTGTCCTGGTTTCAATGGGGATAGAGTTAATTTTCTTCCTTGAAGTTGGTACAGTCCTGTGGCTTGGATTGAGGATAAAAATAATGTTGACAACTTACTGATTTTTTGGATTTCAGTAAAGGTTTTGATATTGTCTGGCCATTGATAAATTAGAGGACTGGGCAATCACCAACCACGTGAAGTTTAACCCGGAAAAGGTGCTGAATTCTGCACTTGGAATGGGGCAACTCTGGATATACAGACAGATGGGGAAATGAGACACTGGAAAGCAGTGCCACAGAAAGGGACCTGTGGGTCCTGGTCGACAGAAAGTTGAACATGAGTCAGCAGTGCCCTGGCAGCCAGGAGGGCCAAGGGTGTCTTGGGGTGCATCAGGCGCAGCGTCACCTGGGCTGGGCAAGGGAGGGAATTGTCTCACTCTTCTCTGCACTGGGGAAGCCTCACCTCGAGTGCTGTGAGCAGTTTTGGGTGCCACAATATAAGAAAGACATTAAACCATTAGAGAACATCCAGAGCAGGGCAACAAAAATGGTGAAGGGCCTTGAGGGGAAGCCGTATGAGGAGTGGCTGAGGTCACTTGGTCTGTTCAGCTTGGGAAAGAGGAGACTGAGGGGAAACCTCATTGCAGTTATGAATTCCTCATGAGAAGAGGAGAGGCATACACTGATCTCTCCTCTGTGGTGCCCAGTGAGAGGAAATGGACTGAATCTGTGTCAGGGGAGGTTTAAGTTGGATATTAGAAAAAGGTTCTTCATCCAGAGGGTGGTTGGACAGTGGAACAGGCTCCCCAAGTAGGTGGTAACAGCACCAAGCTGACAGAGGTGAAGAAGCATTTGGACAATGCTCTCAGGCACATGGTATGATTCTTGGGGGTGGTCCTGTGCAGGACCAGGGTTGGACTTGATGATCCTTGTTGGTGCCTTCCAGCTCAGCATATTCTGTGATTCTGTGCTGTTCTAGTTGGTGCTAAGTAGGGTTTACCCTAAGACAAGAACTTTTCAGTTTCCCATGCTCAGTCAGTGAGCAGGTGCACAAAAAGGTGGGAGGGAGCATAGCCATGGCAGCTGACCTGAACTGTCCAAAGGGATATTCCATAGCACAGAAAATCATGTTCTCTGTATATAAGCTGGCTGAGAGATGACCATCCCTACTCAGGGTTGGGTTGGGCTGGGCATAAGTCAGCAGGTGGTAAAAAATTATATTTTGCCTCACTTACTTCTCTTGGCCTTTATTCATCTCTCTCTTTTCCCTTTTCATTACTATTACTATTATTGTTGTTGTTATTATTATTGGTTTTGTTACTATTATATTTTACTTTACTGCAATTTTTAAGCCTTTTTTATATCAGTCCATGGGGTTAATCTTCACTTATTCTTCTCCTCATCCCATGGAATGGATGGAGTTATGAGCAAGCATCTATATCATACTTAGTTGCTGGCTGGGGTTAAACCACGGCAGAAATGCATGCTGTAAATTATCTTCTGCAGAAACATTTTTTTAGACATGCAATATGTATTAATGTAATTAATTTTCTCTCAGATTGCCATCTAATGTAATGTTTTATACAATTTCAAATGTGATGGGGGGATGGGGTTTTTTTGTGATTTAGTATGGTCATTATATTGGAATTATGAATTTGGGGAAATTATCTAAGTGTGTTGTTACCTGAATTTTTTTTTTTGTCCAGATTTTCAAGGTTCATGGGTATATTTAACCTCAGAAGCATGTTTCTTCAGCAAATATTTGAAATTAGTATTTTTTTTTTCTAATTCCACTTTAACAGCTATCAATTAAAGGGTATAAAACATCTCTGCATGGTTCTTAATTAAAGAAATGAGATTAAAAATATGTAAGAAAACACTGTTTATGAAAATAGGTTTTTGCTGAGGTTGTAGACAAAAACTCTAGAAAAAAGCTTTTAAAACCTGAATATTTTTCAAAGTATTTTAATATTTATTGCACATGGTTTATTTCTTCAAGTTTTTTAATACAGCCGTGTTCTTTTTAAATGTACATCAAAATTGTTAACATGAGAGAAAACAGCATTTCAAATACTATGATAGATTTTCTGAAGGATTATAGGATGTTGTAGATAAGATTAAGTAAATGCCAGGTTTTATCCGTTTCATTTTTTTTTTTCCCACAATAGTCATAGACTGTTAACTGTTAATTGGCTTTTGCTAGCTGGTTTCCTTTTCCTTCAGAATTTCCAAAGTAGATTTTACTCCTGCTGATAGACATCTGCTCTGGGAAGGTTGCCATAACATTATTTAAAATAACAAAGCTTAATTCATTGGTACAAATCAGGAGAAAATGCATCATAGGTATTGGAATATCTTTGCACTGTTAAAATTTACTTCATGGGGTAGGCACACTTCAGGCTATCTGTCAATTATTTATCTGTAACAACGAAGAAACTGTTAATGCAAAGACCTGAGAAGTTCGTGGTTGAGAAATCTGGCTAGAAAGCAGACTTGCTTGCCAAAATATTTTGTTTCACCACTGTCTTCAGGCTGAAGAGCAGCAAAGTAGAATATTAAGTCTCTCCAGCCAAAGATGCTAGTCATTTTCCACACAGCTCCCAGTTCTGACAGGAGTAAAACCCCTTGTGTTTTCTCCCTAGCTAAGAACAATAGCTATGGTTTACACCCTTCAAAACATTGTAAGTCGTATAACATGTTCACAGCGTGGTGATCTATTTAATTTCACTGAAGAAACAGACTTCTTTGTTATATGATTAGCTTGAGAAGCAGCTTAAAAATTTATGAGAATTAAAATTAGATTAAAATTAGGATATCATTTAACTTTCAGTAGTAAATGGAACATGCAAACATTATTAATAGATTAAAAGGTGGAAGATTCACCTTGGAATTTCATTTTGTAGCTAAAATTTTTGAAAGCTTAATTTGAATTAATCAGGAAATATTTTGATTTCTCTCAGAAGTTTTCAAACTTATATAATCAGTTTTTCTTCCTGTCTTCTTTTCTTTCCCTCTGCATTTACTGAACATAAAATTTCAATATATTGTATGTATTTTTGTGTTTTAATTCTCTTTCCTGTCTGAGTAGAAGAGGAAGGGACCAACATTTACAACTGTGCCATATATTCTCATTTTGAAAAAAAAAAAACCTAAAAAAACAACCCCACCCCCCCACCAATCAACCAAAAGAAAAAACTCGAATCTCTCAGAGATGTTAAACATAGAGAATAAATGTGACTAAGCATCACAATGACACTAAGTTTCATTGGTAACAGAAGCTAAACATACATGTCATCAATTAAAAGACGAGTAAATTAAACCCTGTATATTAAAGTTTACAGGATCTAGGGCTTTGTATTGAGAATGTTTGGTTTCCTAAGTATAACAGGAATACTATGCATATATATACACGTATGTGTGTTAGATTTAGTACTACTACATCTGTTTATATACACTATTTGGAATTAATAATTTTGCTCTTGTATCTTAGAGAATGAAAGAGAATCTTGCTTTTGAACTAGAAGTGATTTAAGCATTCTTACAAATTCCTGTTCTACCTTACCATTGAAATCTCTGGCAACTTCTCCATATAAATGTAGTCATAAATAGCATATTCTAAGTGAAACACTGATTATGTATCTAATTATTTGCAAGTCAGATGTCTGAGAACACGGACACAAGAAAAAACATGCTTAGTGAAAAAAAGCCTAGACCTCAAGAAATATAGTTGCTTTAGGGAAACCTGGGTGCCCTCCTCAGAGCTGCATTTTCTGGTACTTCAGGCTGACCAATTCATTTCACGTTTTTAAAGAGGAAGTAGTATTCATTTTCTTCTTTAATACACCCAGTGGAAGACTTCTTGTGGAATTTAATTTTAGATATATCCCACGCTTTTTAGAGTTTGATTTTTTTTTCTGAAAAATTAAATATATGGTAATCAGAAGTATTAGGCAAATATTTCAAATGCAGACACTGTGGCAATAAGCCACATTCAGAAAAATAATTATATCCTCTGGTCTTTGTTAATTCAATGAAATAGCTTTATTTTAGTAATATGCTGATTTAAAGTAAAGGGAAAATAAATCATCCCTGTTGCCCAGATATGTATCTCTTCAACTAAATTTTTTTAAATTTTTATTAAAGATTATGGTCAATAAAAAAAAAAAAAAATGGAGTCAATTTGAGTGTCTTAAAAATATCTAGTGTTGCTACTAAAGCAGATAATCAAAAATTGCATCATTAATTCTGGCAGCTTTATGCCCAATTCTTAATATTAGTGTTCTGATAACTTTTCTGCTAAAAGAAATATATGGTTTTTAAAATGGAAATTGGTAACTGTGCTTCCCTCATCTATACAAATATGTCTGCATGGTTTGGCAGAAAAATCAGTGTACACATCTAACAGAAAATTCATAGTTAAATCCAGAAAACTGAGGTGTGTTCTTTAAAATGGTGTAATATCTGAGCATATATATTTATTTTCTTACACATTTTACTGTGAATTTTTGACAAATAGGTGTCTCAGCTAACAAATCTCAGTCAGCTTCGGTATGGTTCATTACTGGGGATGCATAATCCTTCTTAGGTTTTATACATTGATTTGGTCATTTGACAGTAATTACAAAACTACTTTCTTGCATATGAATTGTAGCCCAATTAAACTGGCCTGCAGGCAGCCACAGCAATGATGCTGGTTAAGCAGCATTTTCTGCATTCCCAAATGCTACAATGTTCTTTCTGCTTTTGCTGATTTCATGAATTTTCTGCCAAGTTAAGCTACCAAGGCAAAGCTGTAGGGGAAGTTTTAACTGAAAATGCATCCTTCCAAGGTCTCTTACAGAAATTAACAAAGGAGCTGGCTGTCCAAATCTGATAATATTTCAGTTAATTTGCTTTATTGATTACAGATTTTATTGGTTACAGAAAAGTCATGAATTTTTAATTAAAACCGAATATATTTTGGAGATACGTAGTACTTCGCTTTGCATTTTGATTCTGTGAACCATTAAGCATAAAATCCCCTCAGAACAGTGAGCTGTTGGTCTCTCTGGAGGCCTTGGTTTGAAGACAGGTTACCTACCTTAGAACAGATGTTCTAAAGTTAGTGACTAAAGGTTAATACTAGTGAATTGCAGCATTATTTAACATACTTTTTGCATATATATTAATTAGATATAAATTAAAATTACATCCTCAATATATCATTAGTAGACATTAATATTATATGGTATACCTGGGAAGCTTTTTTGGCCACTTTAAGGACATTTACAAGAGTACAATTGGCAGAGTTTCTGTTTATGCCTTTTTAAAGCTGGGCTCTATTGTCAACACTTTAGCCAGAAGGTTCAGGGTAATAATTTTTCCTCTGTATCCAGGATGTGTTCACATCTTCTTAATGATGAACATGTCCATGTTAAGATGGATTTGATCATTAGGGCCTCTTCTGAAATGGTTGTGCTGCTTTGTGTGTTTATAACCACACTGTCCTGTTTATAATAGTCTTCACGCTGATTAACAGTGTGCTGGTAATTCAGAATCATATGCGCACATGTGAAGAACAATTTATTTTCTAAGGTTTCTGCTCACACAAGTTCCCTTATTTGTGGAGATACATGCTCCATGTAAGTAAAACTTTTTTTCTTTCATTGGCTGATGTACATTATCTATGCTTTTAAAAAAAAAAAAGAATTTGTAATTTATTTTTAACCCAAATTTTTATACTTGTTTTATTTTGGTATATTGAAAATAAATACAAGGGTTCTTTGAGATGAAAGTATAACTTTCTTTTGGCTTTGTTGTTGTCTTTTCCTGTTGCAGGCTTTTCCCTTGAACTCTTTAAAGCCATATTTTCAGATAGCATTAATGGATTTGGACCAATGTGGGCCATCAATAGTAGATCAGTATCAGCTGGCTTTACAAGCCTCACAAAATTACAGTTGCAGTTTGTCTCTCTGGTCCAAAAGGACAGTAAATACTGTAGGTGTCAGATTGGCACTTCCTGAGTGCAGTTTTCATTCTTCTTTTTATAGATTCTCCAGCAATAATCATCCATCTTTGATGAATGCTGGAAAACATCTTTGAAGCCTTTCCTGTGTGCTGTGCTGAATGGAGCACAGGAGATACGTCAGCTATGCCAACATTTTTTCCTGCAGAAATAAATTCCAGTTTCCATACTGAGAACATGACAGATAACTTTTATTCTTCAGAAGAACTTCTCCTTGGGTTTTTTGGTATTTAGTGTTTGTTTGCTTCTGTTGTATTCCCTTTTTTTTTGTTTGGTTTGGTTTTCATTTGTTTGGGTTTTTTGGGAGGATGAAGACTGCCCATAGTGTGTCTTCTTTGGCCATTTAGGGTCTTCCCCTGTTGCGGTGAGGTATTTGTGTTTGAGGAGCCTTAGAGCCCGAGCTCTCCCCTGGTTAGGGTGACTTCCCATTAGGCCTTGCCTTAACATGTAAATCCATTGGTTTTGGTTGGTTTGCTGATTTTCCACCCCATTTTATGTATGCTTCTTTGAATATGTATGCCTTGTCCCCTATACGGTTATGTTCTAGAATCTTCTAAGCTCTTCTGTACCCCATTGGTCCCCTGTTCCCTTGTTCCTCCCCATGCCTCCCTCTTGGTTTATCCCCTGTCACTCCATGCCCTCTCTGCCTCCTAGCCCTCATCTATTGGTATTCGGTTGTCTCTCCGCCCCTTGTACCTCCCCCTATATAAACCTTAGACCCTCCATTTTGTTGGTCTTCGGTCCCTGGAGCCCTTCAAGTGTACCACCAATAAAGCCTTGGAACCCCATACCAGAGACCCTTCTCGCTCCTTTCCCTCCGCCGTTGCTCCTTTAACACTGACAAGCTGCCAGCCCCTCGCAGGAGGCGCAGAGCAGACAACTTCCCATTCTGCCGCCAAGCTGTTGTCTGTCCTGTGATCCTGTGGACCAGGACCTGCAAGGCAGGTCACCTGCTTGGCCTCCGGGTGGTCAAGCGGTCAGCGACATTCCCCTGCTTGCCTTATTTTGCTGCATAGACTAATAGCGCATCCTGAATGTAGTTGAATAAGACTTCCTCTGACTCACTGTCCTTTTCTCCTCATATGAACGACAGCTTGGTTTTAACACATAAAAGAAACCCCAAAAAACCAACTTTAGATAGATTTAGAAAGTATTTATATATTTAAAAAATAGGCATTTTGCGCCTATGTTCAGCACAATAATAAACAATGACATCTACCTAGAAATGTATATGTCAGTTTTTCCTCACATTCCTGTCTTTGCTATGCTTTTTTTTTTCCCCTGAGTTTGATCTTTCTTTTCAAGCTTTGTTTTTCTGTATTTTTCCAAATAATGCTGTAAGCATAACAAGTCTTGTTAGGGTGCGTATTCAAGGTGTAGCTGTATGACTTGTTCATTTAATTTGGGTGAGCTTTATTGGCTGAGATGTATCACTCAGATCAACATTTCTAGTGCTTTCTTCAATAGTCATGTCTTTATATACAGAGTGAATTCTGTTGCTCATATTGGCAGCTGAGCTGCATGTCTAACTGGAACAGTCTCTCCTTTGATCTAATTCAATACGGTGGTAATCAGGTTTTTAGATATGCTATCTGCCAATTATGCTCCGTGATTAGGTTAATAACTGAACTCATTAGTGCTTTAAATCATTGTAGCTGCTGCCCGGTGTGCTTAGCAGTCCACTGGACATGCATCTCTATGCAAACATCAGTGATATCCTTGGAACTGAGGTGAATACTGTAACAATGGGTTAAGAGAATTATTTGTATTTCCTCACAGATTTCTTCAATTGCTTTTCCTTACATGTGCCTTTTTTTGATTATTTTGACTCAACGATCTTTGTGGTCTTTTTCAACTCAGCTTATTATGTGATTCTGTGATTTTAATTGCATTCAGCACTTGGAACAGTCACTGTTAGATAATGCTTAAGGACTAAAATGTGTTTTCTTTCACACAATTATCTCTATGAAAATTTTCACTGTAATCCAAAACTTTAATTGTTTTTCATTTTTGTCATCCATATGGACCTGATTAGAAATTAAAATTAGTACTCAAATATTTACTAATACTCAAATGTTTTCTAATTTCTAATACAAGTGTATATGTGGAAACTAATCAGTACTTCAGATATATAATTAAGTAAATGGCTGCAAAAAAGATTGCTGAAGAGCAAGGCAACAGTTTGATTAAATTTTTGAGAAGTATATTACTAAATGGGCAGAAATAATGTTTGTACTCTTTTACTTGCCATCTGTGCTCTTTATTCACTTCTTGGAATGTTCACTTCATTACCTGAGGGCACAGACATCACCTCAAAAAGGTGAATAAATCTAGAATTTCTATCAACTGAACACCACTGGAACCAGGAGTGGTAGTTATATTTGTTCTTTTCTATATCTTTTCCATCTTTCTTTCTTTTTCTTCTTCTTTTAATTCACCCCTCTCAGAGTTTTGAGAAAAGTATTTAGTAACTTAAAATCAAACAGGTTTAGAGTTTGCTAAGTTTAATGAGGTGAAGTTAATGCTTTGAGAAGTGCTTTATGTAGATTGAATGCTTGTCTCAACGTTTTGCCAAAGCTCTTTGATTTTGTGAAGTTGCCAGTAAAGTTTTTGTTGTTTTGACCACTTGAGAATACCTTGTCAATATTTCTCCAGTGCGTCTGACTCACAGTACTTGAACAGCTGTAAGCCCCTCTAAGAGTCTTGTCGAGCATGGATTCTAGGGCCTCACAGTGCTTTCAGTTTGCAATGACTGTGTTACAAAACAAATATTACTATTGTCTTTTGTATTTTGTCCCAGGCAAGGTTATGGACCCATGTAAGTGATCATCACAGTCACTGACTGCAGTTTCAGAAAATTTTATGTCATTCATATTTAGGAGTATAAACACTGACAAAAATATATTCTGTAGACACATTACAGGGCTGATAAGCTGGCATATACCAACTTGTTTATTGATGAAAATTTTGTTACATCCCTAATAACAAGAAATGTGTAAGTACTTCTGATTATCTTAGTCATAGGTTTTAAAGTAATTTTTTTGCAGGGTCAAACCAGAAGAGGACTGTGAAGACCTTGTGAACAAATTTGCAATGTCTTTATTGAAAATGAGAATCTCAGACTTCCATATAACTTGTCATTAAAGACAAATGCAGATGGTGTTTTTATTTTTGAATCTCCTTTCCATCTGTGGCCTGTATGTATGCAAATAACTGAGCTAATTTCAGATAAGAGGATTCTGTTCAAGTGCAAAATCTCAACTAGCCTGCTTTCAGTTAAAATGGAACTTTTTATGAGTGAATTTGCCTAGACAATTGCTCTTTCATTAAAACAGTTTGAATCCAAAGACTATGAATTCCACTTACCAGATGGAAGAAGTATTGCTTTAAAATTATTGCATGAGGAGAACACTTTGTCCTAGACAAAATTTCACCATAACACTTTAATGTTTATTCATTTTTAAAGACAATCATGTCAGAAAAAGTAGTTTTATTTACCCTCATCAAATTCAGTTGCTGGCAATAATCTCAGAAAAAATGTGCCTGTGTGAAGAGCAGAGGATATCTGAATTAATGACTTGTGGAGGATTATTAAACTACAGGCAGTGTTAGGTTTGAATTTCATCATGGCATGCAATGAGAAAGCAAACTGTATCTGTCTTCAGACATCACTGGAACAACATCACCCACAATTATTTAAATAACCAAACATATGCCAAGGATGAGAAGAGTCTGCAGGAAGAGAAACATTTTCTTCTGCTTGCCTAGGAAATATCTAATTAGTGAACTACTAGATAGTTTGTTCAATTAATTTTTTATCCTACTACTGGATAATTTCTCATTTATCTATTTACTTTCATACAGCAACTGCTTATAGATTAGACTAAAAAAAGCATGTAAGGGACTAAGTCTCCTGTCATTCTAAAATATAACAGAGTTTATAATAAGCAGAGTAGAGATGGAAAATATTTTTACACCATTCTGGGGAAGCCAGAAGACAGTGTACTCACAACCTAGGAGCTAATACACTTACTAGTTTAGTCACATCAATTCTTAATACAGAGGTATGTATAAAAATTCTTGATAAATTAATAAAATAAATAGTACTATTATTTTGTGTTAATAGATTGTAAATAGATTTATTATGTAGTTAAACAGATATTATTATACATTTTTATTTATATAAACTGCATTTAGAGTAGAAGCAATCTTTTTTTCCTGGAGAAAAAAAATTCTACATTTGCAAAACTGCCTTCTAAACAATTGTCCATTATATTCTGAAAATGTGTAGGTTACCAGCACACTTCATTTAGGTGTCTATTTTAGGGACAGTTTCTGGATGAACTAGAACATACCATCATTTTGAAAAGCCTTAATCTTCTTCTGCTTCTTCTTTATCTCTTTTCATTCTCTTTCCCTTCAATTTATAGTATCTTTTTGACACTTTCCATTTGAACTCTCCTTTGTATTATGGCACCATTGCTATGCTATCCATTTTAGACATGGCTGCTGATGTAAAATTCTTTCAAAGAGGCATCTCTGCCCATCATTTGAATACTGGAAGAATAATTATTTCATCGCCTTTATATTGTGAGAATTTTAAATTGAATCAATGATGAAGTCTATTTTCAGTTGAATATTGTCTCAACTTTTAAATATAACATAAGTTACAGACAAAGAAATTCTTTGGACACTGGAGACTGATGTGGGACCGCAGCAAATGAGATGTGTAAGTCACTGGTAATTCTTTCACAGACTTCTATTATTTATATGATAGTTTCACATATGGACAGAGGAATCATAAAATGTGAGTCCTCAAAAAGCTCACCACTGATGAAAACATGGCTTCAGTAAGGCCTGCCAATCAATGAAATTATATACACAAACTGCAAAAAGGATGTAAAGCACAGTGTCAAAATTTTGGATGACCACATCATACAGTAATAGGCTAAAACCAGCAAGAGTGTCTTGCAGACAGATGCCATTTTGGTCCTTAATGAAGTCTTCCAAGTACATAAAGCTGTATGACATAAACTGCATGAAAACTGGCATTTTCTCATCTCTTTCAAGGTCTGTTATTTGACCAAATTAACTTAAAAGATTAACACTTTTTGTCAGTGCTATAGTTCCATATTCAATTCATATTCTGTTGAATAAAAGCATGGCACATGTGGCATTAATTGTTTCCAACAATGCATTATGTTTTCTTACATTGCATTGATTTGTACTACATATTTAACAAAAAAAAAATCTACAAAAATACACAGAAGGTTCTCAGCTGCCTCAGTACAAACTTGTTTTGATTTCAATAATCTGTTAAACACAGCCTGTAAAAGTTAAAGTGCACAAAATGTTTATAGACATGCCAGACAACATGAAACAGTCAAGATTTACAGATTTAAGTTTCTCAGATGGTATTGTTGTGGCAACACAGTGTTTATGATAATACAGGTTTTATTATATCACATAAAAAATGAAGTTCTTTAATAGTTACAATTTATGAATGCTTAAATTAGAAGACATTTTTTTTTCTTGCATTGAATTGCAAGCTAACGGTGTCCTTATAAAGATTTCTTTGTTTCTTATCCTGATTTAAAATTTATATCAATAGAATTTTTATTTATTATGACAAAGAGCCTTTTGCCTACACTATTACAGAATGGCATCTTTGTTCCAGAATCAACCTCCAAAAATTTAATGAAGAACAAAAAAAAAGAAAAGCCAAACACAAAGAAAACCAAACCACTTAATCAGACAATACAGTCAAGATGTAAAAATCAGACAGTCATGGATATGACCAAAATAAATAAAAAATTATCTTTCTTTAACATTTATGTTTTCTGTTGCTCACCTCTTCCTCCAATCTTTCATCACTGTTTACATGAAAACTACAGTTGGAGTAGGTTACCCATAGAGATTTTTCCATCTCTGTTCTGGGAAGTTTTTAAAATCAGGCTCTGAGCAACAGTTCCTGATCTCAGAGCTGCTCCTATTTGAGCAGCATCTTGGAGTATAGACTTCCTGAACTCCCTTCCCAACTGACTGATTCTGTGGTTCCAGAATTCTATAATTCTATCAGTCCATTAATCCCTCAATCTCATTGTGCCTGTGGTGAGAATTTGAAGTATAGGTTTTGAAACTCCCTTTCCTTTCTCCAAGCCCTTTCACTTACCATTTTCTCAGCAAGGGAGGACTTGAACAGTTCCTCATAAAATAGTTCCAAGTTGTAGAATTTAATATCAGGGATTTGCCCAGACCCATCATTAAAAGGGGCAAACTGAAACCTACTTCTCAGTTCTAAATATAGGATCTTGCCAGGTAAGCAGTTAGGCAGATACGGAAGCCTTTGCACACAAGGATAAATTATATGGTCAGACTATTGGAAATTCTGTTTCTGCATCAGTCTATAGAGCTTTTGGTTTGTTTTCCTGTGTCTCATTCTAGCAGTTTGTACTTGAAATAGAAAAGGAATACATGAGACATGATCCCAGTTTCCAAAGGATATAGTGAAAACCAAATAGTCTGTGTTTTTATTATGCTAGCACCCAACAGAAGTCAAACTGTGGAGGGGTTATTGGCTCAGCACGTCTAATTTGCTCATCCACAATAGAAGCTTGAACACTTCTTTTGCCAAAATTTCAGTAATTCCAGATTGCTGGGCAGCTGTCAATGCACAAGATACCTTCAGATAACACTGTGGCTAGACGGCTGGGAGGTTATTTACTTGATGTAAATGTCTTGCCAAAGTTCAGTTATAACCTTTAGGTACTTGGGGAGCATTCAGTTTGCTAAACTGAGGCACTGTGAGTTTATTAGCTGAATATCTTAAGCTGTCCATGTCAAGGGCAGCCTTTTGTGAGGATTCTGAATAAGCATCAGTCATTTTTGATTTCAATAGTTCAGTCTATCCAGTATTTACAGTTACTGCCAAAGGAGAGCCCTGTGTTATGACACTGGCAGAGCTGGCAGAGCTTAGGGCACTTTTTGACTTCCCAGTTGTTATTTTGAGGCATGTGCACTTCATTAGCTTTTGAGCAAACAAGCATTTTTCTTTCCAGGAAAGTTGATTGCGCACAATGTATTGTTCTTGATTTTGAAAGGATAATGCTGGCTTTGATTTTGCCAGCTGTTCCTTCTCTCTCAGATGGAGCTAGGAGGGATTTCCATGGAGACAAAGAATGCATGCTTTTGCACAACTATTATAACCCTACAGTTTGTATGGTTTCATATACAATTTTTTTCAGATATCTAGAACTCTATTTTTTCCCAGCAAATACTTTTTTATCATATTCAGACATTTAACTGACAAGACTAATTTCTTGTCTAATGCATTCACTTGATGTTGGGAAGGAATTAAATTCAGTTAAATAAAAGCAACTTCTTTATTTTCATTATTAAAATTCTCAGTAATGATTTTTTTTTCCTTCATATACCTTTTAGATTTGAGAGAGAAATAAGATGTAACCTAGGGCAAAATAAAACAAGAAGCTCTGGCCAGATTTCTTGCAAGATGTTAAACTGAAAAGTTGTTTGTGAGGACCCAGTCTTTTAAAAGTCACTGAACCTGGCTGCTGAACTAGTAAGAACAACATCAGTGCTGGTCTGCTGACCCTCATCTAAAGCTTATCTGACTCATGCTATGACACAGGCCCATGTGTGAAACTGATAGTTCAGTCCCTCAGTTTTTCAGGCTGATGCTCAGTTAAAATTGGCTGTCTTTATGCTAATTTGTCTTGCATAGGATAATGAACTTCATGCTGAGAGACGAGGAAATGTGCCAGGAATATTAAAAGCCATAGATATTTCATGTTTAAAATAAACAGGTTAAAAGCCATGCAGCATGAAGCAATCTGCTGAGTCGCTTTGAACACCCTCACTTAAAGATTATAGCCAGGGTTTAAAAAAAGCGAGAATAAAATGTAAGTGAAAAAATACTTCTGTATATTTCTTTGATGCCAAGGTGAAGATTAAAAACATAACTTTTCAGAATAGTAATGTTTTACCAGATGCTGCCGAAAGAGAGAAAGCATATCTTAGGCTAGTTCTAAGCATTTGCCTATATAAACATATATGCACAAATTTAAATAGCAAACTATTTATTTCCTAGTTTTCCACTTGATGACTGACATCCTTGGGTGTAGCTATAAGCAAGCATGAACAATGTAATTATACAGAGCTCCACTCTCAGAGTTTATCCAAATTCTGCTACATGGCCTCGAGGTTTCTTAACGTGATCATACTTCATTTTTGCATGAAGTTGGATTTTCCTCTGGTACTCTGGTCAGACAGCGTTGAAGTCTATGATCCTCGGTTATAGGAACACATAAATTCATGCTGTAGTCTTCCCAAACCTCTTAGACGTGCAGCCTTCCTTCCTGAATAATTTTAAATAGACGTCTTTCAAAGCCACACTTCCAGAGCTCTCCTGGAACTGAACTGTATCCTAGATTGTTTATGCTTTCTCTCAGAATTTAGAGGTCACTGCTCCTCTAAAACAAAAACATGAGTGCCTCACTGTAATAAACTGGAATACACTATAAATTTTTACTTTCTACACACTGCCTAGGTAATGATATGAGTCAAAAAGAGAATGTAAAAAAATGCTGTTTAAAAAATGTAATTATTTCTGCTTTTTATTATTATTATTAATTTTATTTTTTTTTCTCTGTTTATCTCTTTAATTGCCCAGGAAGAAAGAATGACTTCAGGTGTCCTTTAAGGAAGAAAAACAAATGTTTTTTATATATTTCCAGTCTCTTGCCTTCTGAAATAGAAAACAAGCAAGTATTGACTATTCTGTAAAGCATCAGCACAAGGTATGTGTACCCAAAGCCATTGGGTGTCTTTTTTAACATTTAGGAGATGCACCTTTTCCTTAAATGAAAACTATTTTACATCTGAATACACTAATTTGCAGCTGGCGATAATTTAAATGCTATCTTGTATCAGTTTTAAAATGCGTCAATGTAAAAGAGCATTTTTGCACAAAATGAAATTACTTTTTTGCAGTCTCAAAATTGGAAAGCTTTTACCATAGAAGAAGCGTGCAACACACAGAAAATGCAGTTTAATTACGTGATAAAATTTTTTGTAATATTTTGTTTACTATTTTGTTCCAACCTCCTTAACAAATAAAAAAAAACAATCTTATCTTATTTTGGAGTTTTTTCCTTTGTTTTATGGGGTCAACTAATCATTCAGAAAGGTTCATCTGCAGATATTTGAAATAAACATCTTTTTATTGATCTTGCTGCTATAGTTTAACCTTCTCTCCTCAAGAGCACAGTAAAAGATGAATGAATCAGGCAATGCAGGTGTAAAAAAGTCTAACACAATACACTTACAGAACTGCTTTTCATTTAAAATTACCTTACTACGTGGCTATAATTTGTCAATTCATTAATCTGTTGACACTGAAATTAAAAGACAATAATTTTCTTCTTATAACATTTTTGAAAAGAAATTACCCTCATCTTTGGACCTTAACTTCAGATACAAATTATCTGGAAAATATCCTTTTTTCTCCTTTCTTTTATGGACTGAGATGTTAAAAGTAATGTGAATGACCCAGGAGCAACTAATTGCCTGTCAATCACAATAAATTTAAATAGCAGTGTTTCAAGCTTCGAAAAACAAAAGTAACAATAGCAACTAAAAATCTCCAGGACTGTATTTTAATGGAATAGAATAAATCATGATATTAAAGAAAAAAAATGTTACAACGTGTCATGGATAGTATATTAACAAAAAAAAAAAAAAATCTTTCCCGTGCTTCTATGATAAAGGTAGATAAATAGGGGGTTGATTGGTTTGTTGGTTGGTTGGTTTGGCAGTTTGTTTAAGGCTAACGAGAAAGAATGAGTTTGACTCTTGGATGACAGTGTTACCTGTGCTGCAAATTCAGAGAAAAATGGGCAGGATGAGTAAAAAGCACTCAGAGCCCAATAGGTGTGTGAAACCCTACACTAATATACAATTAATACATATGAGAATATAGACTTACCTCAGCTGTGATTTCAAACTGCCAAAGTATCCAAGAAAACCAAGCTGTGAATTGATCACTACAAGAAAAAAAGAAAAAACCAGAGATACTTTGTGGGCTGATAATAACTGAAGCAACAAAGTGACTTCAAGCAATCAAGTATTTTGAACAAATGAAACTGTTTGTCCCAGAATAGCATAGGTCAATGATGACTTACTCACTCAATGCAAAATATATTAGATCTGACAGACCTTAAATTGGATATTAATATGTTTTGGAAAGAGTCAAGGAGATATCACTGATTAAGTAAATGGTCAGCACAGATAATTTCATGTCTTCAAGGAAAAATAGATGCAAAGCTGCAAAGCTTCTTTTGGTTTGGTTTGGTTTTTTGGGGGGGTTTGAGGGAGTTTTTTTGGTCTTTGTTTCTTTTTAAAATTATTGATTCCAGATCTGTTAAGCAGATTCAGTAGAAAGAATTACTATGTGAATCTGGTCAGAAGGGAAAAAAGCAATGCTTTAAGAGGGATAATCCAGGCTGAATGCTGTGGAAGCTAAGGAAGATAGTTCTATGTGAGTGAACAAGAAAACTTTAGTTCTGAAAGCAGTCATTAACTGTGAGAAGAACCAGGTATAGAAGAATACCTGGATTAAAAGAGAAAAAAATTTAAAATGTTTATTCAAACTATTATATTTTTTTCCCAGTTATCAAACTCTTGATGTAATTTTTGTTGTTCCAACTACAGCATCTTACTGTGGTAAGTTTCACTTCAGAGAGGAAAAAATACAGATATGTAGACATTTAATTTTATGCATCAGGCAAGATGCGACTAGCTTTCCAAATTATTAATAAATGTGAATAGCAAGTAATCTTTATAAATGTGTCTGTATCTAAATCAATAGAAATAATGGGAACTAAATTGATAATATGTATTATTTCTTTAAAGATTTTTTCTTGGAGTTATTTGATTAAAAATACAAAGAATATATGTTCTGGTTTTGGCTGGACAGATAGAGCTTGGGATAGAGTTAATTTTCTTTCTATTAGCTGGTACAAACTGTGCTGTGTTTTGGATTGAGGGTGAACATAATGTTGATAATACACTGATATTGTAGTTTTTGCTAAGTTGTGCTTGCCCCGAGTCAAGGACTTTTCCATTTCCCACTCTTTGCCAGTGAGGAAGTGCACAAGAACCCGGCGGGGACAGGACAGCCGAGCCAAACTAGCCAAAGCTAGTTTGTAGTTCCACACCATAGAAGGGCATGTTCAATATGTAAACTGGTGGAGTTGGCCAGAAGGGGCTGATCACTGCCAGGGACAGGCTTGGCATCCATTAGTGGTTGGTGAGCAACTGCAGAGTGTATCACTGTTCTGTTTTGTTTTTTTCCCTTGGTTTTTATTTGTCTCTCTTTTTGTTGTCTCTCTTTTCTTGCAATTTGTAGTAGTAGTAGTAGTAGATTACTTCATTTCAATTGCTAAACTATCCTTATCTCAACCCACTGGTTTTACCTTTTTCCCATTCTCCTTCCCATCCCACCATGAAGGGAGGGGAATGGCACAGTAAATAAGGGGTGCATGTTGCTTAGTTGCTGGCTGGGATTTAACCACAGAAGTGCAAAAACTACACTAGAAATTTCAAGAATGAGTACTTGGAAATTTTTAGTTCATTCAGATTTTTATATTTTATTTTACAATATGAATTTTACTTATTTAGATAATAATTGTCTAACGTAATACCATTTTATGTAAAAATAAAACCCAGAAAAAATATAATTGATACAAGTAATACACTTATAATACACTTAATACCCCATTTAATAATAAATTTTCCTACATAAAAAGATTTTCTGCCCCCAACCTATTCCTGGTCTGCAAGAGAATGAAAATTTCAGGTAATTTGCCAATGGAAGTAGTAAAAAAACCCCAAAATTATTGCACTACAATTGATATATTACATTTACTCATTTACATTCACTCACCGGAAAAAAACAGAAAATGCTCTCTCATTTAATTTTTGTGTGAATTCAATTCTGACCATTAAAAGATAATTCATTTAAGTAAGATGCAAACCCCTCACTTTTCCCTTCCTTTGCTGAAAATTTTCTTCAGCTATAAAATCATGAAAGCAAGATCAATATTTACCTTTATGATTTAGACAGAACTGCCAGGTTTTTATAAGAACAACAATTTATATAAATTAATCAAGAATTTTATGGAAACTGTAAAATATTGGTCAGCTTTCTATTCTCACTGATGCTAGTGATATACTTTGAATTGCTTACGCTGCACTGGAAGTGAAAAGTGGTATTTGGCCAACTGAGAATTGTCATTTTAGTAGTATTTCAGAGACTGAAAAATCTGAGATACATTCTGTATTTTTCTCAACTTTCCCATTTAGAACTTTAGTAGCCAAAGAAATCAAACAATATGAAATGAAGCAAATGTTACAAATGAGAGTAAATCAGACAGCAGAAAGTATAATTGGCTTTAGACTTTAGTTTCTGCATCTTGAACCCCCTCACTCTGTAAAGCCTTCCATTAGCTCCCTCCCATTCCTAGGGGTTCATCTGACTGTCATGCAAGGCCTTAGCCTTCGTATGGAACTGTCTGGTCACCCTGAGTCAGACTTCTGAGGAGACCATGAAGTTGTGAAAATGAATGGTGAAAAGGTTTAGAAGGGTGAACTGTACAAAGTGAGAAAGGCTAAGGTGCAGATAACAGTAGGAGTGTCCAGACAGGATTGTTAGTTTCTCCAGGGTTCAAGGAGAGTGCCAGAACAAAACAGTATAAGACTGGGTGGAACCAAAGCAGTCCAGAACAGGGGCTGGCTGTCTTCTTCACAACCTGAGAAAAGGTTAGCCAGAAAAGACTCTGACCAAGGAAGGTTGTGTGAACACTTAGTCTATCCTTTGAGTATTACACAATTAATAATCATTTTGTACACTTAAGCTTTCCACATTCTGCTTGCAAAGTCCTTTTCAGATCGGTAGAAGTTGCTGAACAAAACACCCCTGGTAACACAAACCTTAGGGCGTATGCTGTGTTGCAAATAACCTTTTATGGTGAGCTATCAGACCAATAAATCACGGTATGTAATGACACACTGCCCTGGCTCAATACCCTCTGACCAGGTTCTTTTAGATATTCCACACATGGAGGGTGCAAGGTTTAATATCAAAGTTACTTATTTGAAGATAATTGATGTTACAGAAGACTTCCAGTTTAGAAAAGTGATACAAAATATGATGAAAATACAATACAAATACAATATTTAACAAAATATGTCAATTGCAATACACACTTCAATCAAATTACCAATATCATTCCTAGTACCAGACTTGTTTCACCATCAAGATAGTGGATATTCCAAGTCACTAGAAGGGAATACATGAGCTTAAGACAGGTCAAGCTTTCATATGGCTTTGTGATGTCAGTTCTAACATTCCTTAATTTCACCTCTGGGACATAACCCAAGTCAAAGGCTGATTCATGAAAAAGCTCAAAGAAGCAGTAGATTTCAGGAGGTAAGAAAAGTTCTTCACAAAGAAGGAATCTATTTTTGTCATGACTTCCCAGTAAAGCAAGAAACTCTAATGAAAAGCCAGGAAATAAAATCAGGTTTTGGTTTTCTATGTAGATAGTTTGAGACAACAATCTATTAAGTCTCCATTTAATTGGGAAATGTGATTTAATTTGGTTGAATGCCTATATATACGGAATTTGTAGCATGTTGGTGTACTTAGTCTGTTTTACCTGCCTCTACTAAAGGGTGTGGATCTCCCATAGGTCATATGTCATGTCTATGGTCCCATTCATATCTCTCCTGCAAATTGTACAAAAGCTAAAATGATAATAGAACCTGCCAACAAAATTCACCACGGGCTTCAGCAAGAATAAGACTCCAAAAGGCAGTTCTCTGGTGATACAACAGCCTGGAATGCTGCATCTAGGTCTGGGATCCTCAGTATAAGCAGGACATGGACCTGTTGGGGTGAGACAGGTTGAGAGAGTTGGGGTTGTTCAGCCTAGAGAGGAGAAGGGTCCAGGAAGACCTTCTAGGAACCTTCCAGTACCTAAAGGTACAAGAGAGTTGGATGGTACAACCTGGTCTAGCGGAAGGTGTCCCAGCCCATAGCACAGGAAGGGGGAAGGTGGAGGGTCCTTTTTGCAACTAAATATCTTTAAGAGCCCTTCCTACCCAAAACATTTTATGATTCCATGGTTTCATGGTACTAAATAAAGATGTGGGGAGGCTGGCAAGGATCCAGAGAAGAGCCACACAGACCATTTAAGGACTTGGAAGCCTGACATAAGAAAGGCTGAGAGAAATGTTTTTTTCCCACTCTCATAAAAGAAGACTGAGGTAAGACCTTGTCATGATCTTCCAGTATTTAAAGGGGTAGCTGCAAAGGAGAAGAAGACTCCCTTTTTTACAAGGAGTCACATGGGAAAGATGAGGGACGATGGGTACAAATTACTTCTGGGTAGATTCTGATTAGACACAAGAGGTCAATTTTTCATAAAGAGAGCAATTAGCCATTGGAGTAATCTCCCCTGGGAAATGATCATTCCCCACCATTTGACACTTTGCAGATTCAGCTGGAGAGAGTGTTGGGCCATCTTTTCTAGTGCTTTTGCCATGAAAGGTTGACTAGATGACCTTTGAGGTCTCCTTCCGATGCAGACTGTTCTTTGATTCTGAGATACTGTGGTTAAGTGCCAATGTTGGATACATCTGCTGGGAAACTTAACAAAGTTGCATATTAATTACCTATTAACACCAAAGTGAATCTATCTATAAATTTTAAGAGTAGGAAATAATATGTACGTTCCATTTGGAACTGCTGCAAACTGATACTCCAATTTCTAAAGCAAGTTTAAAAACAAACAAACAAACAAAACCTAAAAACTACCCCCTCAAACAAAGGAACAAAACACCAAAGAAATCTACCAAAACCCCCCCAAACACTTAAACTCTTTTCCATAGTTCTGCGGTGCTCTCAGTAGTTCTTAAAGCTTTTCTGTAAATCCTTTAAGGTGGTTCTAAACGGAAACTTTCAGAAAAGACCACTTGGCTCAAGTAGAGGAGATAAGTATATTAGTGCCTCTGTATGGATATTGTAATTCAGAAATAAAGTGATCCTAGTTTCCCGCAACTCAATGTGTTCTCTAAGGGGATCAACCTGTGCTGAACCATGACAACATTGCTTGAATGACGGCATCCACAGAATGGCAAAATGTGCTTTAGCTTTACAATTCTGATGTTTCATCTTCATTTTCTGAAGTGTTCCTTCAAGTGCATTGTCAAGGTCTTACTGTCTAATGATAAATAAAATTATGTTTTATGTAGTGCTTTTCAGAAGCAACCCATTACAAAGTGTATTTGAAAAATAGGAATTTAATCCTGAGATAATTTGGCAGTGAAGAATTACATATGGCTAATCAGTGATTTTCTTCACTTATGTCTAAAATATTAAAATTCACTGTAGTTATTATTCGCTGTAGTCAGCAGGAGTAAGGGTGGCAGGATATAATTCTTCATTATTATGGTTATTGCTTACTTTTATGGTCATAATACTAAAAACTTCTAAGATAGGCAATATCCTCTTGTACTAATCACAGTGCAAAGATAACAGAAATGCTTCCAGTGATTATCCAAGTAGGAATAGGCACTGACTATTGGAACAGTTACATTCAAATTAAAGGATCAAAGATGAATTCTTGGTCACTCCTGTTATTTAGCATGATTTTTCTCTGTAAGGTCCTGCTTTCTTTTAGTGTAGTTAGTCTTGATTTTTGTCTCTAGTGTTGTTTAAGATGCTTGCATACATTTTATTATATTGACTTTTATGTCTATTTATGTTCGTACAAGTCACACTCAGGTTTGAGATCTGTGTGTACAAATTTATTTATGCTTATCTGCAATATCATATAGAGGTGAAAAGGTGAAAAGTTCTTCATGGACTTAGTTTCCTTGTGAAATTACACCTAAAAATAAATGATTGCTTTGAAAAATGTCGTAAAATTGAAGATTTAAAAAATTACAATAAGTTCCTTTATACATGGAAATGCACTCATTCTGACCAAATGCACTCATTCTGTATCAGTTTCAGACCCAGTAAAATCTAGTGCATATACCAATGCTAACTAATAATCTTCTCAGTGGTTCACCTTTACTTCTGAACTTTTCAAAAGACAAAAAATTTGATTTCAAAGAGAAAGTTAACTGCAGTCATTTTTGTATAGTTCCAATTCTTTGTAATTGGTCCAAGATTGATAACTGGATCACAGAGAATAGTCTCGAAATAACTTGAGGTGGAGGTATCAAAAATTATTTTAATAAATACTGCATATCAGGCACATTTCTGTGGTTATTGAATCGTTTGGCTAAATGGAAAAAAAAGTTGCTATTTTCCTATTTTCTGAAATTGTCTGAGATTTTTAGCCTTCCCTCCACAGCAGTCTAACGAGATAATACAAAAAAGTAATCCAAGTAATCCAAGGTAATGTGTACCTCTCAGATCACTCACTATTTAAGCTATTCATGCTGTATAAGATCTGTCATTGACATTCAGGCCCCCACATCCAGTTTCAGTTAAAAAAGAGGAAGCCTATCATGATTCTCTTCTCAGAATAATTTGTGTTTCATATGCGTATAAATTCAGTTAATGCTACTGTAATTCTCACAGGAATTTGGCACACTAAGAGTACATAACTATGGTTAATTGCAACACAGGCAGTTGACTGATGCCACTTTTCATTGATATCTGATCTGAGACCATCTCATTCAGTGTGTGCTCATTTTCTAACATTTATTTTCTTCTTTATCCTGACCCGACTGCGTATTGAATGGACAGCAAGTTTCATTTCATTATTTCAAATAATTCCTCTGTATCTGAAAAGAAAGCATTCTTAGCTTCTGTCTTACTTAATTCACCTTTCCTTTTTTTGCCTTACTTTTTTCACCTTTCTTTTTTTCACAGAATTTTAGACCTTTAAGACACCTTGCTGTGTTCAAAACTGGTGCAGGAACAAAGAAAGGATTCACACTACAAAGAAGTCTAGTTTGCTTGCAGAAGGGAATATGCACTATCAGTTATATTGTTCTGCTTCACGTTACTAAAATCTTTCTGGTTTGTGATTTTTTATTAAAAATTGCCTCTCAGAATAATTTTATCACTGAGAAATAGAGCACTGCTATATGGTTTCCCATGGTGTCCAAATTGGCAATACGGCTAGTTTTCCTTACTTTTTTATTCATCTGTCTTAACATAGTGATTCCTTAAACACTTTCTGGTCCATAATTGTTGATTGAATGCATTCTAGTAAACCCACAATACATTCCTTGAGATAGTGAAATAGTAATAGCTCTCATTTTTGAATTTCAAATGTTTGTGCAGCTTTCAAAAACTTGTTGAGGGAGGAGGCAGACATTTCAGTAGGGCGTTAAGCCTTTAGAGAGCCTCTGTGTAGTCAACTCCTGCCCATTTCCATCGGAGAATAATCATATATTTAGCTGGAAGTAGATACCCAAGTGCTCCATGTTCATAGACTCTCTCAGAGGTCAGTTTAGGATTTCTGCTTTTCAAGCATAGTCCTTTATCAGATAGTTTAGATGTTCTTTGAAACCAGAATTATTCTACTCAATTCAGATTATTTTGATGGTGAAATAAAAATACTAGGAAATGCATTACAGTAATTAGCTTTGGGTGTATGGTGTCTAAATCTAAAGTCTAAGACACAAAAAATATTCATCTCAACTTGTACTTGTTAAAAATATCCATTAAAAAGATTTAGAAGTAGTTCCATTCCAGGTCCCATCCTTTTCTTTTATTGAGTTTTTCTACTTTGATGCAGCATTGGGAAACAAGCTAATGATTTAGTAGTAAGAATAAGAATAATTTATTTATTTTGTCAAGTATTCAAATGTCATCTGACCAATGTGTAAAACTCATCACATATGAAAATCAATAACTGTATATCCATGCCCAACCTACAGTCTTGATAAAATGAAAGTAACTGTATTTAACTATGTGTTAAAAATGCATGGATTTGACTACTTTTAGGGTTTTGTTTGTCTGTTTGTTTTCTTTTCTACAAAATTGAAAGGGCAAAGTGTACAGCTTTCCATACTTCTGCATTTCAAAGAACCTGTTTCAAAAAAAAAAAAAGCTACAATAGTCACATCCAGTCTTGAACATTTTAAGATGAAGAAACTTTAAATATCTCCTTCCTTATCTGTCCTAGTTTTAATTTAATGATCCATCTCCACTTTTATATGCTGAATGATCTATGATTTTGTAGCCTAACAACAACATCAACAATAGCAGTGCCTGTTCCTAAGGCTTCAAGAATATTGGCACATTAAATGGTTATGTAATCTTTAAAAATAGAAGGAATCTATCATAATAAGTTGTGTGAAACAGAATTGTTTTCTGGATTTACTTTATAAAGATAAACTTCAAATTTAACTTTTTGCTTCTTCTGAATATTTCTTTTAAAATAAGCCTAACACTAAATGTTGAGATATCAGATCATACAAATGAAAAGTATTTTAAGATTTTCACACAAAATGCAGCACTGTGTAAGAGGAGAAGTCAAACTTCTATTTGACTTGTATTTTTTTGCGAAGAGAGAATTCTTAGCGGCATAAGTTTGAAAATTCTTTTGTAATTTTTTAATATTCTGATAATTCAGACAAATATTTATTTCCTGTGAGGTCCTATCACTAAGATAATGCTGTTCCTGCATGCCTGATTCAGCTCTTAAAGCTCATTCCTTTCTGAAAGTGCATAAACAAAAGAAAATCAGTCAAGTTAAAAATTAGAAGCCATGATCCCTCTATATCTTTATAATATTGATAATAATGCTCTCAATGGTTAAGGGAAAAAATGGATTTTGATAAATTGTTCTGTTTCTTGAAATTGATCCTGCTTAATTAATGTCACAGTGCTTATTTTGTAAAGTCTCCTTGACAGTTCACCCCATGTTCCTTAGTAATGATCATGATATTGTTGTATGCAAAGCTGTAGAAAAATTCATTGGAAGATAAATGGAGATAAACCAGTCTTGGGAAAATTAAAAAAGTGGCAGTGCTGTGCAGTTTTTAAGGCAAAGCATGTAACCTCCTTTTAAATCACTCAGTATCATTAAAATCAATTACTTTGTACTTTCATCAAACTGATACAACAGTTCGATGTACCAGAAGAATAATTTTCTCTCCATGTAGAATATACCCTCCGCTTCATCTTCTTCTTGCCACTTGTCACTTCCTTGGCAGTATTGGTTTTCATCCCACTCTTCTTTGCCAGTGGATTGATTATATTTGTGCACTAGGCAACTGATTATTTCCTTCAGGTCAGAGAGCGATCATCAGCTCCAGTGTGTTCAAATTAACTCCTTGCTTGTGCTACCTTTCAGGTAAATCCTGTTTTTCTGCAAATATTCATTCTCACTGAAAATATCAGGTTATTGACAGTATAGATAATTATATATATAATTATGCATTTTATGTATAATATTTGCTTTGATCCTTTTTTGCATGATTTTACTGCTCAAAATTCTTATACATGTGCACTTCTTGTAATCTCGCCTTAACATTGCTTAGATTCTTCTCAAGGGATCTTTAGCAGCAAGAAGAGCCTGGGTAACAAACACAAAGAATTGTTAGCTAGTAGGCAGTGTATACTTCCCAGTCTCAGCTCAAGCTTTAAAGGAGTGACATACTTAAGAGGATTTTCTTTTCATTGAAAATCAGTTGAGTTGCACCACAGGATTCTTTGAAGAACTTTCACTTTTACACAAGCGTTATAGAACTCAATTATAATGTATTAGTGTGAGAAGTCAGCACAGTTGCTTAGACAGCACAACAGATAAGAAATCTGAAAACGTGCATAGTCTAAAACTGGCTCTTCATTGTTACGATAGAAAAAAAATAAAATCTGCTTTTCTTGTATTCCAGAAAAAAAAAAAAAAAAAGTCATGGCTTGTCAGAGCATTTCCTTTGAAACAATATTAATCAAATGCACTGTAATTCCCATCTTGATGTCAGTGGGATTTCTAGTGAAACGTGTTGCTTTACAATTTATGTGCAACCAATTTACAGCTATATAGATATATTTAGTTGGTCAATTCTGGAAGACTCATTTAAGCATGGCGGGGGGGTGTTTTCATGTGTTTTTGTGTGTGTGTAACACTCGGAGAAAAAAATATGCTACTGTGTCCTCTAGGAGATTAAATCTGTCAAAGACTTTATAGTCAGAAAGCAAAATGTAGAAAACTCTCTCAGAATAACTTAAAATATCTTGTCAAATTAGTTTGACAAGTTTCTTCCAAGAAATTCAGGCGATGAAATGAAAAGACTATTATAAATGTTACACAAAATTCTTTAATCAGCCATGACAACAATTTTTTCTTGATCAAAAAATGAATGCAGTATGGTTTATTTGGAAGCCCTCAGTAAAGATTTTTAATTTTATTCTCTATTTCTCCAAAATGAGCCATTTTACTAATTTTGGCTAGCCTCTCATTTTGTCCCAATCCCAATTTTTTTTATTAACTGGTTATAAAACAGCAACAGGATTAGTCTGGTTTTATTTTGTTTTGTTTATTTTCCTATGCAGTCTAATTGCATCTTTGCTGCAGAATTTTCTCTCATGCAAAGAAAAAAACAAAAGTAAAAAGAACAAATTATTTTAGCACAAAATGTATCTCTGTGCAATGTAATGAATCACTCTGCCTAAGAGAATGGTAGCTGTGCCCTTCCATTAGTGGCTTTAAGAAATGAATAGGTATATAAACCAAATCACAGAAATTATGAAATCTCAAACTACAGAAGTCACATGATAAATCTAGAGGCCAAAATGACAGCCACAAAGTCATAAAAGATTAAGACAAATAAAAGAATCTTCAATATGTCTTTGACAGATTGTCCTGTAACTGAGTGATTTCGTCATAATCCACATCTTTCTGAGGAGACATTTGCGGTTGCAGGTGTTTGAGATTTCCCTAGGGAATCCTACTTTACAGTTTGGTTTGTTATCAGCAACACTGAGTTGTCAAGGGGCATATGCTTCTGTGCCTTATTATTCTGCTGAACTGCATGGCTTTCAGCAAAAAACTGGAAACAAGATAGTGGCTTTGGCCATTAGCTTCTGAGAAACAGACAGCTGTCAGAAGGTTTTACTTCCCGCAGAGCAAGATGATTTCAATGAAGCAAACCATGGTAATCCTCACTTTAGCTGAATATATTTCTGGTTTTTAATCCATGTTTTACTTCATGTGGCATTATCCAGTCACAGAAAGCATCAGAAGTAAGGAGAATCACACCCTGTTGCCTGTTGCAATTTTTACAGCTGTGAGGAGACTGCAACGAAATATGCAAGAAAAAAAAAAAATCTGTTTCAATTCCAGCTATGTCAAAACTGTCCCAGAAACACCTTTTATCTATTATGGCTGACATGACCCATCTTTAGCAGTGCACAGTAACAATTATTAATAATTATGAAGTTAGATTAAATGATTCGTAATATGTGCTACTACCTTCTTAGCATATCACAAGTTATGCTGCCAGGTATATAGTAGCCTGAATGAGTGGTGTGAGGGGTTATTTTTCTTTGTTCGGTTTTTTTTTCTTTTCAATGATGTTGCGAGAAGCTCACTAGAGAGGATTTCATTGCTTGTTTTTCTGTTTATCAATCAGTGTTTGGTTAACCAAACATTTGATTTACCAGAATGCATACTCTAAATCATGCATATCCTGGCTTTTTATTGCTTTTTTCTCTCAGATACATCAACCTGTTCCTGGCTTGAGGTCATATTTTCATTTCATTGGGTTGTTTCAAGGAGGAGTGAGGGTGGTGTTGATTTTGTTCCCCAGCAAGTATATCGAATGAACTCAGTTCTTTAACAAAATTGTTATGTTAAATAGAAATCATCCAACAAACCCAAAACAAATCAAGAATTTCTTTTCTGCTTGTAAGTGACACAAATGAGCCATCTTGAGCTATGTTCTTACATTTGACTGAGTTTCTGAATGAGAAAATGGTAAAGTAAGAGACAGTTTCAGAGAAAGGCTGTTTTCTAGATAGTTTAAATGTTTGTCAGTAAACAATGTAACAAATTTCCATAGCTCAACTTTATTATTTGTTGTTGATGAATAAAAAAGTAATTTAAGGCTCTCTAGTGACTCCAAAGAAGCAATGTTCAACTCCTTTGAGCTTTAAAACAATTTTTATTTAAAGGAATTATCTTCTTTAATCATGCAAATATCTTATGAACTGGCATTCATTAAAACTGTGGACCAGCTTGATCAACACAACGAATTCCAACTTTTAGATCAAGTACCACCTTGTGAATAGAAACCAAACAGCAAAAAAGTATCAGCGGGTGCTACAGTGGGTGCTATATCACTTCCTAGATGGTGCCTTTATTTAAATGAATTAGTTAATAATTTCCAAAAGAATTATTAATCTCAAAATAAAATTATCTAAATTTTTAAAAGTAAGCAAATGAAGAAAGAATGATATTGCCTATTTTCTTATTTCATATCATGGTAAAAGAATGGTTTCCACAAATATGAGAACTTTAGTATTTGAATTGCAATTATATGCATAATGCTCGTCCGCTACATCCATGAGGTGAAACATTATGCCCCATTTCTTTACAGAAAACATCTCAAGTATACTAGAGAAAGGTTTTAATCTCTGAAGCTAGATATTGTGAAACAGACATTAGAAGAATAAATATTTAGAATGACATAAGTTCTTTAGGGTGAAGCAGAATACCAAACAAGGGCCTGTAAAGAAATTCTGCCCTGGTACCGTGTCCAATTTTTCCATCTCCCTACTCTTGCTGCCAGTCCACAGATTCCAACTGGCAACAAGCTCCATTCAGTCTCTTTTGTGTACCTTCCAAATGAATTTTTTTCATACTCTGCTGGGGCTTTTAAATCCTGCTCCCTTCTAATTCTTCTTTCTTTCCAGTCTCCTGCTCTTTCCTAGCCTTGTAACTTCATTTTTAATTTTCACTGCTAACTTTTTTCTCTCTCTTCTTTCCCCGCTCAACTCCAGTAAAGTGTTTTGCTCAATTGCTAGAGGGATGGCAAAACTTCTGTTAAGGTCCCACTGGAGCCACATGTGGCAGCCAACACAGAGCAAGCAGGCAGAATTCCTCTCTGCTCTCAGCCTTTTACCAAATGGTAAACACAACATGCATACATAAAACTGTGTGAAAATTAACAAAACCTGTAATTTATGATAGCAAAGAATAACATTCTTGACCTTCTAAGTCACTGAAGAATGAAAAAGAAAGTCCTCATCTTGAAGTGGAAAGTGCAAAATAAATTAAAAAAAAAACAAGTCTAAAGCAAAAATTACATTCAAACAATCAAAAGTTTTCCTTTATTTTCTAAAAATTATTCAACTTGATTCAGTAATTTTTATTGCATTTATTTTACCTAAGTCTCATTGGCAGGAGGAAGTTACTAGAAGGTGTGTTATGATGTGCAATCGAATGCCTTTTGTATATTTGTTGTCACTGTGCACCCTACGAAAAATGAAAAATCAATTTTGTCTCTTGTTTTATAGATTCACTTTTAGTCAAGAATCTCTACACAGGTGGTTACTGAAGAACTCTAAAACCTTATCTTTTCACACCACAAAACTTTGGGATATGATTTAATATATTGTTTGAATATTACCTTATTACCTATTACACCTTGAATGGTGTAAATACAAAAAAAACAAGGGTAGTGATAGCTAATTTATGGCTGCAAATAAACTTTTGCAACCTTTTAACTGAATTAAATACACCAATGAATACTATCTTGAAAATGAAGAGCTTACATTAGACATGCTATATTATCATTGCTTAAAACAGAAAAATAACGCACAGTTAAATTTAGTAAAAGCACAGAATTTACATACTTCACTTGTAAGAGGGAAGTAGCAATTTGTTTATTGATATAAAACAGATTTAACAGTGACAGTGTTTTCACAAGATTAAAGTCAGTGTACACTTGATTATTTGCTGCACAGAGGATGGGGCAGATAAAGCCATCAAGGAGACTCTTGTGTTGATTCAAGAGGTTTAGAAAGGATCCCATTTGCTTTCTAAGCTTCTCAGAAGGGAGTTTAGGTGTAGCTGGACAAAGATTTAGTCAAGGGCTTCTGCCTAAAGGAGTACATCTGCACAATCAATTCTTTATCTCACTTAGCTTTCAAAGTTTAACATGTTAATCACAGAGAATCTGTTGTTGCAAGGAATTTCTCAGCCTCAGGGACAGATCTTCAGAGGCGTTCTGACTCAAGGGGAGATCCTGGCATGCGGCCTGTGGATGTGCAGGAGAGCTCAGTGGGCCCTGGGCTGTCCACTATTGATGGAGTAAGATAATTGACTCATATTTGCATACTGATTACAGATGTTAGTTTCTTCCACACCTGACTTGAGCTGGACCTTGATCAGCACTGTAGTTAGCTGGATATTTTGCTCTAATTAGCCTTTGGCTAGTCTGTTGTTATTTAACTCCCCCAAATCCACTTTCAGTGACCATACGCATCCATTAGACAGCCGCTGTCGGTTATCACTTGAGCAGAGTTACAGGAAATAAAGGCCACAATATCTAAAATCTGCAGCAATATTCACAATATTTACCTAGTAGAAAAAATAGAAAGAACTTCTTCTCAAGACAATAATCACTAATATGAGTTTTGTGTGTTGAAGGAAAATGTGTTAAAAGTCCGTTTGATTTATGGCACATTGAGGTCTCTAAACTTTAATGAAACATTTACAATAAATAGAAGAAATAAACTTCCAGGTTTCATGAATACTTCAGGTGACACTGACCTTTCTAAGAGTTTAAGTGAGATGTAAATTTTCTGTGAGATTGTAAAAAGTGAATATAAATCTATGTAATCACAAACTCTATATACTACTATTTACTGTTCCTTGTAGACCGCAATAATTTAAATTTTAGCTGCTAAAGTCACTTCCAAAGGTTCAGAAGTGGCCCCAGCGAGGTTGGACGTGGCCAACCCCTTCTAGTTGGATGGCATCCCTGCTCATGGCAAGCAAGTTGGAACTAGAGGATCTTTAAGGTCCCTTCCAATCCAAGCCTTTCTTATTCTGTGATTCTTTAGCTTGAGTATTGTAGAGAGTATTCTCCGAATGTTTCAAAATTTGTCAGGTGAAGTTATTCCAATTTGTCAGAAACTAGCCTCTGACACAAAGACATAACATTCCTGGCAAGAGTGTCTTTAATTAGGTAGTAGGAACCTGACATTGTATATAGTAGTGGCAGCAGTAGAGAGTATTCAGCTTTACATGTGAGAAAAAATCAGGTCTTTCTCTCTATGGATATCTGTATGTATGCCACTTTTGTTAGCTACACTGAAGTAAGCTCAATAATAATGATAAAATAAAAAGGAAGCAAAATAATAAGTAAAAGAAAACAATATCTTTTCCTCTATACAATCAATGTAATTACTTCCTTAACATGCTTCAGAAGTGAAACCGACAGTTGTCAGAGATAATGTGAGGCTGTGAAACAAGGTTTAGACTTGCAGGGTGATTGACAAATAAGCCAGAGGTGTTTGTAACCTATTTAGGAATAAAAAATACCTTAACACAGGGTCCTGATGAGTTTTATCAGACCATCCAGAGCCCTAACTCAGGTTGTGAATGGCAGGAAGATGCCATCAGAAGAGGACATCATTGTCATGTTACCCACACCTGGTGGGGATTTTTCATGCAGGGAGCTGCTCTACCCTCCCTATGGATAGCTATTTTTTTGTTTGAGCTGGCCAGGAGGCTAGGTTTGCCATCAACAGGAGTTATACTAAAATTTGAAGATATACTTTGATGGTGTCAATAGGCTCTGTGCATGAGGCAGTCACACGGGGGCATTCACAGAAAATTTAACATTGCTGTCCACCCTCCTTTCTTCCTGACAAAGGTTTTGTGGAGCATAACACTATTTCCTTGATACAGGTTCATAGCTCTTCAGTCTTGTTCTATCTATTTCTCAGTCACATTTTTGGGAAGACAAGTAGATTACACACACAATTTCCTCACCCTTCTTTCTCCTTCCTGTGAAAGAAGCCAAAATAGGTATTTACAGACCTCACTATCTTCCAACTTACAGGAGGGTTCAGTAATGACTTTTTAAAAAGTAAAATATAATGTATTACTTTTTAAAAACTCACTATCTGCTCTAGAAGTTGTCCATTATTCTTATCCTCCTTAGCTGCAACAAAAAAGCTCAGTTTAAGTAGAATTATAATTGGTCGTAATTTCAAGTACTTTGTACAGAATAAAGCAAATGAGGTATTTTGATTTTTTGCTCCTGGTGTGCATAACAGCCCTTCCTTTAGCATAGTGCTATTTTTTAACTTCCAACTGCTAGAAACATTGCTGCAATTTCCATTGATGTTCCCTCTGAGTAACAAAAGTCAGTAATTTAGCCAACAGCGACAGGCTGATTAGATTTGTTGCACACTGATCAATCAAAGCCCTGTCTTGATCTCACTGGCCTTCAGACACTGCTTTAGAAAGCCCAGCCTTGGGGAAAATAATTTGCTTTTCTTTTTCATTCTTTTCTAAATAAACTCAGCAACTTAGAAAAAATGAAAACCATTTGCTTAACTCTATGTTTTATATCACATGGAAATATTGATTAAACACCACACAAGTAAAGAGAAGCAGAAATACAGACAAATATAAATAAAGAAATGCTTCAATGTAGAAAGATTTATGCACTACAAATGTAACTGAATATGAAAAAGACAGATGTTGAGCAGGAAGACACGAATATGAGAAAAAATCACAAAATGAAAGAAGAATCATGGAGAGTAAAATTAATATCTGAAAGAAAATTCACTAAAAAAAATACAGTATTAAGCAATTTCCTTTTCTAAAAGAGTGTTCTTTAAAGAGAAACCCTGGTACAAATACAATGTGGACACAATAAATAGTGTACCATAATAGATAAATATCTCCTATTCATAATAAAAAATTGATTAAAGAACTGGTGAGCTGACAGAAGAAGAATAGCTAGAATACACAAGTACATTCACATCAAAACACCAATTAAAGATCCAAATAAAACTTAGTTCAACAGTGTGTTAGCTGGTGAGTTCAGAGTGCTAGTTATTGATTAAAAAACCCTAACAAATGCAGAAACAAAACAAAAAAACCCAAAACAAACAAAACCAAACAAAAAAGACCCCCAAGCAAACAAAAAAACCCAAACTACAAAACTAAAAACTTCAAATAAACAAATAAATAGATACCATGGTGCAAGTATGTTCAAGTAAATAGCATTACATGTAAGAACTACTTTTCTGGGAGAGCTGCAAGCTTGGTGTGACACAGGCTTATTAATAACGTGAGAAGATGAATGGATATATATTTATAGATAATAGATATAGAAAAAAAATCACATAATTGGTCTTAAAAAACTTGAAATGGCAAGGAGGCTGCAACTACTAGTTTTACTCTTTGGGATAGAATTTTAGGATGTAGAGTAGGATTAAGATTATCAACGCAGAATGGCATAGAAATTATGAATTTGCTAACCTATACTGCAAATTTCAGAGGAAATCCTATTGCTGATATCACTCTATTATAGAAAAAACAAATAAACAAAACAAGCCACAATTAGTAATTTTCACTTTATTTTAGAAAATAAGAGATAAAAGAGTGTTTTTTTCAGATCACTGTAGAATGTTAAAGGGGAAGTGAAAAGACCTGAAAAGAAAATAAAATTATTAACAGAAGAGCTGGAAATTCTTGGCCTTGAAAATATATGATGTTTTAGATTTTCAAATATGCCATAAAATGAAAGTCAAACTAAGCAAAGGCAATGTACAGGAAAGCAAATTAAGCAAACAAATTTATTCTTGCTTATTATTATTATTATTTATTATTATTTAAATTTCAATATGTCTCAAAAAAAATTGAAAGGCTAAAATTATACTTATCAAATCTCCCTTTGATGACAAGTGTTATATGTGATCAATGGATACATGGTTACAGTCTTCATTGTGGCTGAAATAATTTCAATTATTTGGAGTGAGCTGTGCATACGAATAACTAAGTTCCTAAATTCATTATCCCTGCACTCAAATTTTGGTGAGAAATGGCTTACAAAATATATTGTCTATGATGGAAGACATGCATATATCTTTAACTCTGCAGTTTTAAAAGAACATCAATGAAACTGAGATTGACACCTACTGATCTTTAATTTTAATGAGAGAATATCCATAACATCAGATATCATCAGATTTCTTTAGATTCAAAGGGACTGAGTAGGCCGAGCACAGAATGAAATTTAGATCCTGAAAGTAGACTTAAGCTTTGCAGTTGTTGACTGAAAATAATTTTTCAGCCAATTGAAATCTTGCTTTGAGTGCCCAGGCACCCTGCTAAGTTTGCAGGCAATGTCTGGTTCCTCTGAATTGGAACCACAAAAGAAAACCTGTCTAGGAAAACAGAGGGGATTCACAGTTCTGCTGTGGGGAGGCTGGACATTATCCTCTATTTGGGGTTTATATTCAGAACCTCTTTTAGATTTCACTGTGTGAACCACGTCATTCTTTTCTTGTAAGTATAGCAGTTAGTGGCCTTTACCAAAGTGGTATGCCTTAAAAAGACAAAGAGAGAAAACTCAAAATGAAATGTAATGAAGGGAAATGATGCACTAGAAGCAATTGAAACTTTATGTCATTAAATGCAGCATCAGAAACAAGGAAAAATGGGTATGTCTCTCCTGGATGTGAAGAGGAATCTGATACATACTGGCATAGCATATTCAGGTTGCTGTAGAGATAAGCAATAATTAGAAACTCTATGCCACATCCATTAGAAAAAAGTGGAGCTTTAGGAGCTCTGTCTTCTTAGAAGCAACAGCCTATAAAAATGATCATTTACAGCACAGTTTGCCAGAGTAATGCTTGGATTGTAGGCATCTGTGTTCTCTAGTGTGATGTTCTTGAATAAAATCAAAACTGAAAATGGAATATTACCTTAAATTTAAAGAAAAAAAATCTGTTGTGTTTTTTTTTTTATTTTAAGCAAATAATTTGACATCACAGCCTTACTAGAAAAGTCTAGAAAAAGCAAATATTTTATAGCTTTGTGCATACATAAGAGTATATAGTACACTGAATATATAATTTTTCTTTGAAGTATTTTTTGCAGTTATTGGATACCTAGATATAGCTAGAGGACATAAGTGATTTTGCACTTACTTCTTTATTATTAAATCCTCTTTTAGTGCTTTGGTTTTGCTTGGGACAAAGTTAATATTCTTTATAGAAGCTGGTACAGGGCTATTATTTGGATTTTTCCTGAAAATAATGTTGATAAGAGATGTTTTAGCTATTGCTGAGCAGTGCTTACACAGTATCAAGGCTTTTTCTGCTTCTCACACCACCTCCACCAGTGAGCAGTTGGGAGGGCACAAGAAGTTGGGAGGGGATGCTGCTGGGACAGCTGACCCCAAGTGACCAAAGGGATAATCCATATTTTTGGCATCACAGTCAGCATGTAAAGCTGAGGGAAGAAGAAGGAGAGGGAGGAGGCTTGGAGTGATGATGTTGTCTTCCAAAGCAACTGCTATTCCTGGTGGAGCCCTGCTTTCCTGGAGATGGCTGAACACCTGCCTGCCCATGGGAAGTGGTGAATGAACTTGTTTTGATCTGCTGGCATGAGTTTCTTTTGCTTTACCTACTAAACTGTCTTTATCTCAGCTCCTGAGTTTTATCATTTTCAGCCTTCCAAATCTGTCCCGAACTGTACCGTGGTGAAAAAGTGGATGAACCACTATGTGGGTTTTAGTTGCTGGTTGGGATTAAACCACAACAGTCCCAGGCTGGGCCTGGGCTGGCAGAGGGCCAGGGCATCACTGCTGTTCCTGTGCTGCTGTACTGACCAGGCTGGAACTCCACTGTGAACTTGAATTGAAGGAATGTAGCTGCAGGGAAGGCATTATGGCCAATGGAGGAGGCCACAGGGGAACAGGTGCACCTCAGAGCTTCTGTGGCTGTGAATAATTTTGTATTCCAGCAGGTATTCCACTCAGGAGACTGTGGCTCAGAGACACTGCCCCACACTGGGCACCAGAAAGGACTGTCATGGTTTAACCCTAGCTGGGATCTAAGCACTGCATAGCTCTTAGATCATCCAACTAGCTAGTTCCCTCTTTCAGCTAAAAAGTGATGGATAAAAGCCAGTTAGTGATAATTTTTGCATGGTTCTGCCTGGTCTCACTGTCAAAGATTGCTATGTCGGACTGGATGTTTTTATATGACAGCTTGAGAATGAGCCTCCTTTAATCAATCTTCTGAAGCTTCACTACTGTGTAGTTTGGAAGTCATAGGTCAACTAGGCAGCAGTCAAAGGTTACTGACCCAGCCAATAATCAGGAGAGCAAATCTGAAATGTTTCTTTCTTGTAGAGGAACTTGAGAGATTAGGTAATTCATAGAAAATATTAATAAGAGTCACTCTTTAATATTTTAAACCCTATAATCCACTTAAATCACATGTTTAGGCTGGAAGAAACTGGTCCTTGGGCAATATAATTCATATTTAAAGAAACCTAAATTTAGGTGGTAACGTTTGAAGTAAAATACGATGAAGATCAGTGCAATCATGAATAGCAGAACCTGGCCCAGAATTCATCTTGGTGTCCAGAAACCTTTATGCACTTACATTATCCCAAAGTTGCTGCACCAAGAGTGTTTTATATATATATACACTAATACTTCCTATTTTGTGGTTCATGTCTTTTTTATGATTATACATAGATTTTTGGCTAAAATTTAAAAAATTTAGTTAGCTGTGATTAGGTGGTCTGCTCTTTGCTTTTGCTCCTCCACCTTTGTTCCTGGACCATAATTTCCCCTGACAAAAAAAAAAAAAAAGAAAAAAAAAGTCCACAACAAACCTGGGATTTAGTAATTCAAATATTGACCCATGCAGGAAAGAAGGGAAAATAGTGCATAAGCAGTCATCAATTGTTCGTGTCTGGAAAGTGATTATCTTCAGCATTCAAAATGGAGAAAGTACTGCCTATCCATTACTGCCCATCTGGAATGAACAAATTCAACATACTTGAAAACCAAGTTTAACTGGTTTGATCAGAAGTATTAGAGTAGAAAAGATAACCCATCTTCCTTTAAATAAACCAGAACAATATAACAGAACTATTGTCAGCAGGCATTTAAGCAATCTGAAAAACAACCCACAATAGTAGGTTCTTTTTGAACTGATGATACCAGTGAGCAAAATAAATCACAACAGTGATTTGTCACCAATTGCTCCAAAACTTGACATGAAAATGCCTTTCTTGAAGGCTTTCATTGTAATAAACTTTTTGAGGAATACTCCCAGAGAGGTTCCTAAAAGCAAAAAGAAAACTTTGCTTCCAGCAAATTAGTGTTATCCTAGTACATTTATGAACACTTCAAAAGACGGATTTACAAATTAAGTAAGTCCTGACTTTGAGATGCCCCAGTAAATGTTGAAGAGCAAAAAGCAGGAGGTAGCAAGGGAATTTCTTGACCTTTTGTTGTTTTATTTTTCAGCTATTACAAGAGAAAAAATAAACTAAATAATCAGAAAAACTCAGCAAGCCTCTTACATCTGGAGAAACCCAACAGCAGTATTCAAACTAATTAAAATATTAAAAATGAACAAAGCGGGTAGATTTAGGTTATGATTTGGAAATATGTATGAGTGATACTGTTGCCTATGACAAGTGGTATAAAGTACACACTATAATATAGATTTGACAGATCATATACCCTGAGATATATAAAATGCATCCCCTAGCTTTTTCCACATCTTGTCATAATTTCTGTGGTTGTGCAGAGGAGCACAGAATGTAGGATTTGAAGGAAGAACTTGGATAATGCCCAGACTCTTTCTATCATGGCAATATCACATGATTATTATTTAGCTGTATTTAAAATATAGGTATTTTTGCCTCCACTAATTTTTCAAGGTTGTTCAAGAAATTCAGTTCCATATCAGTTCTTTATTCTCACCTAAATTTCATTTATGGGCTATTCATGCTCATTTCCTTCCAAGGCAATATTCTTTTAAAACTAAAATAGCTCATCTCCCCATAAAGCAGTTACCTCTCTTCTCCTTTCCTTCAGGAAATACATTTAATAAAAATCCGTGTTTTCTACACTAATATTTCATTCAGTTTGGCTTTATAAAAGACAAGTCTCTACTTTAAAACCTTGCACAGAGAGCAGGAATTACCATTTCATCCTTCTTTACTTTGTGCAGAGGAATGGTGGTTATTTTGAAATCATTCTGTATTGCCAGGAATTTGATACTTAATTAAGACACCTCAATTCTTAAAATATTCTGTAACAGATAATAACTTGTTTCTCTAATGAGAATGAGTTCATTTCTTGAACTATTCATGGATAATGAGATTCCTCAAAAAAAATAGTGACTTAGACTTCTGAAATATATATAATATGTGAAATAAGGACATAGCCCTATCATGGATGACAGGGCAGACAATTCTTTAGCTAAAACTGGGATCATAGTCTCTACTTACTCAGTTATAACTCTGTATTTTTAAATAAGATTTGACCCACTATAGCTGAAAGAGGAAATTTTGAAATCTTTATGAGAACAAGCTCTGCACACAAGTCTGTATTCAACAGTCAGCTTTCCAATTGCACTAAAGAGAAATAGTTGATAGAATCTCCAGACCTGAAGGAAAAAGCAGATGACTGCCTGTGATATAATCCTAATTCATTTGAAATTGCTTTGATGACAAATCAGTTTCCATATTGGATGGCAAATTTCAGCTAAGAGGCTGATGCTGAATGTGAACAACATTCACTCAGGTATATTCATTACACATCCTACAGTGTCTCATCAATGTAAGACTTTAATTATTCTCAGGCAAATTGCTTAGTTACACAATATAATGAATAGCTACAGTGTATTAAACGCTGTTGGTCATGAAGGAGAGGGATAAAAGTGCCTTGTGGGTAATGGTAACTTTTTAAAGAAAGAGTCAGTCAATTTCCACTCCTAACATCACATTTTGAGATAGAGTGAAAAATGAAAATATCTTGGTCCACAACAGCAGTTAAAATTCTTTATAAAAGAAAAGTTTCTTTTCTTGAGATTAAAAATAAATAAATAAATAAATAAATAAATAAATAAATAAATAAATAAATAAATTTAGTGTTACTTTATCATGTTTCCATTAAATTTTCTTACATGCTTGTCAGAAATGTTCAAATTAACATATAATCCTGATTCATTAGGAATCCATGCAAGTTTACCTGATAAATTCTGAATCACTGGATTCTTTCTGACTTCAGTGTAGAGTACATCAATCCCCCTTTTCCCTATTTTACAATGAATTTGTTATAAATTGAAATAAATTAGAGTCTGTATGAGACAGCAAACACTTGGTGGGAGAATAAAAATACACTTTGTTTTCTAGGACTGACAAGGCAAGGGATGAATCTGTTTACAAAGTGGGCTAATAAACCTAGTTAATAACAGAAACAAAAAAACCTTTCTATTATGTAGCATTATAGTTGTATATAGATTAGCATTTCAATAAAGCTTTTGTCTTTATCACATTTCAAATGACTGTGTTCTGCAGTGCCATTCTTGATTTAAGGAGTGTTACATATACAGCTATATCAATAAAATAGTGCATGTTCACTATTTTGTGTTATTAAAAGTTATTTCTTCTTATACCAGGAAAATTATTTCATTAAGTTTAAAGTTTTCAGAAATGCCACATTAAATATTTTGTGATCCAACTAAAATTGCAAAAAGCATTTAGTCATATTTGGAAAGTTAAGTTCTTAAAGTCATTACATGATTTTCAGACATTTATATTTTTGTGGATGAAGCATCATAAAAAGCAGAAATATGAATTAAGGTTCCTCTATTACTGAAAAAAATAAGATCTGATGAGCTAGTACAGTCTTTTTTAAACTTGAATGGAAAAATAACTTCATGTTAACAGTTCCCTTTTTTTAGCAGTTACTTTGATTAGCTAATTGATGAAAAAACCCATATTGTTTCCTCAGTGACCTCTTCAAATGTCTAAGACATAGTAACTTGTTTATTTTCTTTTTTAACATTTCTTGATTGAAACTAAATAGCTTGTACTCATCACTGCAGCTTCTGTAGAAATCAATTATTTTTTTCTTTGTTCCTTGTTGAATATTTTTTTCCTTTTTCCTTTTTTTTTTGTAACTAAAGAAGTATTTGAATTATTAGAATTACTTTATTGTATTTTTTCTAGTTGTAACTTTTTCAGAAAGAAAAGGAAAGGAAAAAAGTATGTACGTGATCAAAAGAACTTGAAAGCTGAATTTTTTCAGCATTTGTAGTTTGATCTTATAAGTTGTACCAGATTTGTCTTTTGCCTTACCCTTGTGAGTAGTCTTATTGAACTCCAGGACTTTTCTCATGATAAAGCATTTGCAGACCTGGCCCTGAGATAGAACAGGAAATTAAAGATTCATAGAATTGCTCATAGTGGAAATCATAATACACTTTCATCATATCTGGTTGGTAACTCACTTTGCTGACTGTATTCCTGGCATTGCAGCTTTTATTATGCTTTTTTTTTTCCTTTTCCCTATGGTTGAGATCAGTTATCTGATTTTACGTGAGAGTGAAAAACATTTTCTTACAAATCTGAAGTTAAAAAAAGATAATATCTAGCAATAATTTTTATATGCTTTTGGAAACTTATCTCTCCTCACAGACACATAGAAAAAGTCACTATCTAGACTTGAGTAACTCACAAGTCCAGCATTTGATATGAAGAATTTCTCTGCTGTGTAGTTATACAAAAACCTTATATATTGTCACTTCACAGGGCAGTAGTAATTTTTTTGGTGCTCTTCACAAATCTGTTTAACATAACTTCCTCAGTCTCATCAAGCAGCATGGGAGCCCTGTTAGTCTTGGAAACCTGACAGCCTAGATGAGTAATTCTGCTGTTTTGTGATTGGCATGTACTCTCATTTGGCATCAATCAAAGATTTGAGTGTTGCTTGAACTCCTTTCAGAAATGGTACTGCACCTTTCAAATGGGTTTAAACTATGTTTCTATGCCTTACACAACTAAGGTTTAACTGACATCTAATTTAACATAAAAGGAAAAATATTTCATTAACTCCCACTCAAAAACCTTCAGAGTTCCTTGAGTTCCTAGTCTGACAGCTGACAGACTTTTTTAAGGGAGGCATTTACAAGGAACAGGTTATCTGTAATAACTTTCAGTTACAAAGATGAGATTCTGTTGAGAAAAATCCTGTTTAATTCAGTTCTCTCATTAAAAATTTGCAAGATTTTGAGGTTTTTACATATCTTCAGTGCAATGAGTTTCTCTGTAGTAGAGTGCATTCTAAAAGACCAGTGACTTTAAAAGCAACTGAAAAGTTTTTGGGTCCAGACTAACAATGACATTCCCTTGTTAAAAGACTTGAACACTTAACTGCTATTACTCTGAAAGGGAAAAAATCCATGTGAGGATAATATGTGGACAAGATATACTTGGGTTTACAAAGGCTCTTAACAAGGTTATCACATAGAGCTTTTAAGAAAGTTAAGACAGCATGGGATAAAAGGACAAGTACTTGGATGCATAAATAATTAGTTATAAGACAGGTAACATGACTCGCGCTGTTTAAGGTATTGACAAGAGATGTGAAAAAATAAATTAGAAACACACTTGTGGAAGAACTGTAGAAGGGCATTATAAGACTGAGTGACCAGAAAGAAAAATTGCCAAAGAAATTTAGTGTACATAAAAAGTATATATCTGCTAAAAAACAATCAAAATTTCACAAATAAAATGATGGACTCTGACCTGGTAGCTGCTGGGATTATGACAGTTTATGAAAATTTCTCCTTTTGGAAGAAGTTGAAAAACAAACAAACAAATAAAAATTACAATCAGAGGAATAAAACCAAATTCTAAAAAAATAGAAATACAAACAATATTCTCCTGACAAATCCATGCTTTGCCTGCATTATATAGTGTGTTGGCTTGTTTGATGGAGCTTTAAGTTTAGTTTTGGTTTGGTTTTGGTTTTTTTTTTTTTTTTGTGAGGTTCTCCTGTTGCAAAGTTACAAGATAGATTCCATATGAATAACTGAGCAGGCTAAAGGTCTTCAGTTTGAAAAAGAGATGTCTTGAAATGAATATCATAGACATCTGTCAAATAGTGAATGACATGAACAGAATGGACAGTGATCAACTCTTCACTGCTACATAACCAGAAATAAGGACCTCAGACTTAAAGAGGAAGAGGAAAATTTGGAGTAAATAGAAGGATATACCTATTTAGAAACAGCTCAAAGAATGTCTTTCTTGCCATCCAGTTTCAAAATCATACGCAAAATTTTTGCCCAACTTTAAGAGGGGAAAATATAAAAATGTTTATAAAAAAGATCACTGAAGAGTAATTGAATAGACCTCACATATCAGAAATTTCCAGAGCTAAAGACAGATGAAAACACCCAGGAAGCGCTTATGAGCAATGTGTTTGCTTCCTGTTGTAGTAACTTCAAGATAAAAAAATCTTGACTGTGTTGACCCTTTGTCCTGATGCAATAAACCATTCTTCCTATTTTGCAGATAATATGAAAAGTTTTAAAACATGGTAGCTCTGGTTACAGTGCAGCTCCAAAGTCAGTCTCTATGAACACTTAAATATGTGCTACCAGACATGCCAAGACCTGCTGCTATGATGACAGTGATAGAGTTGGGAGATGCTTTACTGAGTGGATTTTGAAACTTAATTATCTTCAAGAAAGGACTTGAGGAAATACTACTAGCAAGGTTTTTTGACATGAGTATGAGAACAATAGAAATCTTTATTTACTTCTGTCAAAATTTTTCCCCTTTAGACAAAGAATCAAATATCCACTGGGTTATGGGACAGAAAGAATGTAAAAAAAAGAAATCGTTAAGATATTAACTTGTAATAATCTAGACAGAGTGCTGCCTTAGAAGACGTAGAGGTGTTTGATATGAAATGCATAAACCAGCAATAGATTAAGGACAAGAACATTAATTTTCCCTTTTTGGAAATAGTTCCTTAGCTCCTTTGTGATAAAACTTGCATTCTTCCCTTCATAGTGACAGTTTAAGAAAGCAAATAAAAGATTTTTTTCATTCAGTATGGAAAAAGTAGTTTCTCTGGGGATATGTCAGAAAACATTGTGACGGGTATTCCATTTTGTTATTCCTTTAATCTCCGCTAGATGCAATATGAATAGATATTAGGCTAAATATTTCTCATCTTTTGATTTTATTTTTGATCTTTGTTCTTTTAAGTAGTCCAAAGGGTAAGGTATCTTCAGTTTGCGCTTTTTTTTAATTTTTTTTTTTTTTTAAGGAAGTACTGCCACTAAAGCCAATTAAACCAAGGTTGAATTTTGTTTGCCAAGGCAATATAGTTTTAAAATATATGCAGGATATTTTGATTTGGTTTCCATGGGTGCATGAATAGATTAAATGAATTTACCATCTACAGTCTCTGCAATAGGTGATGGAAAGATTAAATGTGTATTTAAATGAATGCTGGCTGAAGAATATTCCCTCCTCCCCCAATAATGAAATTAATATATACAATAAAGGAAAAGGAATGTTATTCTCATGCAGGATACAGGTGTAAATTTATTGCCAATGAAATAAATTGTATTTTAAAATAATATTTGTATTGCAGATTAACTGCTTAATACTTTTTTCAAATATGCCTTTAATGAGTAACTTTTCCTTCAGATCCTTGAAATATTGTGAGTTTAAGAGAAGAGATATAATTCTCAGACATGTAGATTGTTAGTTTAACACAATTGTAAATGTTTTTTTTTCTGATCTTTTAAATTGACTACCAGAAGTTTCACCCAATCTATGCAGTTAAATCAGATATGTTCTTCTATCAGCATTATGTCATTTCAACACTTGGAAGTCATGAAAGTAGGTTTTCTAATTCAAGTGCTTGCAGTTTCTGATACAGTTGTGGTGCAAGCTGAGCAATGTACCAGGCACTCCAGCAGATTACTTAGAGCTTCCACTGCCATGCATAGCAATAAACAAAGAACTCCAGCCAGAACTTCCCATTTAATGACAACTTGACTAATTAATTAATAGGTTCAGCAACATAAGGCCTGGACGTTAGAAATTTCATTATGAACAAGAATAGGCATGAATCATACAGACTTCACACTTCATTGAAAGAAAAGTATTCAAGCAGCTGTTTCATTGCTACTAGAGACTGATGATTAAAATGAATAACCATCATAACAGAAATAAAAAGCAGACTTTGTGAATCATGATGCTTTAAAACCATTGAAACAATGAGATGGAGTTATAGCCTAGTGAGCATTTCCTCATTTTCATATGCATGAAATAGATATATCTATCAGTACTCCTCTTATTTTCCTTCTGCTCCAACTGCTTTTCCTGTTACCTGCACCCATCCTAGGAAAATACCTCTATGTCACCCTCAAAACTGTTTCCTTTCTTACTTTTTGTTTTGTTTTCTATTCCTAACAAAATATCTTTTTAGCTTTACCTTCATCATATGTTGGAGGAGGTATGCTAATGTTTTCAATAAAAGCTGAAATGACTTGTAGTCAGCATGAACATGTTCTTCGATCCCTGGAGCTTAAGAATTTAATGTATGTCTTCCATTGCTTTAATTTCAAATCTGATGGTCGTAGGGAAGCGCACCTGAAACAGAATTTAATAGTCGGCAAATTTTCTTACAAGATGAAATTCTGCCTATAGGTATTGTCTTTAAGGACGCTTCCAACACAAACCACTCTATGATTCTATGATTATGAAAAAAAACCCCAGTAAAATTAACTAAAAACAAACAAACAATAAACATAAATTTCAGCACTTAATTCCCTGCTAGTAAGGTCACACTGAGAAATTTTCTAGTATCTTCCTCTCTCTTACAATACGTCTAGTCACTGGCCTGACTATTGTTTGAGTAATCATGAACCTTCCAGTACAGCTGAAGCCATGATGAGTTGAGGGCATTATGAGACAGTGGCAAGTGTCAGCTTTTATAGAATCCCTAACAGTGATGCCCAAGAAATTTCAAATGATTAGCAACATTCATAAGACTTTTTTTCACTCTGTATCTACAATTTCCCCTGTTTAAACATAGAGTCCAAACTGCAACTGCAGCTCCAAACCAAAAAGTTAAAATACACCTGCTCTAAATTATAGACATCTGTATCTGAGCTAGCTGTCTATAGTGTTTTTATAGCTGATGAAGAGGAGCAGGATTAGCAAATCCTAAGGGAGTTGTTTTAGGCATACCGCATGAAAGCTTTCTAGAAGTGTCTTCAACTGCAATGACAGTAAAACAAGTCAAGGGTGATTAAAACAGTTGTGGATATTTGTATCTTTATCTTTGCTGCAGATGTTAAGTTCTAGCTTGTTCCTGGAAGCCCCAATCCACCTCATTTCAGACTATACTCTATACTTTGAGGCAATTCTGTGTTCAGTTCAAAGGGACAGCAGTGTTTTATGGAGAGCAGTACCTGTTCTTATTTTGCTCCCTGAAGTTTAAGGAGATTTAAGGAGTCCATAATTCCCATATTTCAGCAAGCTGTTTTACCCAATGGACTATGAAACTCTCTAGAATGGTGCCACTAAACTTGTCATTGAACCATCCACAGGAACGAACCCAGGTTTTAATGGGACAAAAAAGAGAAATAAGCCACAAGGACCATTACTGTGTAACTAATTCATTAAGGGAATACAGGAATACCAGATTACAGGAGTAGCCTCAGTGTGGGTATTCTTGTAATCTGCTACCTGTTTATAGGACTGTTTATACGTCTTGCATTTAAGTCTTATTTGATAAAATGCCTTAACGTTAATGAGGACAAAGACAAAAGGTAGATTACTTCCCTTCCACACCTTTTATGAAGGAGTTCATAAGAATACATTTTCTAAAGCATCTGGAGACTTTCTGAACATGTTATTAAGAATAAAAGACATAGTCTGAATTGTAATGAATGTCTTGCTAAATGTCATTTACTCCAGTAGCATTCTTTAACTTTAACCATTTGTTTTAAAAATATTGTGTGTCTATATAAATATATATTAGCATGTATGTGCACACAGGTATTCACACACACTCCTGAAAAATATTTTAATTTGTAAAGAAGACTGTGAATTAAATCCATCATACTTAAAAACTATTATAGACACAGTGTAAAACCCATACAAGCAACAATTTGATTCCCAATGCCTTCAAAGATTTTATGTTCTCTCAGATATTTTGTCCTCATTTCATTATGTTCATGTGCAACGAATCATTTTAGTTTCTTTCTTTTAATTTTCAAGGAACTCAAACAACATGGAAAATATTGGGCACTTGGTGGGGCAGTGCTGGTTCAGAGACTGCCACGTGGTCTAATACCATTCCTGAAACTCACTGGAGCTCTATAAATTGCCTTACAAATTATCTCCTTTCTCGAGTTAGTGAGTATTTAGGGAGTATTCATTTCCACTTTTCTTTCTTTTTTGGTTTCTAAATAAGCTACATCAAAATTATTTCAGGTTTCAGCACTTCAGAATCTCAACATAAAAAAGAATCGCCAAAACAAATCCCAAACCCAACCTAAAACAGCAAAAACCTCCCCCCTGAATTACAGAAGTTTTAAAAATGGTTCCCCGTAGCTACATGATGTATACCTTCTAATGTTTATTTTTGAAATTAATTTATTATGCCTTATCAATCTGAATAGAAGACAATAGAGTCTTACTTCACAAAGGTAATAATTTCAGTCCTAGTAGCTCCAAACATCTTTTTCAACTAGCATTTAAATCCAGTGTTAAAATAGTACTGCCATTAGAGGAATTTTCTTGGATTTTTCTCTGGATTACAATACTATTGTTTCAATGTCCATTGAGTCTGTCATTTTCTATCTCTCTTTTGGTATTTTTATCCTTTCTCCTTGTTTCTCACACATGCTCTGACAAAAGCACTTTTCACCTCAGTTTTCCCACTTGTGTTGTTTATATCCTGCTACAGTGTCATGTGTGCTTTTATTCTGGAGTGCTAACGTATATGGACAATTCATATTTTTATTCATATATAATGTCTGTTTTCATTATCCAGTTTCATAGAGAAGACTAATGCTGTTTTATAACAATCTCTCAAAAGGGTACTGGCTATAATCCTAGGCCAAATCAAAAAGATTGATCCAAACAAATACAGGAGTTTGTAAGGTGGTCCAAGAGGACTAAATTCTTAAAAGAAATTAAATATTTTAAATCATAACTAATACGGAAAAATATACATTCATGAGTACATATTTATCATTAGCCAGTTTTTTGTTACAGAGTTATCAATCACATTTAATCTAATGACATATTGTCCTGATTAGATATCAATTTACACTAACATAATTAGATTTTTTAAATCTAAAACAGGAGAAAAATTTAACTGCGGTGCAAATTACTCAGACGGTTTGGTAAAAAACAACAAATAAAATGTACTCTAGTTAAACATTTCATTGTGAAATTCCCCCACCTCCTGCCCCCAAATTTTAATTATAGACCAGGTGTCCTCGTTTAATCTGAGATAGAGGTAATTTTCTTCATCGTACTGGTATAGTGATGTGGGTTTGAATTTAGTATCAGAATAATGTTGATAACACAACATTATTTTAGCTGTTGCTGAGTAGTGCTTACTCTAAGTCAAGGAATTTTGAGGTTCCCATGCTCTGTATGCACTCCTGAGCATGTGCACAAGAAGCCAGGAGGGAGCACAGCCAGGACAGCTGACTCAAACTGGCCAAAGGGATATTCCATAGCACAGAATATATGCTATGGTTCATATATATTCAATATATGAAGTGGGGAAGCTGGCCAGGAGGAGAATTTGCTGAGGGTCAGGCAGGACATCAGTCAGCAGGTGGCGAGCAATTGTATGTGTATCATTTGTCTTTTTTGAGTGATTTATTTATCTCTCTTTTTATTGTTTCCTTTATCATTACCATTTCATTGGTATTATCATCCTTTTTCTTTTAATTTTAATTATATTTTGATTCTATTATTTAGCTGGTTTATATCAAGCTAAATATTTTATTTTATTTCTGATCCACCTCCCCTTCTCAGGCAGGTTGGGTGATAGAGATGGACAGTGAGTAAGTGGGTATGTGGTACTTGGTGCCAGATGGGGTTAAATCATGACATCTGGGTGTATTTTTTGCACATTAGTAGGCCCTGTAAATGCAATAAAAAGGGACTTTGCCAGAACTCACATGTTTCTAAATCTGTGAAATTGTGACATTCCATATACACAGCACAAAGACATAAACTAGGCAGAATAGGAAGAATGAGACACTTGGAGAAGAAGAGTAATTTGCATGTAGATCTAAAAATACATTCAAACTGCTCTGTGCTTCCTCTCATTTAACTGATTACATATGGGAAATATGTGAGTGCTCTTCAGCTGCTGCTATCAGAAATTGTTAGGAAGGTAAACATAAGCCTTTTTAAAGAGTCCCCATGAAATTGTTCTACTTTTCCCACTTCTGAATCAATTAGGTGTCTTTATTAAAATATCTATTAATAAGTCTGAACATCTTGTACTCCATTCTCAACAAGGGAAGTCAGGATGTAATTGGTAACCATGATGTTTTTCTTAGCAACATTAAAGTACATTTTTCTGTTTCTTTAACATCCTCCTGGATTCTGAATCTAACCGTTACACAGAGATTTAAAGAATTTATGAATATTATGATTTTTTTATGTGTGAAGACATAGGTGAGGATGCTTACTTTGTTGCTTACTTTGTTTCTGGTTTTGGTTTTATTTTTTGCTTTGCTTTTTGGCTTTGTTTGGTTTTGTTGACCATACATGACATTTAGCAGGAAACGAAAACATTTTCATACCAACCATACAAAGGAATGTTCCCTTGGTAGTGGCTTGATAGAATGTTCTCTGCTGTGGGAGGTTTTCAAGATCTGCTGGCACAAAGCCCTGGCCTAGGGTCAGACTTGCCCGTCTTTTGAGCAGGAGATTGTGATGGGTACTTCCTAAGGTCACTTCCAATGTGTCTATGATTCTATAAATTTCTGAGAATGATATCTTATCACTCTCTAAAATCATGGTTCGATGATTCTGATTTACTTCAAACTTCATGTAGGAATAGGATACTAAAATAAAATTCTTCCAGTCAGGCTCTTAATTCCATAGGCATTGATTTAAAGAAAAATAATTAATAAAATTAGCAAGACTTGAAAACTGAGGACTTGATAGTTGAGCAGGCTTGCTACTAGGCTTAAATCACAAGAGTTTTAAGTATATGGAATTTTTAACTTAGAAAAAATATTACATCAGATAGATCTTGCATAATTTATGTTTGATATCAATCCAAATGGCAGTTCCTTATATTCTCAATATATCTGCCCATCTTTAGTTACTATTCTCTTCTTTCTATTCTATTCTCAATAACCTGTTACCTATTAGTCCATATAATTGAGGGAGTTAAAATATAAAGGAGGAATTAAACGTTGTTACCATCAAGCAGGGTGAGTTGCTCTGTACTACAAGTGATACACAGAATACTTGTGGGATACTTGTCCATTTTCGATAAGAATGCTCTGAGAGTGTTTACTGGATCTAAACATTTCCCTTACTAAGGGAGCCAAGTAGGAAAGTTTCTGGTTTGTGATACTTGAAGTAGTTATTGACATAGTTGTGTTAAGCCTTCTGTGTTCCCAGATAAGCACAGAAAGGCAACTTCAGCATTTGATGAGTAAAACAACTACATTATTTAGCTACAGTCATGTCTAGAGAGAAGGTAATGTGTTTATGTTTGTACAGAGTTCAGAGCACTCACATTTGGCCTAATCAAAAAATAGAAGTTAGGAAAAGTGCAAGTTTTTTGTCCATAAATGTGAATAGGATATGTGTATTGCAAAAGTCCCTCTGAATACAAATATCAGTAACTCAGTTTGGAATAATTTGTGGTTAGTGGGATTTGCTTTTAAGCAACTGAGTTTAAATATGAAATACAGCAATAGTGGGAAATGGTTTAGATTAGACAAATAATGTAAATATAATTTCTATACTTCTAAAATTAAATTTTCTTCCTATCACAAGCTCAGAGATTGTGCTGCAAATGGCTGAGAAGCTCCCAGGAATTGTTAAAAACTTTGCAGTACCATGTACAGGAGGAGATTGAGAAGATTTTTAAGCACTTTGGAAGAGATATGTTTATATCTAAGACATAGATGAAAAACTGAGAGGGACAAATTGTGTCAGAATTACCATACTGGGCAGTGAAAACCATTTTAGGACATCAATGTGAATACGATATGTTGCCTCAGACATGGGGCCCATTTGGCCCAGCACCCTATTTCATTCCAGCTGCAAGGACGGTTTTTAATGACTTAGGGCTTTACAAGTAAACCCCAAAAAAATAGAGCTTGAAGTCCAGCTGGAGGTATATATGGCTATTTTTATTTCTTTGCTTGCTTCTTGGTTTAATTGGCTCTTTTTGGTCTGAAATCAAGACCTGACACTTACAAGAACTTAGAAAAGAAGAAAAGAAAATTTGACTAAAGTAATAGTACACAGTGCATCCTAAAAAAATTACCATCAGAGACTGAAAAAATCAACTAAAAGACTTGCTGACAAAAATAAGAAACTGTTTGTGGATGGAAACATCAAGATCTATGAGACATAGAAGCTTAGGGCTTCTAGAGTTGGCTGTTACCAGGCAGACAATTGTCAATTAAAATGCAGAGACAATAGACCATTAAATTCCATTAGGAAACTGTTGCTACCACACTGCTTCTACAAGGGCATGGATAGACAATATTCAGCAATTTATTTAAAGTCATTGTTTAGATACCTTTTTTAATAGTTTAAAAGTTGCACTTTATTCCACATATCTATTGAAATAAAAATGGGCAAATCTGTTTAATCTTTTATATTTGAGTTCAAAAAGGAGAAGATGGAAAATAAAACTAGAGTTGTATTAAATTGCAAAATATGAAAATATGAAAACTGTAGAATAATCTAGAAACAGTTTTTAACTCTGGCCATTTTACAAAGTAGCCAGTTTAATAACTGACTATTCTATATGTAAATTCCACTGGCATATGAAAAGCTTTAGTTTCTGATTGGAATTACAGAGAAAATATATAAGATAAGATGCTAAAAAAATAATAATTTTAATTTTTTTAATGACAATTCCTGATGTAATATTTCACAGCATAGTTTCCTAGAGTCTATTTCTCCTGGGAAAAGGCATTTACACTGACTGATATAGCAATATTTTGCTTAGAAATACTGTCTTTAGGAACTTGTACCTCTAGGTGCATTGTGCAAATAAAGTTTTTGTTATAATAAACAACTAAGAATTACTGATTGATGATTTCTCTGTAAATTGCAGTAGGCTTTTTCTTTGTCCATGTCTATAAGTAGATCTCGTTATTCTCAAGTGTTCCAGCTATTTCAGTTGACTGGTCTTTCTTTTTTACTATATGAATTGACAGAAATATTATATGTGATTGTTCAGTATCTATATGGAAAATACTGCTCTATTGCTTAACTTCAAGTGTTTATATAAGAAAAAAAAATTTGGTCTACATGATCAGTTTTATACAAAGCACCATTTCTCTTTTACAGGAAAATAGCAATACAAGGGGAAGCATCAGAAAAACAGGGGGGGGGGGGGCTTGATAGTTTTTAAAAATGTTATGAGCTTTTTGGGGAATTTTCTTTGCAAAAATTAAACATATGCAAGATTCATAGGCCGTATTCAAGTTAAATTTAAATGGTCTGATCACCATCACTGCAGGATTGAGGTACATACTTGATTCTAGCTATGAGCAGTACTATCACATTTTGTCCTGCAACAGCTTCTTCTGATCACTTTTTTTTCCCCTCCTTTTTACCTTCTATGCCACAGTAATAAGGAATTGAAAAATATAATGGGAACATTGTTTCGCTTTACATTTGCTGCTTTGACTGAACAAACCACTGAGGCAACCGAATTCTGCTTAAGACTATTTGTGTTTAAGATAGAATGGTACGTAGTTTGCAAGGTCTGTTTAATAAACTGAACAAAGCTCTTAGTGGGCACAATTGCTGCAATTTGTAGAACATAGCATGAGGAAGACGTGATTCTAACTTTTCTTGTTGGTTGCAGAACTTACACTGCGACTGAATGCAATGGGCTTTATTTGCTTTTGGCAGCTGAATTGAGAGCTTCCACATATGTCATTCGCCAGCTGATAAATATTCAGACAAGACTGCTCCTTGTTCAGTTCCAGCTGTGGAATTTAGTCCACTCTCCAGAGAGTACTCAAAGGGGCATAAGAAAAATTTTGAAAGTTAATAAATGTTAGGGCAATTTTTCTTGCACTTTGGTTGATACTTTTTGTTTTGCACAGAATTTGGAGAAGTTTTCTAGGATCTGTAAGAGATTTTATTGATCAGATAGATTAAAAATTTCTAATTTTTCTGTGACATTTGTTTCCCAATATTGTGATGAAGAAACCAGGGAAAATTATAAGCATTTATTTCAAATGCCCAAACTAGGCAAACAAGATCTCACCCTGAAGGTTTAGGAAGTCATATATACTGACCTTCACTAACATCCTAGGGGACACAGACAATTTATTCAGAAGGAGGGAAAAAGATAGTTGCCTAAATCAGTCTGGCTAGGACTCCATCTACACCTGGTGTTTTTGCTTGTATGTGTTGACATATGCTCATATATATATATATATATATATATGGGTTATTTGTATACATGCTCTGTGATGATAATGCCTCTAAAATTCTAAATTACAAACTTTTCAAGGTTCTTTTGCTTTTTATGTCTACCTTCCCAGTAATCACATAACCCTGCTGGCATGGCTGATTTATAACTTCTTTCCAAAACAGAGCAATGATGACTAAAATTGTAGTTCTTACAACCTGCACTTCCTCTAGTGCCTGCAGTTCTTCACATATCCATTCCCCTTCGTCAGTACCTCTGTTTAGCTTGGCTCTGTGATTCTATCTGAGTGCAGGTTTCTGAATGAAATTGTATTTGATTTGGTGGCTTTTTATCTTAATCTGTTTCAAACAGTGACTTCAAACACAATGAAATGTTGGTATTTTAGTTTGCATTTGTAACTTTCTTCAAGATACCATTTTTTTTTAATATATATCAGGTGTAGGTGGCAAGTTTTTCTTAGTGGGGACCTACAAGACTGGCCTCTGTGAGTAGAGTCCAGTAGCTGTCACATGCTGGACTCAACTGGTTCCAGCTGGTTGCCCAATGGACCCACCACAGGACACAGCCCAGTCTGTTAGCCAAGCTGGTGATAACTTCAGGCAAAAAGATTTAAGAAGGGGAAAATGTTGCACAGATAGTGAGGAATGAAGGAAGAAGTGAGAAACAGCCCTAAGAACATCAAAATCAGAGAATACAGAGGGGTAGGAGGTGTTACAAGTGCTGCATAAGAGGTTCCAATTCAAATTAAGACATTAGAGTGAACCACCACCATTGCAGTCTATACTACAGGGGACCTCAAAAGAGAGCAACTGGATATTTCCTGAAGGAATTGTGATCTGCTGAGAGCTCACACTGGACAAGATTTTCCTGACAGGAAAGGAGCCCATGGAGGACTTACTCTGGAGCAGGTTTACTCTGAAGTCGTTAGGTGGAGAGGATCCAGGGAGGAGTTGGGCAAACTTGTTAGAAGGAAGAAGTAGCAGGGAGTAACTGCTATGGACTGACCACAACCTCCTGTCCCCCATAATCCTTGCCCCTATGGGAATGGAATAGGTGGAAGAATTGGAAATGCAAGGTTGAAATTAAGTTATTGAAAAAGAGATGTGTCTGTGTGTGTAAGAATGTGCTTTGGTTTTGGTTCTGTTCCCAGTCATCCAGATCTATCCTAGTTAGCAGTAAATTAAATAAATTTTCCCTAAGCTGGCTCTCTTTTGCCCATTATGGTAACTGTTAAGTGATTTTACTCTGTATTTTGATCCATGAGCTTTAAAATCTGATTTTCTTTCCCTGTCCTGCTAAGGAGGGGGAGTGAGAGAGAGGCAGGGTGAGAGTCTGGCAGCTGGTCAAGGTTAATCCACTGCATATTTCAATCTGTATTTCAATGTACATTTTAATTCTGGTCAAAGTTGTAATTCTATGTCAGAAATTTGATACTTTAGGCCTGTGTTTATCATACCACTGTTAACACTTTCAAATGGAGGCCCCAATTTAGAAGGCACAAAGGGATGTGCACGTGATCCTTTGCATTTTAATCTGAATAGCACCTTGGAGCAATCTGTTTTATAAAATTTGAATTGCTTCTTCTAGCAATACGTCCATTAATTATTGGCAGGAAATTTGAATTGCAGACATAACACTAGTTTATGATTATTTTTTAAATGAATGCAAGGCATTGTACAAAAATTTGTAAAAAGATAATGTTTCTCAATATTAATGTGTGGCAGTGTGCAACACAGAGTTTTCAATGAAAATAAATAAAATAGACTGGGTAGATTTCCCCGCCCAGGACAGTGATCCAGAGGGCGGGGACGGAGAAGAGGCTGAGGGCGTAGCCTCAGTTTAAAAGCCCGAACCATCGAAGGCCTGTCAGTTGTCGCACCTGCCCTCCTTCTTAAAGAGCTCAGAGCCCCAGGTTCCCTATTGGTTGATGCTTTCATGTTTATTCATTGCCCCTGTTAAATATGTATGAACCCTCTAGAACATTCTGTGTTTCTCAGTTGCCCGTTGGCCGTTTTAAACTGTACCCTCCCCTCCAACGACTTTACTGGCCACCTGTCACCTCATGTCGTCCTCCTATTGGTTGTGCCCTTGTCCCTCCCCCTTGCTGGCCGGGGTATAAAACCCCTTGTCACGTATCTCTCTCGCTCTTTGGTTGGCATTCTCCCTTCCTGTCTGTTCCCCTTCGAGGGTGAATAAACTCGGACTGCACTTGTCACCGAGAGTCCTTCTCCTCCTTCGCCTCCACCTTGCCGCATGTTTCATCACACACTGACTGGTTCAGTGTCCAGCGACCCACGCTTTTGCTGGAACTCACTGTCACCCTCTGGCCATCCGGGCAGGCCAAGAGGTCACCGCGACATTAATATACTCTGTCCCTGCTTCATTTAGATTATACATGCAGATCATAAACAAAAGGAAGTAAGTATTTGCAAACTCATACTTCAAGTTCAAGAAGGAAAAAACAAACAGGGGAACAAAAGCCCAAAATGTGAAATTTTCATGTTTTCATTCTCATAGAGAATTTTCATTATTTTAGTTCTGTAGTGCCTGAGGTCCCAGTGTACAAATCAAGCTTCCTGCCCACACTCATGGTGACTGGAGAGATGCAAATATGAGAAACATGTTATCTCCTTTAAACATTCCTTTCTCATCATGCTGTAGCAGGGAAAATTAGCTTCAGTAAAGTAAAATAGTGAAATTGTTAGAAACATTAAATGATTGAATTCAGAAGAGACCTCTTGAGACCATCAGGTCCAAACCCTAGCTCAAAGCAGGGTCAAATAGAGCAACTTCTGTCAGCTCTTTTTCATCAAGTTTGGCTTTTCTCCAAGGATGGAGCTTCCATGTTCTCTCTGGGCAATCTGTTCCAATGTTTAATCAAACTTAGAAAAAGTTTGGGGCTTGGGTTTTTTTGACAGGGGCAGGGGAGGGGGGTGCAAGTGTGGGGGGGGTTGTTTGTTGCTGGTTTTTATTTTTGTTGTTTCTTGTCATTTTTTGTACTTTGTTATCAAATTAATTTGAAAAAATTATGGTGATTTGTAATTTTTTGAGTATTCAGGTATTTCTGAAGCATTGGTCAATCTCTGTATCTAAATAATACAATCATGGAAGGCTTTTGTTGGAAGGGACCTTAAAGATCACCTAGTTCCATCCATCCTTGTGTAGGCAGGGATGACATGCATTAGATCAAGATACTCAGGGCCAAATCCAATTTGAACAACTTTTTCCGGAAAACTCTTCCAGTGTCTCACCATCTCTGACTTCCTAATATCTAATCTAAATCTCTCCTCTTTTAGTTTAAAACTGGTCCTCTTTGCCCTATCATTATCTGCCTGTGTAAAAAGTTGCTCTTCCTCTTTTTGTAAGCCCACTTTAAGTACTGGAAGTGTGCAAAGAGGTCTCCCAAGAACTTTCTCTTCTCCATGATTTACAACCCCAATTCTCTCAGCCTGTCTTTGTAAAAGGTGTCTCAGCCTTCTGATCATCTTTGTGGCCTCCTCCTGACCCACTCTAGCAGGTCTATGTCTTTTTTGTGCTGAGGACCCCAGATCTGGATGCAGTATGGAGGGCAGAGTAGAAGGACAGAATCATCTTCCTCAACCTGCTAGACATGCTCCTTTTGATTCAGTTCAGGATATAGTTGGCCTTCTGGGCTGCAAGCTCACATTGCTGGCTCATGTCCAGCTTTTTGTCCACTAGAACCTCCAAGTCCTTCTCCACAGGGTTGTGCTCAGTGAGTTCTTCTTGCAGTCTGTACTCATGTCTGGGGTTGCCCTGACCCAGTTGCGGGACCTTGCATTGGACTTGTTGAACATCATGAGATTCCCATGAGCCCATTTCTCAAGTTTATCCACATCCCACTGGATGGCATCTCTTCCTTCTCTTATGTCAACTGCACCACTCAGCTTGTAAATGGTACAAGTGACCATCAATCTAAAATGTAGATTATTCATAGTATTTTTTGTGATTCCTATATTATAATGATAGTTGCGATTTATATCCCTCTAAAGAGAGAAAATAATGATGGAAATGCTCAAATGTACAGTTTGTGAACACTGAGATTGAAATCTATTTGCAGTAGCGCTCAAAAAATACCTCATAATTCAGAAATCCTGTCTGAAAAGGCACTGAAACTCTTAAATGACATCATTTCTTATAGTATTATTTGTAAAAAGATTTACCCCTTACAACTAAACTCTCCTGTGTGCATTTACTGCCATGAAAAATAAAAAATAATTTATTTCACACTTAAGCAGACAGAGCATAAATAAAAATTCCTTACTTGTTGAACAAGCCCCAGCTGACTACCTCCAACTACTTTCATAGAATCTCGGAATGGTTTGAGTTGGAGGGAATCTTTAAAGTACATCTCGTTCCAACCTCCCTCTCGGAATGGTTTGAGTTGGAGGGAATCTTTAAAGTACATCTCGTTCCAACCTCCCTGACATGGGGATGGATACTTTCCAAGAGATCAAGTTTTTGAATGCCCCATCCAAGCTGGCCTTGAACACTTTCAATGCTGGGGCATCTCCCACCCCTCTGGGCAAACTGTTCCAGTGTCTCACTACCTACAAGGTAAAAAATAAATCAATAATTCTTCCTTACCTCCAGTCTAAACCTATGCTCTTTCAGTCTAAAGCCATTATCCCATGTCCAACCACTTCATGCTCCTGTGAGAAAGCCCCTCTACAGCTTTCTTTTAGGCCCCCTCTAGTGCTGGAAGGCTGCTATACAGTTTTTTCTTTACACTGGAATATCTCAAGTGTCTCTGCATTTTTCTTTGTCAGAGAAAAGGTGTTCCAACACTCTGACTACTTCAGTGGCTCTCCTTTGAATACAATACTAACAGTTCCATGTCTCTCTTATACTGGATACCCCAGGACTGGATTTATATTTCAGGTCACTTCTCATGAGAGTGGAATAGAGAAAGAGAAACACTCCCTTTGATGTAGTGGCCATGGGTTTTTTTTATGTAGCCCAGGATAGGTTTGTCTTTCTGAGCTGTAAATTCTGGGTTGTAAAACCTGGATGAGCTGTAAAATTAGGCCCAGATTGGTTTTCTGGGCCATTCATTGCTGACCAGTATCTCCAAGTCCTTTTCTTCAAGTCTTATCTCTGAATTTGCCACCCAGTCTGTGCTGATATTGCAGATCGCCCTTACCTACTTATGTTACTAAAGTATCTGAGTAGTATCTTCTGATTCTTTGAGCGCACTGGAAAGTTTTGTTTTGGTAGCAAGCCTACTGCTGAATATCAGCACACCTGCAATTGCCTCTTGCCTTCTCATCTGACTTCCTCTTACCGGCAAGACAGATTCTAGATTGCTTCCTGCTGTTTTTCCTGATGTTTCGAGATCCTTTTTCCAATTTTTAGACCAGAATCTGTGCTCTCCATCTGATGAAAAGGCATTTCTTGACCTGAACAGGCATTTCTTGACCTGAAAAGTCAGCATTTACCATCAGATATCTATAGAGCAAACTGTTTCTAGTATTAAGCATGGAGCTACACTTTTCAGGTTCCTCTGAACAGAAACTACTAGAAAACACAATTTTTTTAAGGAATTGTTGGTCACTTAGCATAGCATACAGTTATTCAAATTATTTTGTGCTTGGAATCTTTGAGGCATTCATTATCCTACAAAATATAATTTGTAACATGCAAGATGGACTTTTTTTAGGGAAAAAAATAAACAGGTGTATTTGTTTACTTTGTTTTACTACAAAAATCACAGAATCACGGAATTATCAAGGTTGGAAGATACCTTCAAGACCATCTAGTACAACCATCAACTTAGCATCACCATAATCACCTCTGAAACACATCCACAAGAATATTTCTATGACATAAATTGCAACTAGGTTACAGAATTTATTATGACTCCTACCATGAAAAATGTTTTACTTATGCCTCAGTTTCAAAACTCATGAGATTATACCAAACTCCATAATTAAAAATCTATTGGTTTATATAAAAATATAGCATGATTCAAATGCACAACAATAATTCCCATGAAAGGAGAGTTAAAAGACTCCAGGTCTTCAGGACTGTTGTTTAGTTGCTAAATTAGTGATACCGTTGACTTACACTTCCATGGTGAAAACTATTGGTACGAAAGTAAACTGTTGGTTGCATTAAATCACTTTGTGCAAGTGGACCTAAATTCTGTTATATACATACACAGATGCAGACATAGATCTGGACAGAGAAGATATAGATACAGATATAAGTGTATAGGAAGAGATTGCCACAGAGTAAAATGAAAAATTCCTAATTAAATATTCATATTTTCATTTGAATTTGGCTCTTATAATATAGGTCCATCACAGGAATGAAGAGAGGGAATAACAGTGTAACAAAAAACCAAGAGTATCTCCCTTGTATGAGCAGCATAAGAATAATGAACTAACCATACTGGCTAGGAACCTTCTAATAAGCCAGGAAGGTTTTAATTGTGGAGGAATTGTGTTGGAGGATAATACTGGCAATTTAAATTGTTGAACAGAAATATCTGAGCTGTGTGGTTCACACAGATAACACTAGTTCTTTACAGTGTTTTCCATGAATTATGTTCCTTTAACCCAAGTAGTTCCATTATACTTCCTGTATAATTAAATTACTACATTAGTATTAGTAGTCAAATTTGCATATTCAAAGAAAAGAGTAATGTTGTTTCATTCGAAAAATGTTAAATGGAACTTTCAAAATGAATATTTATTAGGTATTGTGAAGTAGATTTGATGATGATTTTAAATTGTGCCGCTTGTCTCTTTAATTGCAATATTATTCTTATGTAAATTGGTGTATTGAGCAGTTGGAGAAAAGAAACTCTCTGGTTTCCTATCAATGTTACTATAAGACTAATGAAAACAGTGTGGGGCACACAGACCCTCGCACTCCCACTGGACCATCATGAAGTCACCTATACACATATGGATTTTATGTGGCAAGGTTTTAGTAGGGGAGGATTTCCTTTTCTGAGAAGAGAAAATTTTTTGCTCCCATGTGAGACAGAGCAAGTTTCAGGTTTTGGTCTTGTTTTTATTTCTTGTTGCCCCACTGTTTTATTAATTGGTAAAAAATATTTTTCTCCTCGATTGAGATGGGAATGCAAATAAAAGAAAGCCAAGTAACAGGACCAAAGGCAATGGACACAATCTGAAACACAGGGGGTGCCCTCTGAATATCAGAAAACACTTTTTTTTGCTGTAAGGTTGACTGAGAAGCAGCACAGGTTGTCCAGGCAGGTTGTGTAGTGCTTCTCCTCAGAGACAGTAACAATTAGTCTGGATGTGTTCCTGATCAATTTACTGTAGGTGGTCCTTCTTGAGCAGGGGTAGTTGGACCAGATGGCCTCCAGACATCCCTTCTAACCTCAACTGTTCCGTGAATCTGTGTAAGATAAGCAAGTATTCAGCAAAATATAAACAGACACAAAAAATACTTAACTAATGCCCATAGAGAACTTAAAATTAAAGGAATATTATATACTTGAAAATGTAAAAAGTATATAACTCGTGTGAGCTGGATATTGAAGGAGAGTTTGAAAAGAGTTTAAAAACCTTTGAAAGACAGCACTTATTGACTACTAGTGGTAGTGGAGAAATCCCCAGACCCAAGCTTTCCAGGACACTCCTATTTCGACAATCCCCAAATGCCCATTGCAATTAGATAGGCTGGTGATGAGCTAAATATATAACATCTTAAAATGATAGAATTGAAATAGATGAGAAATCTTGCAGTTGTAAAATGTACATTGGAACAAAATGATGGGACACAGAAAGAGAACCAATGATGTGTGTTGTCATATATGGCTCTAGCGAGGGAAATAAGAAAAGTTACTCAATGCTTCTTGCACCAGAACACAAAGTTTTCGGACTTATAAAATGAACAGAATGAAAATTATTTTGCATTCAATAATTAAACTATGAATTCTCTTGACACAGCAGTAAACAAATGCTTTTAGCTGTACAGGATAATGCAAGGATTCAAAGACGCATTGTAACACAGTAATTTCATCAGTGGCTATTAAACAGAGGTTCTACACATGAGAGTTTTATTTCAATCAGAAGTCCCCTTTAGAAAGAAGGGAGACTCACGGTTTCCTACATTTAATGCATTTTTCCTTATTAAACCTGTGTTGAAGTTTGCAATATATATTCCTTCTGTATGAAACTACATTGAGGGATGAAGGCTGGGAGCACATCTAATGTGGTGTAAGGGTTAATATTTATTTAATCCACACTACGAATTTAGATTTAGGCCAGGGGAATCATTTTCCCTCACCAAGCCAAAATAGATAAAATGTTGTCCTCTAGACCAACTAATTGTCTGTCAGATGTTCACTGTGTTGTACTAATTTTTAACACAGTCCCCATGGTCTAGGTTGGATCATCTCACAAAGTGCTTAATCTACACTTTTTCCCTATCCTTATTTTCCCCCTCAAGTATCTAATTTGTTCTGAGCTGGTTCTAAGCATGTTTTAAATGTGATAGCATCCCTGGTGGTCAAGCAACTATTGCTTGACCTGTTCTTATTTTAGTTCTCTTATCTGTCTGGTAAAACAGTCTTGTAATTCAACATATTGCCAATTCCTAGTTGACTGTTCACCTGTTTTTGCTGTGTGATACATGCGGTCTGTCCCAATTGCCTCAGCAAGGTGACAGGCAGTGCAGAACTGTGAGTTCAGTGCAAAATATTTTCTCCTGTTCCTTCTTTTGTTTTCCTCCACAGCACCATGTTATTTACTCATTTTTTTCTGCCACAGCACGGGTCATCTGTGAGCTGTAGTCCCTTAGGAATGTCCCTGCCCTGCCATGAGTTGCTCTCTGACAGTAGTTCCTTGGGCTGCCTGCCCTACCCTGGGCTTCCTGCAGTCCGGCAGATGTACATCCTCTTCAATATTGTGCTTTCTTCCAAGATTGCTTCTCTAGCTAAGTCCACAAAAATTATCTTTTCCTTATTTTCCTCTGCTGCTTCCATTTCTCCTTCCATGTGTCTCATGACTACCATTTTCCCTTAAATATGTCTGAGGCGGGATGCCAGGAGCTTCCTTTCAGTTTTGGCTCTCAGTGTGATGATCACATCAGTTTTGGGGCTGGCAAGATGGACTTTGGAGAAATTTGTGTAATGTCTCTTTTTAAAAAGCATCTGCAATATTTTAAATTTCTGATGTATATTTTTATTCAAAAATATTAACTTAGATAAATTTTTGTAAGTGTCACATACTCTTATTATGTGGTCTATTAAATAATACTTTGTAGTACACATATGCTATACCTGTAGTTTCCAGACTCATGAATTAGAAATCCACAATATTTCCCTCCCTTCTAGGTTCCTGTCCATTTGCATCAGTTGCAGTTTGTCCCTGAAGAATGCAGAAAAATATATTTCAGCAACTGAGGTTGTTTTAGTTCTGATACTCCATTCACGTTGCAGCACCTGGTTATTGAAACTTTGGAGCTTTTGTCACAAGAATTAAATCTAATGGAAACATACAGGCATTACTAAAATCCTAAGAAAATTATTAATTATATCGTAATTACATAATTTAATTGTGCCAAATGAAGAATATGTAGACAAAGAGATGGTAGGCAAGAGAATTAAAGGAAGTAATGAACTAACTAGAATATCTTTACTATTCTATTTCTAGAGAGGATATGGCTAAGAAAATTATAATTTTTTCACTTACAGTACTAATTTTTGGTAATATAATTTATACATGTGTATTACATATAGATCTAAGCTATGAAAAGCACTTTTTTATACTTTATGTAAAGTCAAATTCTAAGAGTTTTCTGGGTTTATTTCTATGGCAACATATTTCAAAGTTAATCACTTTCTGTATTGTGATTTTCCATTCTTAGTCATATTTTGGGGGGTATTTATTTTGTGGTTTTTTGGTTGGTTGTTTGGGCTTTGGTCATAACAGTGAGCAAGAAAGCCATAAAAATGTATTTGTATGATACAAATTAAACACACACACAAATTATTTTCCGTATTTATTATAGAGAGCAAAAATATAATAATTGTGAGGTACAGGGAAAATAGTTTAATGTGAATTCTTACTAAATTATTCCATTTTGCTTCTAGCTTTGTTTCAGAAAGGAAAGATTGTTTTGAATAAATTTCATTACATGTTTACTATCAAACAGAATTCCAAAGGCAAATATTTTTAGAACTGTAAGAAGCTGAAAGCTATTACAGGGATTTTTGTTGTTTCATTTTCTTTCTTCTTGCTTCATGCAGTTTCCATAAAAAAGGCAATATACTGTGCAAGTAACTCTTCAGATAAATACATTTGCAGTGCTATCCAAGACTGAATTCAATTCTGAGTTAAACCATGCCTGCCAATTATTTCCAGCTATTTGATAGACCAGTTCTATTCAATTTAAATTCCATTCTCAACAAAAATATACAACAAAACGATGCACTCAGAAAATGATACTTTGTGAGAGACAGAAACAATAAACAGTTTTATTCCTTTACTGTTTCTTTTTTGGAAGTAAAAGAATCTGAAAAAAACTGCATATTATAGTACTAGCACTGTGGATATTCTAAAGCTGTTGTCAAGGAAAGATGTATGAGTAGGTCAGGGGTCAAAAAAAATCTCTCAAGTTCATATCTTAAAAAAACCACCAGAAAACCCCAAAATCTGTCTGCTTTCAAAATACATTTTAAAATTAATATTTACATTTCGTAGCTAAAGACATTATTTCAGTTTTTCAACTAAATATAGAATGATACTAATTTTTAAACCCGTATCTTGTACACCACATAGGCAGGAATTTCTAGTTTAGTTTCTCTTGAGGGTAATAAAAATTCTGCAGAGGGTATAAAAAATATGTACTTCTAAAATATGAGAAAATTGCATAGTCTTCTTTGCTGAGTTGGGGTCTTTCTAATAAAGGGAGCAAAAGAGAAAGGTCACAGAGAATTATCTTTACCTCTTACGCATTTCCCTTCTTTACATATTCATAGCCTAATACATTTCTACAAAGTACTCTGCAGACTGCTGGATCTTCAGTATACCTGATGGCTTTCCTCAAGTGAGGCATAAAATTTGTTTTCTATTCATGACCTTCACTGACTTTGACTGGCATAACATACAAAGAAAAAAAAAGATATTGTTTTCATTATAATTACATAATAATTTTGCAATTATTTTAATATCTTCTATCAGAAAAATTAGTTAATATTGTAATCTATGTCTGTATTATTTGACCTCTAACTGTATGAGACAATGTTGTATTTTCATATAAGCTAGTCACAGTCTATATGCAAATGTATGTCAACGATAATTAGATTTTTTAGGGACAAAATCCATTTATCTGTCTATATGATATATAATATACATTTTTAAGCATGGGTGTATGAACACAGAGATTACAATGTAATTTTTTATTATTTTATTTGTAACTATTTCATTAACAGTTAACTTCTGGGAAAAAAAGTGCCCACTGGTTTAAAATTCTTGTGAATTCCTATTAGAATAAGGTCTGTGTGATCATCCTAATTTCAATGTACACTTGTCTTGACAGATACTTCACATTTTATGAAGCAATTTCATGCACACATTGTTTAACTTGAAGTTGACTCTTGAAGATAAGCACAAGCAAAGAATCACATTTTTTCAGCACTTTGTTGTAAAGAAATTGGTGGCTTGACTCTTAGATAAAGCAAAACTTCACTAATTTGCTTAGTGAAGTGCTTCTTGCTTATTTTGCAATAAATGTGGTAAATTAATAGTATTTTTTTTGTAGGATTGAATCAAATTTTACAAATACATTTTTAAGGAATATTAAATAGAAAACTATATTACATCCTGTAGAAAACTGAAAACCAATTTCTCTGTTGCCTGTACTAGGTTTAATTATTTACTTTCTGGGGAAATCAGTACATCTCCTTTTAGGAACAGTGAATTCCAGCTAAAAAAAAAGGGAAAATAAATAGAATAGATATACTCAAGGTTGGAAACTTCTCAGGTGCATATTTTACTGATTTGACATGCTTGCAAAGAATTTCAAGGCCAAGTTCAGCCTATCTGAACTCCTCGCTAAGCTTTTTTGCTCCTCTAGACTGGACTATGCAAGGAAACGAGAATAGTTTACAGCACAACACCATTATTTGTAAAACAGAACCACTTTACCTTAGACATTCTTAAAACTGATTAGATATTGTACTTATTGTGTATAAACTGCTTTTTCAGTGGCCTTACTGGTGAAAAATTGTTCACTGTTTTTTTGTCATGTTAACAAAAAGAATATTTTTACAAGTTAGGAAGCTCAACTTTTTAGAAATTTATTGTTTGCAGAGAAAAGGTTCTGATTTTCTTCCATATGTGCCTTCCATTAATACTTTACAGTGTTTGGTTTACTTTTAATGAGCAGTGGAACTGAATATCCACAGTCAAAACTGTCTTTTACTTTTGCCAAGCTGAATATATTGCAGAGTTAAAATCATACAGATTGGGAAATCGTAATTATACTGACTTTTAGTGTTAGAACTGCCTATAAGGGGAAGAGTAGATACTTTCTTGATTTCTTTTTCTCTATTAATCAGGATCGTTATAATTACAAAATTTTTCTGAAAAGTTAATGTAAATCAAAGATTGCATAACTTTCTTAACAGATAATACATTTTTAAGCTGTGGACTTTCTATAATGTTCAGCAATTTACACCCAATAATCCATGAATGACCCAGTGTTCATACCTGTTGCACCTTCATTTTACTTAAAATCCTAAAACATTTATTTGTTTCCTGTTCCCATCACTCAGAAATAATACAAAGCCTATGAAATAATGGAACACAGTATGGATAAAAAGGAGTGCCATCTATAATGTAGAAGTAAAAACCTGGGAAAGTTTAGTAACTCTAGGGAAGATTACGGTGCTCAGTAGATGATCTGTATTTCAATCAACATCCTCTAATAATTTTTTCAAGGATCAATACTCTAACAGTCAGTTATGCCCCATCACTAATACCAAATACTGGGAATGCTTTTGGATTAAATTAATAAAATTCAGAGTAATTACTGTCACTGTGAGAGTGAGGCATAGATATTGGAGGAAGGTATCTGACACCTGTCAGTAAGATCATGCTCAAATTTTCCTGAAAAGTGCACAATTCACAGACTTATGGCTTATTTTTTTCTTTACAAAAAGCTTCAGGTACAGATCTCTGAGTGTTAACAGAACTATTTCAAGAGCTATTTTGAGATCCTGAGATATTCATGAATCTGGAGAATTCCTGTCATCGTGCCCTTGCCATATTGGAAGGCAAAGCCTCTATTTTCTTTTAGCTCTCCACTGTCTTCTTTAGAATTGCTTTCAGTAGGCAACTGCACTGACCTTCTGTACACTCAACATTTCACCTCCCACAAAGAGCTTTAGCCCAGCCAAAAGCATTATTTACCTGGACATAGTAATTACAGCTCTTGCACTAAATGAAAGAGAGATAGAGACTGATGCCTGTCTCCAAGATGAAGTGGAACGGACTGGCTCATAATCACACTATTTACAGCTACCCCCTTCTGTAATAAATTTGTTCAAGAGAGAGGTTTGGAGCAGTGTAGAACAGAGGCAGCATGTGAACTAAGAGCATAGGGCTCCACTGTTTGAACTGGTTCTTCATTCCCTTTTATTGATGTACTGCTCTGTAACAGGACACAGGTACTCCTTATATCACTGCTCCTACTGATCTGAGGAAGAGCTGCAGCACCCTCTACATCAATTACTGCCTTCAGAGCACTCAACTATTACTTCATACAACACTCTCAAAAAATAGATGTGATTAAAGGGCAATTTATCATAGGCTGTGTAAAATATCTTAAATCAAATCAATCTGTAAGGGTGTGTTGAAGGAGAGTATTTCCTCCTCTAAGGGCACCTGGTCAAAGGAGTCATAAATCAGAACCATAGAAAGACAGACCTGACCAAGAAATTATAAGAAAGGTTGTAAAAAGAACAAACCTTGCCACTGGCCTGAAGAGTATATGGGGTGTGAAAATGTTTATTTTTTTTTCAGTTGAGTGGATTAAGAAAGGGGGAGAGAAACCAGCTGGTTATAAAACCTGTCCAGTTAATATTTATAAAGACAGTAAGCAGAAATGAGTCAGTCACACTAGTTGATGAAGTATCAAGAAACTGCAGGCAAAATGGCACTTTGCAACTCAGAAGGATGCAAACCTGAGGTCTGAAGGTGTTGGAAGGGGCTGGTGTGAACATGCAATGTGCAGAGGAAGGGGGAGAAGGGAGAAACAAAGGAAGAATAGACAGAAAAGTATGTAAAACAGGGCTGATGGCATGTCAGTCAGGGCTGGCTAGTGCCCTTATCTGACAGTGCTCTGCACCTGATCACCAGAGTTTGTCCTGTCTTCTCATATGTTCTTATTAAATCTTTTCTCAACTCTGTGCCTGCATACTATCACTATCCACACCATGTGTGTGTGAATGCTGCAGGGACCTGGTGCCGGCTACTGAGGGGACCGGCATGGGTGGACAGGATACCAGCTCCGGGAGTCAGACTGGGCTCCTTGCCTGTGCCATCAGCTGCTGGAGCCAGTCAGGTTCTCTGACTTCACTGGGGTAGGAACAGTGTTTGTTCCCAAAACCACTGTCCTGGTTTTGGCTGGGATAGAGTTAATTTTCTTAGCATCTGGTACACTGCTGATATGGAGAAAATTAACTCTATCCCTGCCAAAACCAGGACAAGCCACTGGAGGAACCAGGGAGAGGGAAGCAAGTGATGGGCTCAGAAACCATGGCTGTAGGGGGACTGCAGGTCATAGCCCATGTCCCTTGTGTTGGCTGATGGGAGTGAGCGTCTGTGCTTTCCTCAGGCCATGTGGGATGTGCTGTGGGATTCACTGGCAAACTCCAAAGTGGACCAGCTGGCAAGTAGGGTGCCCAGGTTTGGGAAGGGATAGGGAGGTGGGCAGGATCTGTGCTGGTATTTAGTGGAGACCTGTGAGTGTGAAGTGCCTGTGGGATGGGTGTGTGAGTCCTGTGTGTTTGCAGCGAGCAGCCAGTTGGACCTGCTGGTGAGTCAAGTGTGGAGCAGGTAAGAGTGAATGGGATCCAGGCAGGGCTTCCAGGCAGGAATTATGGCCATCACAGTGCTCAGGGCATCCATGAACGTGCATGTGCTTGTGAACCTGGAGAGCTCACATATGCACCGCACAAGTGACCTCCTGCTTCTACCAGCCTGAGAGGAAGGGTCATGGCTGTCTGGTCATGGCTTATGCCTGGGGTGAGTCATGAAAATGTTAAAGGCAACTCCTTGCCTGTGTGACAGGCTGTGTAAAAATCCTCTGTGTGGTTGTGTCTTTGTGCGTCTCTCTGGGGTATGTGCTCAGTTTTGCTGCTGGCTGAACCTGCAAACAGGAAGACAGCAGCCACTCCCTCAGCTTGGGCACAGATCAGGTGCTTGGGCAGTGAGCTGGGTCCAGTGGCCACACAGGACAGGTCTCAGGCAAGAGCAGCTGCAGGAGGTGGCCTCGCTCTTAAAATTTGTTATCAGAATCGGTTTCCAAAACTACTTCTTTTGCCACCCAGGTTATGAAGAAAGCCCAAAAGAATTCAATTAGTTTTAGATTATTAACACTTGCATGCCTTATATTCATAATAATTACCATAGAATGTCCCACAGAAAGTTCATTCTTTTTCCCAGTATCAGTATGTTTCTCAGGGTTAATCTGTATCTGTCAGGTGACAGAAGAAATAGGTGGAGATATGTAGTAAGAATATAAGGTAAAATAAAAACACATATTGAAACCAGAGTTATCCTCAATATACCATTCAACCTGCATTTTCTTGAATCTACCTCTAGTGTAAATAAATGCTGTCTCATCTACATAGGTAAAGATGCTGCCACCTATTACGATTTTATTTGGATATGGCTGCAGATATAAAACCTTTTTTCTTTTATTTTTTCCCCTGAAGCCTTATGGCAAAAACAATTTATAAAGGCAGCAAGATGGATCAGACACACCTCTTGAGAAGGTAGGTACATTCAGTACTGACTAGATTAAACTGGAAGCAAACAGCAAACTGGGGCAGAAGAGTGAAGTAATTTTACATCATTCACTTAGTTGGTATTATTGAGGATTGCTTAAAGTTCACTATTCCCCCAAAATGGTTTCAGCACCATAAGAATGGAGATGTGTAGAAAACTGACATGATTCAATCTTAAAATTTGATGTGCAGGGTGAAGTTACTAGCTTGTTTCCACCTTGTCTCTGTAAATCTGTGTTCTAACCCAGAACTCTATCAGTTACATTAATAGAATTTAAGAGTCTGACTGTTTTTTGAAGGAAGACAGTAGCCTAGGCATAGGTTGACTTCATATCTGAACAACTATATATGATGACATCTATAACATTCACATTCCAGGGGTTTCCTATCCCAGAAGAGGTCTTCTACTTTAAAATACAAAGTATAGTTTTGCAGACCTGGCTTTATTATTCAGTCCAAGTAATCTGAAAACACAGCATGCTCTTCAATATGACAGTGCTTTACATTTCTTTTTCCCTTCCCTCTCTCCATTTTCTAGCCCTCTCTGCTCTCTAGCCTAGGCCCTTCCTTATCTATGCTTAAACTCCTGCTGTCGAACACATTTATCTGCTTCCAGTATTTTCCCCGAAGTGCCCATTAAGCCAATACATTTCAACTGTTTAAACAGCTACTGTAATCTAAAATGATCCCAATGGAAAATGAAATAAAACTAGGCATGCCATATGGATGAGATTTATATAAACAAATATAGCTGTTCACGTGGAAATGCGTAAATTCGGAATGGCTCAGGCTCCCTTCAGTGATTCATCTCACGTCTATCCAGATTAAATGAACCATGACCTAAAAGTATCTGTGCAAACATGAAGATATGAAATATATGTAAAAAAAAAAAAAAAAAACAAAAACAGAAAAAAGATAAGTAAAATGAAATAAAGCTTATGATGATCAAACATTAATCTTACCAATAATGATCCATCATTTAAATAATTCTTGCATTTAAGCTTGGTTTAGGTCTTGGCCAATTGAAGTCACTGCAAAAAATTCTTCATGAGGATAGCGGTTCCTTCATCAGAATCATGTGAATGGAGAAGTGGAGTTAGACTTGTGTACAGTATCTGACTTTGTCACAGACAAACAAGTGAAAGCCAACATTAAATAGGTCCCCTATTCTGTTTGTATAGTTGAAACATTGCTAAAACTCATAAATTGCACTATAGTGTAAGCTGTGTATTCTAAAAGTCACAAAAGTGACAAAATAAACATCTGGCTGGGTACAGTGTTTCTTTACTCAGTGTAGTGGCTGTTTGCTTTTTCTTTATTTGTTTAATGCCAGAATTACTGTCCAATAAAAAGCCTTGAGACAGAAAGGGAAATAATTGCTTTTCTTTATTTATAATTTCTTATCTATATTATCCGAAACCCAACTGAAGATATATCTCACTCAGCAAAAATATTAGCTTATTGGTTGTCAAATTACCTTCTGTCTCTATGTTTTCTTTTCTAAATTTATATGTTGTTTGAGTTTTAAAACTTAGATGTTAAATATTCCTGCTACTGGAAGGTAAGGATAAGGATAGCCTCCTCGCCATTTCACCACCCCTGAAGCTGGTGGTTTGGGCAGCAGGATATGAAGGAAAGGTTGATAAACTCTCTCTTTCCAGCACAGTCTGCTAAAAGGCATAGTCCACAGGTACTGATGGAGCACCTGTCCCCAGGTGGTTGGATTCTTAGACCTTAATGAAGCTTCAGATGGAGGATTTATCTCTGCAAGGCTCAAGCTGCAGGCCTTTTGCTGAGCTGGGGCAGATCCTATTCTAGCCTGCAAATCTACTGTGTGGTTCTTCAGGAGCTGTGCTGGCAAGCAAAAGAACTCCTGAGGGAAGTCAGTAGAGTGCAGCATCAGAGAGATCAGAGACTGTGAAGATTGTCTCTGAGGCTTCAAGAGCCAAAACCTTCAGCTGCAGTGGAGAGTTAGGGAGAGCTTGTGCTTATGAAGTCTGAGAGTTGAAACACCCTTCATGATGAAGCTGGTGACTCCACACACAAGAAGGATGTCTCCTACCCTGCCCTACCTAATAACTTGCAGTTACAGAGTAACTTCACTGTCCTCATAACTGATGAGGAGTAAGGAATGCTGTAAATTTGACTGCTTCTGGCAACTGAGCAAGAGCCATTCTGGACCAGTAGAAGGAAACAGTTACAATGATAGGAGACTGCTGTGAGGAATGATGGCCCCCATCTGCTGACCTGTCTCCTCACCCAGAGAGGTCTATTTCATGACAGTGTCTTGACTTGGAATGTTATGGGGAACTTATTAGGGCTTATCCATCCCTATTCAGTGTTGCTCTCTGCTGATCTTCCATTTGGGCTGTATTAGGAAGAACCTGTTTCCATCAGATTGAAGGAGGTGGTCATTTACGTGACTGCATCTGGAATGCCGTGTTGAGTTCTGGGCTCCCTAGTAAAACAGAGAACTTAGTAGAGTGACTGCAGCAAAGGTGATGAAGGCACTGCAACATCTTTCATTTGAGGGGTGACAGGGATCTTGTTCTGTTCAGCTTGGAGCAGAGAAGGGTTTGTGGGGGACGGGGGGGAAGGGAGGACGGGACACAGCAGATTTTGTCAACATGTATGATGAAATGGGAGACATTGAAGATGAGGGAGCCAGATTCTTCCCACTGCTGCCCACTGAAAGGATAACAGAAAATGGTAGAAATTAAAGAATATAATAATTCATCTAATTTAAAGAGAACTCTTTTGCAATGAGTGTTCTCATACAAAGGAAGAGGCTGTCCAGGGGTTGTGGATTCTCCATGTGGGGAGACAGTCAAAACCAGACTGGACACTTTTCTGGGCAACCTTTTGTAACTAACTGCTTTATCAGGGCTGGATGATCTCAATATGTCCCTTTCTGTATGATCTCAACAGGCCCCTTCAAATCTCAGATTTTGTGGTTTGATGTATTTTCATTTTTGTCAAAACTCCTTTTAAAGGCATTGCTGTTTCCTAGGTTTTCCTGGCATCTCATATTAATTAGAAATTGGCTCATGGGAACATATTTCTGAAATTAGAATTACACTTGTTCTAAGATGATTTATTGGCACTAACAATCTGAAATTACTAGAGTGTGGGGACTGTTAATTTAAACATTTAATACATATGGATGAAAATACTGAGAAGTCAAGACAATCCATGGTTGTTTGAAGCATTTGGGTTTTTTCAGTAATGCAGTTACAATTTCAGGTTTCTGAGCTCAGTTCTAATAGTCACATTATATCCTAGGCCCTATTGTTTTAGCGAGAACTGATGCTGAATGCTTCACAGGAAATAATGAAGGTCTTGGATCTCACAACTGTGTACATACATTTTTGTTATATTTTGAGCATCAAATCTTTATATTTTGGGGAAATGTCTGGTGACAACTTTGAGTCCCTGTGACTAACCATTAGTTGAGCAACCTCAATTGTTGACATCTTAACATTGCTTCCATGAGGATCTGCTCTGTGATGTTCACAGGCACATAGTAAGGCTCACCGGTCTGCAGTTCCATGGGGTTTCCTTTCTCTCCTTTTTAAAAACAGGAGTGACCTTTCCCTTTTCGCAGTCACAAGGGACTTCTCATGGCTTTTCAAATATACTTCCTGAAATTGCATACAAAGAATGAATATGCACACAGGATTTCTTTCTGGTCCTGTTTAACATGTTTATGAATGACTTGGAGAATGTACAGTTTGCTGTCATCAGGTTCTCAGATGACATCAAACTGGTGAGATCAAGTTGATATGCCAGAAGGCAGCAATGTCATTCAGAGTAATGCCATCCTGATTTTCAGCAGAAGTGCACCAGACGGAACATCATGAAATGCAGAAGTAACAAATTCAGGGTCCTCCCTTTAGAAATGAAGACACACACCTTCCCCTGGACCTGGAAATGGCATTGGCTAGCATAGGGCACAGCCACCAGGTTGGTTAGGGCCAGGACACCTGGTCTGTGAAGAACGGTGGAGGGACAGAAGTTTTTAAAATTAGACATCCATGTCTGATACGACTACTTTAGGTTCACTATTAATTTGAGGGTAATTTTCAGCTTCAGACAGCAATATATCAGATACTCACCCAAAGAAAGAATGAAGAAGCAGGGTTTTTTCCATAATAAATATATTTTGAAAGTACCAATTTATCTCTGTTTTATTATAAGAAGAGTAATATCATATTTAGACATCTACTTTTTAGAAAGGCTCATTCTACATCCTCCTGATGAAGTCTCTGGACACTGATGGATCGTTGCAATCACCACTCTTTCTTCATCAGGAAAAGTGAAGGCTCAGAATTAGGATGAATGGAAATATTGAAGTGAGTATCATAACATCAGGTTGTACCTACCAGAAAGAATGTGCACAACTTTAACTATTACAAGTTTTTTTTTCCAGTAATTTTTTTATTTTATTTTTCTCTGTAATAGTTAGATTTACAGTAAAAATAATTCCTTAGTTAGACTGTTTAAATTTATATTACATTAAAATGTAAATTCTTAGTTTTGCAAATAATGTATATTTTTTTGTTAATTATGATATTTCAAGGGTGGGGAAAAATAGTGGAAAAGGGTAGTTCCAGTGGCTTTATAGTTGAAAACAGGGGAGAAAAACATTTCTCAAGTTAAATGCAGGCACATGTAAAATCTCATTATATATTTGCTTTTCAGAAAAGGATTAAAACAGTTTAATTATACTTGAATGGGTCAAAAGAGTAAGAGTGCAAGTTTTAAATGGAGTTTTTCATATCTGGGTCCTGTACTATTTATGATTTTATGTATGTGAGCAAGTCCTCAGGTACACTTGCTCTATCCAATCAGATTCCATTTAAAAGGAATCATGAGAACAATTTGCCACTGTGGGTATAAAATAACTGTATTTTTCATTTTTTTTATAACTTGAAAACAAATATTTCTGTAAGTTCACTGAAATAAGTTGATATTTTCACCAGCTGAGGCCAAATATAACAGGTACATTGCATTCACCTGTATAGACTTGATGATTTCATCTTTCTGAATTTCTGTCATATTTTCTGTAAAAGGATCAATTTTCTCATATCGGGCAAAATGAGTATAACTATGGTCATTTTTCCTCAGGTTGTGTAAAATGAAATATTTACCTTTTTGTTTAAGAGAACCAAATCTTGTTAAGTTTCCTGTTATGGAAATTATTATATGATTAGAATCTTTGAATAAAAAAAGGGATGCAAAGAAGGTAGTGAAGGCAGACAAAGAGAATGTTTCCACACTTCTGAATAGTAAAGTAAGTGTTCAAAATAAAAGCTTTATTTTGTCTTCAGTAGGTTACTACTTAGTAGCTTCCTTTTGACAGGGTAAATAAATTGTTCCAAGCACCTTTATTTGCTAGGACATATTGTTGTTGATGTTATGTCAAAGAGTTGCCTGGCCACTTTACCCAGAGAGTCCAAACATTTGGTTATCCTCATCTGCTGTTGAGGCAGCATTGTCCTCTCCTCTGCCTTCTCCATGCCATGCTGACTGTTTCAATCAGCCATGAGAATAGTCGTCCCCACACTGTAACACGAGAAACCAGTGAGCAACTCGATCTCCCCTCTGGTTGCAGTGCCTTAGCTCTTGGTACTAGATCACTAGTGGGCTTTCTATCCAACTCTGTCGTAAATCTCCTTTTTTTTCCAACATCCATAAGTCTCAGTGTGTAGAGGGAGGTGTACAGAATGCCCATTCCTTTCTGACACTTTTCTTGAGATGAGATCATACTAGAGGATTGCTGGTGCTGCACTTCTCTGTGATGCTACTCTTACACCAGTCTTCAGGTGCTGGGTCATTATGCCAGTAAGAAAGGCACTTAGACCAAAGTATCACTTAAAATGTAATTTGCTAGAGCCGACACTATGAAGAAAGAGGGGATAGTACAGATAATATTACTTTCCTTTTTATCCTAATTTCTACAGCATCAAACAAATCTCCAATAAACATGCAACATGCCATGCAGATCATAACTTTAGGAAGCTTACCCTATTTTGCTCCTCTGAGCTCTGACAGGATTTTCTTATAAGAAAAGCAATTCTACTCATAAATCTACTGTTGACACCTATATAACATAGAACTTACATATTTTATTATAGTTCTAAAGTTACTTCAGTCAAAGATGCTTATAGGGATAATATATTTTGTAGTACTCTGCTTTTAAGTTTATTTATTTTGTCTATACAATTTATCTTTTAAAGTACTTCTTGATTCAGTACTAAACATATATATAGTTATTTAGAGTACCTACTGAGTGTAGAATGCTGAAATGCTTCCCTGTTTTGCCTAAAAGGCTGCTCTTCATTCTGTTCTACTTTAATATTATCATCCTGTTTCTTACTCTTGAGATAAATGAACTCAAATGAAGTAGAGATAGGAAGTTCTTCCTTTGAAAGATTATGAATACAAATTTGTGTTATGCCCTAATTCAGCTATACTATTCATTAGTTAATTCTTCCTAGAGAAATCTGAGTTTACATATTTTTTTCTGTTTTGGAGAAAACCAAATCCTTCCTAAGATTCCCCCAAAGTAGTACTTCCATTGTGAAATTATTTAAATTGAAAAGCTGCACCATAATTTAATTTCAATTAAGCTGTAGAAGTATTGTACTATTTGTTTATTATTATTTATATTAGCCTATATATTGACACTCAAATGATTATTTGAAAGTTCATTTTGTAGTATAGCTGATCACTGGAAACCCTATAAACTTCAGCATTGTGAAGGTCAGTGGATTTACAGTGATAATGTATAATTTAACAAGATGGCCCCTAATGCAGAAAGAAAAACGGCAATATAATAACTTGTGAAGCAAATTTCACTTGAAGACTCAGGAGGTGATGTCAACTAGCAGAGATTTATTAGCACTTAAAGAGCCTATGACCTAAGGAACTTTAAGCAGGAGAGACATAGGTTTTATGAGTTTACTTGAGGACATATCACTAATTAAGAGCCATAAAAAATATGCTGTAGAAACTCAATTGTTCTTTAGCGATCAGCTCTTCTAACATTAAATGACACCCTAAAAATTTAATGGTTTTCCATTAGTTGAAATAATGCCATTTAACAGCTTAATGGCTATAGCAGAATGCTGTAAATTAGATAATCTATGTCCTCATCGCTATTCTGACACTTGCTCTGGTGAGGTTGAAAAGTCAACATCTCCCTGCAACTCCTATCTTTTCCAAAACTGTAAATCAAATATTATATCATTTTCTAGGTTTACTGCGATATTGACCTTCTCTAACTCTACAACCATGATATCACTCAGTGCTCTTTCACACGTTTCTTTCCTAGAGTAAAACTCCCATTTTCTTAGTAGTTTCAACTGCAGTTCCTCAATTTCAACTGAGATAACCTTGGGTTATTTGGCTTCTGGTAATATCAGACAATTAAAGGACTTTCATGTAAAGTAATAAATGTCGTTTGCAAAAATCTGTAAAAGTTATTGATGATTAAGAACTATCTCTACTTGTCCAACAGCCTTCTATTTATGGACAATGATACACGAACACTCATTACACATTCTCCTCTCTCAAGCTCTTTTTCACTGTCTGTTCTTTACATTTATTTAAATTATCTCTCAGGCTCTCAGAAGTGTTCCTGGGCTTTACTATTTTGAGATTTCCTTTAAAAGTGTTATTAGGAAATTAGTATTTATATTATCATGGAAATGATAATATAAATGCTCAGTAAGAACACTGTTATGGTGTTGGATGGTTTGTTTGTTTTCCCCAGGAATTCTTCTGTAGGTTCTATTCTAGGAGGTAAAAGGTTATTACATGATGAACTGCACATAAAAGCTCATTCTTCATGCAGCTTGGACCTCATTTTTTTATTGGAATATTGTGGTGAAGGTTACTTAATAGAATGCTGAAAAGACACTGGAAATATGAGTTACTAACTGATTTAATACCACCCTGTGGGAGTAGCTCAGTTCTATAGACATATTGTTGTGTGTTCTTTTATCATATACATTTATACAATACTTGCTTTGACAGGAATCTCAATTTCAGTAACCTTGTGTGTTACTATGAGTAGTGATGATAAACTATTAGTGACTTTTGAAGTGTACCATGATTGAAAGAAACAAGAAATCCACTTACTCTGTGATGAGTCTCCCTGGGATGGAGCTAATTTTGTTCATAGTAGTATGGAGTGGTGACTAAATCAATATTGACAATACACAGTGTTTTGGCTGTTACCAAAGGGTGGTTGCACAGCATCAAGGTTCTCTTTTGCTCACTCTGCTCCTACTCTTCCCCCTTAGTGATTAGCTGAAAGTACAGAAGAAGCTGGTAATGGAGACAGCTGGAATAGCTGACCAGCATTGACCTAGGCATTATTCCATAATATATGATGTGCTCAGTAATACAAGCTCCTGAAAAGGAAAGGGGGGGCAATATCCAAGATTATGATGTTTGACTTCCTAAGTAACAATTATTCATGCTTGCCTGGAAGTGGCTGAACATCTGCATGCTGATAGGAAGTAGTGAATGAATTCCTTATTTAGCTTTGCTTGAATGCACAGCTTTTTTCCCACCTATTGAACATCTAAATCCCTGAAGCTTCCTTGTGGTTTCTCCATGACCCATGGGAGAGGGAAGTGGGAAAGCAGCTGTGAGTGCTTGACTGTTGGTCAGGGTCAACCTACTACAGAGTCAAACACTTGCTTTTACTGTTAAGTGCTAAGATAATCAATTTATATCCATTTTAATATAAAAGTGAAAGACTTAATCAGAAAAGTATAAAATTAAGAGGAAAATTATTTTTCAGATAAAAGTTTTAAGACTAAATTAAATTTGTATCACTTGAGGGAATAATTATGCCTTCTTTTTCTTCATTAAATTTGATACTATATCTGAGTAACTGTATCCAACAAATCAGAAGTTAGTCATAATTTGACTTGGAATTTGCTTCATTAGAATAAATACAGTCCACATCAAGTGTGGCTTTACTTGAAATATTTGTATACATTTACGAAGAACATGATTGAATATCTTTGACTTTTTAGAAAGTTTCATAAACTGTTATATTCAGAATAAAGAATAAATGAGAGAAAAGACATAGAAAACGAAAATGTAAATATTCATAATGTTCAAACTGTCATTCTATCTCCAGATAAAATTACATGCTTATGTTGAAAAACAAGGCTGACTGACTTGAACTTTTCAATTCCTCTAATTCAAACCGCTTGTAAAGATTGCTATGTGATAGGTTACTGTCTTCGTACTCAGGCATCTTGGGTGAGACATTGTAGGCAACAGAATGCTCAGGATTGTTTTCATTCCTGAAGCCAAATTTCCCTTAGCCATGCTCATTAATTTGGGTTTGTCTGAATGTAAATTCTAGAAGAATAACAACTCTCTCAAAACTCCTTCTTTTTATTTTCACCTTTTTTAAATCCCACTGCAGGCAGACAATCTATTCAGATTTTGCAGTGGTATGGGTAGTCTATTGGTTACCGAGAGAATAAAATACCTGCCCAGTTAAAAGAAAATTTTTATAGAGAAATTTATGTCACACTGTACTTTATTTCCATAATTCTTTGTAATAGTGTTTTTTTAAAAGTGATATTATTAAGTAAATTGAGCTTATCAGAGCCGCTGTAAAAAATAATACGGCAGTGGTTTAGTCCCAGCTGGCAACTAAGCTCTATGCAGCTGCTTGCTCTCTCAGCACACAGCAGAATAGGGGAGAGAAACAGAAGAGTCAAAGTGAGAAAACTCATAGCTTGAGAAAAAAACAAAGCAAAAGCCGTGCATGCAAGCAAAGCAGTACAAGGAACTCATTCACTACTTCCCATCTGCATGACTATGATGCTGTGTTCTCTCTTGTGCAACTTCTTGTGCACTCCCAGCCTCCTTGCTGGTGGGATGGAGTGAGAGGCAAAAAAGGCCTTGAAGCTGTGGAAGCCCTGATCAGCAATAACATAAACATGCCTGTGTCATCAACACTATTTCCAGCACAAATCCAGAACACAGCCCCATACTAATTACTTTGCAGAAAACTAACTTTATCCCAGCAAAAACCAGCACAGATACTTACAGCAATTGAAGCTGCATATATCTGCATCTTTGTATCACCTGTTTTGAATAGAAAGTAAGTGGACCATATCATAGGATAGGAAGAGTAAAAATTTCCTCCCATGCTGTCACAAAAGTAATGGAACAAAAATGGGCAATAACTTCTCAGGGTTTTTTTCTACCTTTTTTCACTATTCAAGGCTTTTAAATTAATCTCTATTTCCGGAGATGGTCTCTGGCTCACTTTTTGTACCACTTTTAAAAAGAAATTTCCAATGTAAAAAGACCATATACTTGCACATCACAGAAGAAAATTTATTACCAGCCCTCCAATGATTTATTTTAATGAACATCAGAATTAAACACAATGTGAAACACCTTCCAAAGATGTCTAAGATTCAAACTCTAGAAAAACCTTTTTAGTGTGAGCAATAGGAGTCCAGCATTTTTTCTGTAACCTTAGACCCTTACAGTAAAAAATGGTCACTAGTCAGATGCCCTAAAAGCACCCTAAAAATTTCTTGGTTTGAAAAGACTGGAAGAAACTGAAAAATTGGTAAATGTTTAAAATCCTCATAATTTATTCTATAGTATTTTTAAGTTTCTTGCAGATTTCCTTTATTATGGTGGTAGCTGACATCATTTTCACGGAGATATTAACTGTTGAGTTTTATATTGGGAACTTGTCACAAGCAAATAAAAGGATAACAGTATTGTGTTCATTTGTGTTTGAAATATGTTTGAGAGAGATTTGGGAGGGTTTTTTTGGTTTGTTTTTTTTTCCTTTTTAGTTCTCCATGGGTTTTCTGAACATCTGTTAAGAGATGTTTTATTGCAATTTTTATATGTTTTATTTAAGCTTCATTGTTTATATGTTTTGTTTAAGCTTCATTGTTTTATGCTCTGCTTACCGGGTACACTTATTGCTTTCTGCTGCTTCAATTCAGTCTTCAAAATTATTTTAAACCTCCTGTTGTATGTAAATTCCCCAGATCCGTCCTTCTGTCCTAGCTTAGTTGGGGTAGAGTTAATTTTCTCCTGACTAGCTAATGTAGTAGATTTAGGAGAAGAATAAAGCTGATAACGCACTGATATTTGAGCTGTTGCTAAGCAGTGCTTACCCTAAATCAAACACTTTTCAGGTTCCTGTGCTCTGCCAGTGAGCAGGTGCACAAGAAGCTGTGAGGAAGCACAACCAGGATGGCTGACCCAAACTGATCAAAGGGATATTCCATACCATAGAATTTCATATACAGTATATAATCTGAGTGGATCTGGCCAGGATGGACTGATTACTGCTCAGAGCTGGGTTGGGCATCAGTCAGCAGGAGGTGAGCACTTGCAGTGTGCTTCACTGTTCTTTTTTCCATTGGATATTATTTCTGCCTCATTTTTTTGTCTCCCTTTTCGTGATAATAATTATTATTAGCATTATATTTTACTGTATTTCAATTATTAAACTGTTCTTATCTTAACCCAAGGGTTTTACCTCTTGCTGTTTATTTTTCCCATCCTACTGGGGAGGCGAGTGAGCATGTGGCTATGTTGTTCATAGTTGCTGTCTGGGGTTAAATCACAACATCTTTCTACTGGATTCACTGTCCTCTTGCATGCATGAATATAACTTAAGTATATGAGAATTTTGACAGTGCATGGGTGTGATTATACTTATACATCTATGCATATGTCTAGCTAGCACACATTTGTTTACTTAATGTGGGTTATATTTCAGGAACAATCATCTCAAAATGCCTATTATGAATTTGCAGTTTTGATCACGTCACATGCTATAAAGCCATACCTTCAATTTCTATTATATTTCTATATTCTATTACATTTCTGTGTCATATTTCTATATTTCCGAAATTCTGACTTACTCATGCTGAAATAAATACATGCGCATCCATTGATAATGCAGTTCAAGGACCAGAACTAAAAAAACAACACTTCACAGAGACGGAAAAAATCCCCAAGAATTGAACAAAATATAATTTTCCTCATTTACATTTAGTTTGCTTTTGAATTAGTTGTCTAAACTGGCTTAGTGTCTGCCAGCATGAAAGCCAGTTACTACTCATGGCACACATGACTGAGGATATAGGGACAAGCAAAAAGGATAATCTCAAATTAGACTGGTTTAAACTGGCATGGCACTGAACTCTAAGAAAATATGTGGGGATTTTGGCTTAGCCTAATGGAAGTTAATAGCAGATATGATTGTTCTTTGTAAATACAAGGAGAAAATATCAAGATAAAAGCAGTAATTTCAAATACTAATAGGCATAAATGAGTATAAACTGGTCAGGTATGAATTTAGGTTTGACCTTAAATGGGGTCTTTAAGGTGTAGTTGCTCACAACAGCAGAGGATTAAACTTAGATGATTGACAAAGTTGCTTTAAAGCCCGTGTTCCTTGAAAAATAGAAAGGGAACAAAGACATAGGAAAGTGAAGATTTTAGGAGAGGCATTGTCTGAAAATGAAGAGTGGATTTGTGTATCATTAAAATAATGTATACATAGATTATCAGTCTGAAAAAGGGAGTTAACATACCTAAAGACATCTTGGAAGATTTGAAGCTAAAAGTAATACAGGTATGAAACTGAAGCAGACAGTGGCTTTAAAGTATCAACATTGTTTTTTGTTCCCTGAGATATCTGTTACTGAATTTTGAGCTACGCATGACACATTGGTGAATCTTGGGACACAGAATGCTGCTGTTTGTGGTGGCTAGAATATGTAGAATCATAGAATAGTTTGGGTCAGAAGAAAATATTGAAGGTCATCTAGTCCAAACCCCTTGCAATAATCAGGGACATCTTTAACTAAATCATCTTCCTCAGTGCCTCATTCAAGCTGATCCCGAACACTTCCAATAATAGGACATTCACAAGCTCCCTGAGCAACCTGTCCCGGTGTTCCACCACACCTGCCCCTGTATCCTTAACTGCCCATGCAGTTCTTTCTTGCCCTTTAGTTTTTCCCACAGGCCTTTACCCATCTATGCTGATCTTTGGCTTTCTTTTGTTGGTTTCTCACACCTGGGGATTGAGAAATTTTGCACTCTATGAAAAATATCTTCAAAGATCTGTCATCTCTTTTGTGCTCCCTTGTCCCCGAGAGCAGTTTCCCAGGGGAACCTATTGACTAACTCCCACATGACCTCTGGAACCCACAACCAAATCTAGGAGATCCAGTCTCCAGCTTTCATCACTTACTAGACTTTTTTTCTCTTAATTACTGGGTTTTTTTCTTATTCTATTGACACAGGTAGTTACAGTGATTGGAAAGGGTTATAATGGGTATGATTCATTTGGATATTAGCGTGAGCCTACATGAAGCATTATTTTCATTTTGCACACTTTTCTCCTTAAGTATCAAATTGATCCCAAAACTAAATAATTTAAAAACATTATCAAGGCTGCAATCTGAAGTGCTCAGGAGTTGGAATACTACAGTGAATACTGCCTGTGGATATTTAATTTGATCCCCCTGTGTGTAAAGGTGGTGAAGTGTAAAGTGAAGATTGCGGAAACAGTTTATCTGTGCAATAAATTGTTAGGCACCTACATTAAATCAGAACTCAGACAGATGGATGCAATTAAGGACTGGCCTGCTCCCAAGTTGAGAAAGCAGACACAGCCCTTTATAGGAATGATTTCTCTTTCACTTTGATTCCATGTCTTCACCCATGACCAAACCATACAGGAAGGGAAGGCTAGAAAATAAAGTTTGCACTAATCATTTAAGGACTATTAATAGACTAAAGAAAACCAGAAACAGGTGGAGATTTTGACAATATTCTTGAGTTTTCCAGGCATGCTGGTAAATTCTAGAGAGGGAATAAGTGAAGAGTCTCACACATCCTTACTTATTATCTAAAAAAAAAAAAATGATTTGCATTGATACAGTTGAAATGTCAACAGATGTGATATTAAAATAGGAGAAATTTTGTTTTTGAATAAAGCAAAGTGTTTGAAGCACAGAAAATTATTTTTTAAAAAAACAAAAAAAACCCCTACAAGGGTGAACATTTACTTTATTTACTTTAAACTGTAATTTTGAATGCTGACTTTTTCACTGGCAGACCAGAAGTCAAGAGCATTTACATTTGGGAGTATAGCTGATCTCTCACAGCAGATGTTTGACTATAATTACAAAAAAACCCAAAATAAAACAAACAAACAAACAAACAAGCAAACAAACAAACCCAAACAAAAAACAACAAAGCAATTTTACAAAAGCACCTAGGAAAGCTTCAGTTTGTGCATTTCAAAGCTGTTTGAGCTATGTCAGAAATAAAACTGTGTGAAAAGTTTTTCTTTCTTCTTTTTAAATTACTTACAAAATGATGGTATGGGAAAAAAAAATTATGGGTGGAGCAATCTAGATTAAAGTTGGTCTTATCAGAAGGAAGTTCTATATTCAAAAAATACAATAAACATTAATGACAATATATTTTGAGAGCTAGATAATTTTACTGACTTATATCGTTAGAGGGCTGTGGTTTTTTTATCCATCATGACCCCCACTGTTTTTACTGTTAGTATCTTTCCTTCTTGCTTTCCATTTTTTTTGTTGGTTTTGTTTGTTGAGTTATTTTTTACTGTGAAATATTTTATTAAATCTATTCTGCCTTGCTATGAAGTTTCTGGCAATTATATTAAGAGAGATGAAACATTAATAAAACCAAGACCTCCAGGAGGTTTTGAACACATTAACATTTAATTTGGTAATTGGAACTTGAAACTATCACCTTACTTACTTGTCATAATCTAAAATCATTTTTGCAAGATAGGTAGTGCAGGGAGCTGTGTTGCCACAAAGAACTATCTGGGGGGGGATGGGAGAAGCCCATGAAATTAGAATAAATAGCCCGATTGTCTAATTTGTCTCTTCATCTTTTTCTTCTTCCCTCTGAATGCCCTGGATAGTACAGCTCTAATCACTGGGGTCATTATGGCTGAATATATTTTGGTTTTTTAGGGTGTAAGATAAAGGGTAAAATTTAAAACTTTTCTTCTGTTTTGATTAACTTTGGAAAAATAGGGCAAAAAAACTTTTGCACTTTAGTAAAAATGCAATAGTCTTGTGGTTATTAATCTCAAAATCTGCAATAGGCAGTATTCCACTATTCTTAAGGAACATATGAAGCCCAAAGTAAACCAAGCTGCTCCCAAAAGCATTAGCATCATAAGGTATCAAAATACCCACTTCATATTAAAGTCAGTGTATATTTCCTGAAAGCCAATTAGCTAAATGTGAGATTCTTAATTTAAACTCTTGCATAAATTTGCCTGTAGAATTGTTAGACTTGTATTTCTTAACTTGACTTTTATACATGCTGTTAGGCTAATTACTGACTGCCAATATCATAGATCAGGCAATATTAAGCACCAACCTTTTCCAAGACTGGTCTAATTTAGCCCTTTCATTAAGTTTAGCCCTTTGTTTTTTGCATTGTTAATACCCTTAGTCTTATCAACCATCAAATGTATTGATGATTTTCAGTTAAATAAAGTGGGAAAAAAAGAGCTGCTGGCTATAGACTAGATGGCCTGATCATGGCTGCTAATTAATTCAGGGAAAGTCTTCAGATTTATTTTTCTTCTGAGCCACTAGGACAATAGAGGTTCATGAATATTGTAGATGGTTTCTCTAGTTGCTTAACACAAGTCGCAAGCATCTCCATTTGAACATTTTAAATTCAATTTGAAACAATTGTATACCAAAGTATGTGGTACTCTTAGTAAAAAATAACTTGGCAAATAATCTCAAATTGGGTTGGTCACTCTCAAATAGCTTTTATAAAAATAAGAATACTTATTATAGTCTTTTTGGCAGAAAAATGTGGGTATATTTACAGAGCAATTTAAAATTTTAGAATAAATTAAGAGAGCTGTAAAAGACAGTATGATGTACACATACATATGTGCATGAATTAGTTTGTGGAATTACTGAGGGAAACTTTGCATTTAGCTACAGTGGTTTACCCACTCATATCGCTTCCAGTATCTGTGCCAGAAACATATTTACATGTCTGCAATGAGGGCTGTCTTTTATACCTCATTAGGTTTAACCACTTGTTGCGGTGCATAGATGTGTTTAAGGAGCTGTAAGGCCTAAGGTGGATAGGCTGGCTCAAAGAGTTCTCCCCCGGTTAGGGTGACTCCCCATGAGCCTTGCATTGAGCTGTGGATCCCTTGATTTTAGTTAGTTTGCTAATTTCCCGCCCTGCTTTATATATATGCCTTTGAATATGTATGCCTTGTCCCTATATGGTCAAGTTCTGGAACCCTCTATGTTATTTTGCACCCCATTGGCCCCCTGTTCCCTTGTTCCTCCCCATACCTCCCTCACTGGTTTGTATCCTGTCATTCTCTGTTCTCCCCATCCCCTGGCCCTCACTCTATTGGCTTCAGTGATTTCTCCACCCCTTGTACCTCCCCCTATATAAGCCCGGGACCCTCCCTTTTGTTTGTCTTCAGCCCCTGGAAGTCCCCCCCAATAAAAGCCTTGGAACCCCATGCCGGAGACCCCTCTCGCTCCTTTACCTCCTCAGCGTGCCCTGAACACCGGTGGGTGAGGCGAACCGTGCAGGGGCTTCACCCACCTTCCTGCGCCGCGATCGCCTCCATCTGCCCCACCGGGGCAGGCAGGGTTTGCCCGGTGCCCGCGGTCAGTGCTGCCAGCCAGGACAGGAGAGGCACTGCGGCAACCACTGTTGTGGTTTTTCCCAGGTAGGCATTTGAGACCCACATGGCTGCTTTGCTTGCTTCTTCTCAGTGGGATGGGGGAGACAATTGGAAAGGTAAAAGTGAGAAATCTCATGGGTTGAATGAAGGGCAGCTCAAAAGGTAGAACAAAAACTGTGCACACAAGCAAAGCAAAACAAGCAATTCATTCACCACTTCCCATAAGCAGGCAGGTGTTCAGCCATCTCTAGGAAAGCAGGGCCCCATCACATGGAACATTTACTTGGGAAGATAAACACCGTAAGTCCGAACGTCTCCCCTTCTTTTTCCACCAGCTTTATATGCTGAGTGTGACACCATGTGTTATGGAATAGCCCTTGGTCAGTTGGGTTCAGATGTCGTGGCAGTGTCTTCTCTCAACTTCCTGTGCACCTCCAGCCTCCTCACTGGTGGGGAAGTGTAGATAAGCAGAAAAGGCCATGGATCTGCGTGAGCACTGCTGAGCAATGGGTAACACATCCCTCTGTTATCAACACTCTTTTTTGTTCATAAACCAGAAATCATTATGAGCTGCTGTGAAGAAAATTAACTCTCACCCAGCCAAAACCAGTACAATATACAATTTAACAGAGTAGATTGCTAAGGTTGCAACCAAAATATTAATTGTGTCTGTGAGAAGAACCTAAGAGTAGTTTTGAACAGCCCCACTCTTCACGCCATCTTCATTCTCTCAGGACAAGTCAAAGATCATGCGCACCAGCAAGTACTTGAAAAATAGGGTAAATAGCCCTATTTTTGCCAATTTTGCTGTATCTTAGTACTAAAAGTGTTCTGTCTGTTTATAATGTGGAGGTTTTGTATTTGCTATCAGAACAGTTTAAAGTCCATTCCACACAAATTAAAAAGAGACATTTATAACATGTTTGTCCATTACTTGTAAATATAAAGACCTTAGGCTTCAAGGTAATACAAGGTGGAAAAATAAAAGGGAGGGAGGAATATGGAACAAAGAAGAAAAGAAAAAAGAAGAGAGAGTTATTTTTTCCTGCCCTCATGTAGGTCACTATAAAATTTACAGAAGAATTACTGCTATCTGTGCCATTATTTTAAACCTCTGTAAAAAAATATGATTTAATGCATCAATCAAAGGGTATTATAGTGATTTTGTTACAGACATTCTAAGCCTACTATAATACCACCTTGCTGCAATGCATTGTTATGCAGGAGTAAATTCAGGTTCTGTATAGATCAAGACATTGTGCTTCTTGGGACTGTCTTTAAAATAAACTGAGGTTTTTTAATAAACTGATATCAAAATGTATTTATGCATTTAAGTGAAATAATTTTGACTTTCTTAGCATTTGTCCAGTCAATAAAGAAACAAAAATAAAATATTATTTCCATCTCCTTAATTTTTTCCTTACTGGAGAACTTCAGCCAGATTTAGAAAAACTCTTTGGTAGCTAAAAGTGAATTTGGCTTGTTCTGAGCTAGACAGTTAAAATATAGCAATCCAAACATCACGCCCCAGTAGCTGCCTAGACATGCTTTATTTAATCTGAAAGTCATTTGAATACTCCCAAGAGTCTAAGCTGCTATCAAAGCACACAGGATGCATACAAACACTACGTCTTCACAAAATGGAATAACACTTGTTTTCTTATTTAAAAATTAAAAAATATTACTGTTTATACAGCACTGCTACTAAAACCACTTACCCAAGAAATAAAAATTCTGTTTAATACACCCACTCAAGCTTAGGCAATGGAAAACCACATTTTCCCTGTAGAATGTGCAACCAATCAGCTGGAGTTTGAGCTGCATGATGGACAGACATAGTGACAAAAGCAAGAATGTTATTTGAAGGGATTTCTGTTCAGGCTGAACCACTCCTAAGTTAGGGCTTTAAGGGAGAAATTTAAGTGCCTAAATTTAGATATCTACTTCTATTTGAACCATCAAGTATCTGAGGTAGCACCACTGTCCTGGCAGACCAGACATAGGAACTTAAGAAGACCCACACTCTGCCTGGTGTGCAGGTGGGATATAATTGTGTCTGAAATGACATTAGGGATATGCTTAAACATTCAAATTGTGCTCCAATAGGACAGAACATTTGAATCCTATGAATTTGTGCTGGGTTTTTGGCCATAACTCAGTCATCATGTAGAAGAGAATTTTGATTTTTTTAAACATTGAGATTTTCAGTGTTTAAGGGCTCTATAAATCTTTAAATGAACTGCAATATGCATTTTCCAAAAGCTTTTCATTTCCATTTCAGATTGTTTACAGCATGTTATAAAGAATGTGTAATTAATTAATTATTTATGTATATAATGCATAAATAATAAATACTACATTATTTTGAACCTAAATCAGCATTGCTGCATTATTGAAAAGTCATCAAAAAGGCATATTATGAAACACATTTTAAACCATTTAACATATTTGTTTGTAAAGCATCTTATACGGTGGGTTACAGCCCAATGGAGTTGTAAAACACAAGAAAACATCTCAAAGAGTGTTGAATGTATCCCAGCAAGGTCTGTGGCTCAATTTTACATGAAGAGATTATCAAATTTAGGTTTGATACATTTACAGATAAACCACATGCAGATAAGTTTCTTACTGCTAAACAGGCGGAAGCCAGGGATTTGCAGAGCCAATTTGCTGATCTGTTTTCGACACAGCTAGTTGGAGGAGTTCAAACCAGGGCCGATTCAAACCAGAATGACCTTAGAATGAAGATGCGTGCACAATAAGGAATCCTGGGTTCATGTCCCACTTCCTAAACTGTTTTCAGCCTTACAGATAAATCATGTGATGACTGACTGTCTTAAAAACTTCATAGCAGCAGTTTATCAATGTGTTTTATGATGCAGTAAATTATGTTAATATTCGTTATTCTGAGCCCTAACCCAGTCAATAACTTGCTGGGAGAAGTCTCATAATCACTGGCTCTTGTCCTCCTGGGAGACTTCCATTTCCAAGACATCTGCTGGAAATAGAATACAGCAGAGAGAAGTCAGGGTGATTCCTGGAGTGTGTGGAAGATAACTTCCTGACACAGCTGGTGACTGAACCAACTAGGGTGGGTACTCTACTGGACCTGTTGTTTGTGAACACAGAAGGGCTTGTGAGTGATATGATGGCTGGAGGCATTTTTGAGGGCAGTAATCATGAAATTACAGAGTTTTAAATTCTTGGAGGGGTGCCAGCAAAACTTCTTACTGACTTCTGTTGGGCAGACTTTGGCAGGCTTAGAGGACTGATCGACAGGGTTCTTTGGGAGACAGTTCTGAAGGGCAAAGGAGATTGAAAGACTAAATACTCTTCAAGAAGGAAATTCTAAAGGTGCAGAGACAGGTTGGCCCCACATGGTTTCAAGTGATATTGCAGAGGGTTCAGTACTGGGGCCAGTTCTGTTCAATAATTTTATCAGTGATCTGGATGAGGGGATAGAGTGTACCCTCAATAATTTTGCAGATGAAAGTAAGCTGGGCAGGAGCGTAGATCTGTTGGAGAGTAGGAAGACTCTGCAGAGGGATCTGAACAACTGGATGGGCCAAAGCAAACTGCATGCGGTGCAATAAGGTGAAGTGCCAGGTCCTGCCTTTGTGTCACAGCAGCCTCCAGCATCGCTACTGGTTGGGGGAAGAGTGGCTGGAAAGCTGCCGAGGAGAGAAAGACCTGAGAGTGCTGGTCAACAGTGGCTGAACATGAGCCAGCAGAGCCCCCATGAGCCAGAAGAGGCCCCAGGTGGCCGAGAAGGCCAATGGCCATCTGGCCTGTATCAGAAATAATTTGGCCAGCAGGATTAAGGCAGAGATTGCCACCCTGTACTTGGCACTGGTGAGGCCACACCTTAAATCCCGTGTCCAGTTGTGGGCCCCACACTATAAGGGAGATGCAGGTGCCAGAGTGTGTCCAGAGAAGAGCGATGGAGCTGGTGAAGGGCCTGGAGTACAAGTCTTATGAGGAGCAACTGAAGGAGCTGGGCCTTCATCTGCAGACAAAGGAGCTCAAGGTAGAACATTTTTCTCTCTACAAAGAGGGTTGTAGCCAGACAAGTGTTGGTCTCTTCTCCCAGGTAACAAGTAATAGGACAAGAGGAAACAGTCCTAAGTTGTGCCAGAGAGATTTAGGAAATTAGGAAAAAGTTCTGCATGGAAAGGGCTGTCAAGCATTGAAACAGGCTGCCCAGGGAAGCAGTTGAGTATGCTCAAATCACTGGAAGTATTTAAAAGATATGTAGATAGTGCACTTAGAGAGGTGCTTTAGTGCTGGACTTACCAGTGTTAGATTAAAGGTTGAAAGGTCTTTTCCAGCCTAAGTGTTTCTATGATTCTATAGTATGACAAAGTATGATTTTTAGCAGTATAATCACAGTATTGTTACAATATAGTAAAAAGATTTCTGTTTTGGAGGTAATATTACTGAAATATGGGGTTATGACACTTTTAAAAATAATTTCTATCCATTTTTATACAAATTACTTCTCTTTTTTTCCATGTAGTTACTTATTTGTTCCTATTAAACATACTCTACCTTCTTATACGTCTTCTGTATCTTGACTGTTTGATTGACAGTTTTGTTTAAAGGGTAGAGTGTTTGTGTCTAAGAGATTTTGAGTATTTAAAGTTGTTCTAAAAACCATCACAAATGAGCAAAATGCATGTGACTAGCCTTTTGCTCTCTAAATCTGATAGCATTTATTATCTTGAAACTCTAACGTTTTTCAGATTACAGAGAAACAAAGGTAATATAATGCATCTGAAAAAGAAATTAATTGATTCAGAGGACAATCCTGAAGTACGAGGCTTAATCCGTAGGTCAGTCCAACTACTTTGCTGAATATTTCCCATGCATTTTAGATCTTTTCATTTTCAAACTTTTTAAAGGTTCTACTGTTAATCTGTGTTAACCTACCTGCTTAACAAATGATCAATATTGTAGTAATTGGAGTGAATTTTTGATCCTAGAAGTTTCTTTAGTTTAACATTATATGAGGCTCCTATCTGACCTGCAAAACACAGCAAGTTGGGTTCTATTTATTTTAGAGAGTAACATCCTGAGAACAGATTGATTGTAAAGTTTCATTGACATTTATTTAAACCAAAAACTTAATAAAAATTTAAATTATTATATGAAATTATGAACATCTCTCAGGAAATGGTTTGTACCTTCATTTGTCTCTAGTTTAATTTTATCTGTTAGGTCAAGATTAGATAGAACATGAAACACTTACAAGAACATGCATCTTGCTTTCTAGGAGAAGCTGGTGAGCAGTTAATAACATAAAAGAAGTGCTTCTGGACACCAACTACTTTACACCTTTCAGCAGAAGCTACAATATATACCAATGGAAGAATTTTTGGTTCAAAAAATACAAGTGCCCTGGTTTGGGCCAGGACAGGGTTAATTTTTTGCAGTCCCTGAGAGGGGAAGTGGCTGAGGGGGTGTTCCTAGGCCCCAGATGTTATTCAGTACATCACATCATAGCTGGGGATGGGGAAAGAGACTCCCTTCTGAGAAGAAGCCTGTTCCTTGTGGTGGAGGAACTTGGTGGGTGGATTGGTCCCTTATTGCGTATTTTTGAGTTTATTTCTGTGTAAAGTGTTTCTTTGTCTTATGCCTTGTATTATTTATACTGTTGTTACTGATTGTTTTCTTACCTCATTGCTGTTTCCTGCAAATTGTTCTTATCTCAACCTGTGGTCTTTGTCTTTTGTGCTTCCAGTTAGAGAGGGAGGGGAGTGAGTGGTGGTATGGTTTTAGCAGGAGTACTAAACTGGAGAATACCATTCCTAAACCATGACACTAGGAAAGGGAGTTATATCACTCGGACAAGTCCTTTTAGAGTGTTTCCTAGTTAAGAGTGAAAAATCTCTCTTATTTTAACCTTTTATATATCCTCTTGTGCATTATGCTGAAATAAAATCTCTCTAATGCTGTGCAACTTATATCTCGCTTACTGAATTAGTCACCTAATTTAGATGTCCCTGTGCCTACAAAATATGTGCATTAATTGTATAGGCAGTGGAAAGTGTTAGGGGCTTCTGATGGCCTCCTGAGGACAATTTGGAATATGAGGATTTTTCCAGTCATTGAATAGGAAAACTAGACATTTCAGTGGAAATTTTAAATGCTTGTACACATTTAGTGAGAAACCAAATAGAAATGGCCTGGGGGAATATCTGACTTCGTGTATGCTCTATGAGTCACATCTGATTATACAGTCAGCTAGGGGTTTAGATTTCAGAACACTTGCAAATAAGGTCTAATACATTTTTTTCCCCTGCTTGTCAAAGCAGTTCCCAGAAGTATAAAATTTGGACTAAAACTTCCCTTCTACCAGAGAGGCTATGAATTAATTCCTCTTTATTTTACAACAGTTTTTCAAATATTAGACTATGTAATACCCTAGGACATGACAATCTTCAGCCTTAAACTCAAGCTAAGGTACAAAGGAAAGAGTGTAACTTCAAAGTTTCAGAACTCAAGCAAGCAATGTAGAAGGTTGTCTTGTCTGAGCAGGAATATTTTTCTAGAACTTAGGTGGAAAAGGAAAGTGTATGCACTTTGGAAACAAAGACAGGCAACATTGGAGGACTACAGAGATGCTGTTTGCCACTGTAGGGAGAAAGTTTGTACAGCCCAACTTTGACTCTTTAAAATACATTCCTTATTTGACAGGATATGGATATTTCATTTTTTATTATCAGCCAAGTGGTTTAGTACTGTACTCTATGGCTATATTTATGTAAAGAAATATTTACTGTCCTTAAGATGAATTGTCATAGTTCAGCTTGCAACCTAGGTTAGATAGACAGCTAAGCTATCTTTGCACAAAAAAATGAGTATCCAAGAACTGTGTGTAAGAATAATCTTTCACAGAGGACACAGTAATTCCTGAGAATTTTTTAGTAGTTAGTTAGCACTGATGACCTTATGCCAGTGGTTGTACCAAACTGTAACCTTGCTAAATTTAGTACAATCCATGTGCTCTATCCAGTCTATTTCATCTTGCCATTGCAATGCTTAAATAAAACATTTTCCTTTCACATAGGGTTTTTAGACTTCTGGGGCACTATTTTGGTTTATTTGCTTGTGTTTTGTTTGCTATCCTGTTACCCCCTAAGCCTGTTCATTTTTTTCTCTCATCTGCAGCACATTTTACAGTAAGTTTCACAAATGAAAACTTATAATAACTACCTCAACTTTAGGATGGTAAAGGTATAAGGACTTAAAGAATGCACTTGGCTATCTCAAAACAGAAGGAGCTTGCCATAAATTAATCACTGAAGTGGTAACTCGATATAAGCACAGAAGAGAGAAATTTGAGACAGGAAGGTGCTAATTCCAGGCCTGGCGAGGCAGATCTGGAAATCTTCCTGGTTAATGCATCCAAACAAATATTCCCACTGTGGAAATCTCTGAGAAAGGAAACAACTGCTTATACACATGCCATCACAAGTTATGGCAATGACATCTATGCTCTGTGGATACCCAAAACCTGGACTGTATAAAGGCGATATGTCCAGAAGAATGACTCTGGGACCCACACCACAGAGAAGAGCAGGGAGAAGAAGGATCTGCAGGACACTTGCAGGATCCACGCAGTGGTGGCAACTATCTTCTGTTTAATCTTACTCTCTCTCTCTCTGTCTCTCTCTGTCTCTTCTCTCATTTAGTGTTAAATAAAATCTGTGTTATTGACTTCAGCGTATGGTCTCATTTTCATCTTATTTCAGGCAGAAGCATTTCTCAATAATCATAAGAAAAGGCTGAAAATAATTAAGCTTTCCTTTTTCTAGTACATATAATAAAAATTAACAGAAGCGATAGAGACATTTTCTTCAGTAAAAGTACAAAAGATTCAAGAGTACAGGCATAATTTGAGAATAGTACTACAATCAGACTTCCACTGAAGAAATAAGTTCTACGAACTTCTGCACAGCTTCACAGGTTCATCCTACTTTCTTTGCACTTTTCATCAGATAGTAATCATGGAGAGAGTTAGGAAACCATCATCTCAATGACTAATAAATGAAAGTGCAGATGTCTATCAGCTGTATCTGCAAAATGCAAAAGCAGATATATATATAAACCCTGAAACACACTTAGGTATTTGATAGAATAGATAAACTTTGTTTTGATTCTTTGTTGTGTGTTGTGATATCTCTATCTTTGAAATAAGATAATATACTCAAGAGCTAGAAAATAACCCCTTATAATAAATAATATTTTAAAAGGAGCACCAGAAAACCCTCACAACCCCATAATAAATTCTGCATTATATAAGCTTGGTTAAACAATGTGTCAAGTATAGTTATTGCATTCTGAAATTTGGAGATGGTTGCTTTGACTTCAAATTTTAAAAAAGTGAACTAAAAGAATTCTTTCTGTAATCAGTGACATGGAGTAAAGCTGTATTTTGATTTTAAATGACGATTATAAAACAATGTACATGTTGATCAGTGGAGTATCTGACCCGATTTTAACTTGTAATTCTCAATTGCTGTTGCTAATTACTTATATACTAGAAGTTAAACATTTATATTCTATTTTTAAGCATTAAAAACAATAGGGATACTGGAAAATGTTTTCTTTATATAATCAGTTAAAAGAATTTTAAAAAGTTAGAAGTCTTTCAATTGAGAATATTAAGTCATTTATCACTATTATCTGGGAGTTGTCCTTAGCTTCTTTCTTATTTATCTGTAGAAACATTTAGCAAAGATTTAATGGTTCTTATAACTGAGTGAATTCATCCAAGAAATCACGGGCATTAAAAATAAGATTCAAAAATTTTATTCAATTCAGTAAAATTCCATTTATGCTAAAAGCAAAATAGTTTGCCGTTTGTGAGTAGATTTGCACTTGCTATATGGAGATAAATGGGTAAAGAGGCAATTAAGGAAAAGCCATAGATCCTCAAACAATTTATTGAAACTAAGTTGGTTTTTTTTCCTATAAAAAATAACTTGGTAATATAGGCTCACATAAAATATGATGCAAACAGGAGAATATAATAGAATATATTATTAATAGAAATTGTTTGCTCATTTTCACTTAGTAGCCATCATTACACCCCTAAATGCCTCTGAAATTAGTCTTTAATAATATAACTTGATCTTTTGGCTTCTTCATTTTATAACTGCATTTGAATAGACATTCTTAGAAATTTTTTTGGCACTCATTATTTTAAAGAATTTTTTTAGTTAATTACTACTGGTAACACTACTGAATAGTATTAATGATTGTTGCTTTAAATAATATTAGTACTCTTCTGTTCTGCCAAGAATTTTTTTACCTCTACCTTCAAGCTGCATCTACACAGCTGAAAGCATTCTAGCTGTCTAGTTTTGTGCTGGAGAGCCTGGCAAGATGATGAGACCCCACAGAGTGCATGTTCCATTATACCTTTTCTGGAAGGCATTCCTTGAGTAAGCCTTCCTTGGTATTTTTCTTAGGAACATTAAGCTGAAGCCCCATACAGAGTCAAGGTATGAAATAAGAGCTCTACTTTCTCTGTGCTGATGGATGGTGAGCACTCCCACTAGACCAGGCTTGGCAACTGCTAGGAAAAATGCTGGTTAGCCCTCACAAAATCATGTCAGGGAGCATGATCTGGGCCAGTATCTGAGCCCATTTTGTGGACTGATTTCATTGCAATCTTCTTGCAGAGACTCAGACCTATGTTGGAAACAAAGAAATATTTATTGTGCACACACTTAGGAAAAAAAAAATCTTGACAATACTGCCAATTTGCCTAAATATCTATGACTGTTATCTTGTCTTTTTTCCTTCAATCACATTGATAAGGAGGTAGGCATCCTACCTCTTATTACAGAATAAATCTAGCATGTCTGAAAGAACAGTCTTACTTACTTCAAGGTAATCACCATATTTGCTGAAAGAAATGCTAGATATGAGATTATTTTAAAAATCAAACTTCTGCATGTAGCTTAAATGTTGCTGTAATGATTGACAATATTGTCCTTTTTGTTTTCTAATAATAAAGGTTATTTAAAACTTTTAAGAACATTTAGTTGAAAGAAATTTTTAAGAAGTTGAAAAACCCTGTTAGAATGTGATATAGGTAAAAGAAGCATTTTATGCAGTAACCTCTTCTTATTGTTTTAAGACACTTTCCTTCCCGGGAGTCTTAAGCTTTTCAGAACCATCCACTAGTCTATATCTAATTATGGCAGACTTACAAAATACATGCAACAAGAAAATAAAAGGCAGTTGAAACAAGCTTTGAAGATATAGCAATATTTGTAACCATATTTTTCAGACTATGTAGCAAACAAGCAAATGAACATAAAAGAGTAAAACATACTTAAACTCAGAAGAGTTCCCTGTAATAAAGCAAAACTAGATTTTCCAGAACTATTTTTGAGGAGCAGATCAATGCTTTCACTTCTGGAATGCTTACATATGCAAAGAATAAAATTCACTATGTATACTGAAATAACAGAAAATTCATGAAGGACATTACCACGTCAAGCCTTCAAAAGGCATTTTTGGGAATTTTAGAAATTAACAAAATCCCTGAAAATTGATTGATTTCACATATGTTGTTCAGTTTTACAGACACAGTGGGTGTTACTATGCAATAAAGCAACCTGGAAATTCCTCATTAATGTTTCCTTCTCTAACAACTTTTCATTTAAAAAATAAAGCCAGGCTCTTTTCCTTAATACTGTAGATCCATAAGATAATTCAATTGAGAAGGTACCTCAGCAGGTTTCTTGTCCACCCTCCTGCTCAAAGCAGGGGCAGGTCTCAGATAAGACTATTGCCTTGATTTTCACAGTTCTTCAATGTTTTTAATTCTGTAAATAGAGTTCTCACGCACTTTCTGTAAACATAAGCCATGTTGTGCTAACTGTGCCTAGATGTTTTCATTCTTTCTCCTAAGGTGGAGAAGTTTGATTGATTTTTCCTTTGACCTATGTGGTTGAGGGGTGGTAATTTCACCCTCCAATCCATAGGGTTTTCTAAAAGTGTATAAAATAAAGAAGCGGGCCCTTTGGCCAGGGCTTTTAGCTCTTTGCTCTCTAATCCTGATACTGGCCTCTGTGTGTTCCTTCGTGTCCGCGTGCGACATAAGACCAAGTTTCTCAGTGTTTTGTCCAGTTGGATCTTGAAAATGACCTGCTTTCTTGGGACAAGCTGCTCCACTGATGGACTGCTTTTGAGGTGAAATAGTGTTTTCATTCTCTGCCCACTGCCTCTGATCTCCCCACCATGCATCACCATATGTGTGAAGGGCCTGGCTCTGGCTCCTTCCCGACCTTTAGCGTTAGGAAATACTACATTTACCGATACATTATAAGAATATTTTATATTGACTCTACCTATGATTAAAACTGTAGAGTCAATTCCTTTTGAGTTCCCAGCTGTTCCCAATCAGCCTTTGAGTTTCTGACTCAGAAATTCAGAATATTTTTATCAGGTGTATTACAGGTGTATAAATAACTTCTTGGAAGATAGAAATAGTTTCCTGCAACTGTTAGTGCGCTCATAATAAACACCTTTCATTCATAAAGCCAAGATTTTTTTTTTTACTTTAGTTTCATAGAATCATAGAATAATAGTTTGAGTTAGAAGGGATCAAAGATCTAGTTTCAATGCCCCTGCCATGGGCAGGGGTGCCACCCACTAAATCATGTTGCTCAGGGCCCCATCCAGCCTGGCCTTGACATCCATCCTGACTAGCTTAGAAAAAGATTTTAGTTTTAACACAGACAATGTTATTTTTGGGAAAAAAAAAAAAAATACTCGAACTTTTTAACTTCAGATCAAAAGATAATCCATGTATGCAGTGAGTTAAGAATTTTTTTAATATCAAAGGTACTTGATATCAAATATGGTCAAAACGCTATGATTCTAATAGGACCGAGAACCAGTATATTACCTTGTTGATGCTTTTCTTTCTAATCTCAACCTTCTTACCTATTTATTGAGTTGAAAGATATTTAACAATTAAAGCTCTTCATGGATAAATATTACTTCTTTCTGGTTAATTTCAGTAGTAATACTAAAAAGACACAGAAAGACATCTGCAGGCTTCTATTGTGTCTTGTAGAAAACATGTTAAATTCTATTATTAACATATAACAGAATTTAAAGGAATATGTTGGGGGCCTGGGCATCAGGGGGTTTGCCACATTTTTATGGTCCCTTTCAACCCAAGCCTCTCTGTGATTCAATGGTGATTCTACATTAGCAGTCATAGCTTTCCTCATTGGATAGACATACAGCTTTTGGAATGACTTACAGCTTAAAAATACATTGTACAGAGACAGTCGCAGTAATTTTCAGGTATTCAAGTGAACCAAGACATCGTGTTGTATTGGGTCTGGCTGGGATGGAGATCATTTTCCCTTAGCAGGCTTGACAGTGCTGAGCTTTGCACTGGTAGCAGGAAAGGTGTTGATAACACACCAGTGCTTTGGGTACTGCTGAGCAACACTGGCACAACATCAGTGCTGGCTCTTCAGCATTCCCCCCCATAAAGGGGCTGGGGGTGGGCAAGATCCTGAGAGAGGCCACAACCAGGCCAGCTAACCCAAATTAACCAAAGGGATATTCCACACCAAATGATGTCAACTCAGGTATAAAAGCTAAGGGAGGGAGGGGGAATGGGGTACATTTGTTATTCTACAATGTTTGCCTTCCCAAGTAACTGCTACATGTGCTGAAGCCCTGCTTCCCAGGAAGTAGCTGAACATTGTTCACTGATGGGAGGTAGAGATTAATTTTTCCCCTTTTCTTATGCAAACTTTCACTTTTTTGTTTTTTTAATTGGTTTAGTAAGCTGCCTTATCTCAACCTTCTAGTTGTTTTCTATCTCATTTTCTCTCCCCTGTCCCAAGAAGTGGAAGGGAAGTGATAGAGCAGCTTGGTGGACACCTGGTGCTCAGACAAGGTCAACCTACTGCATATGTACCTGCTTTCTCTTCTGAAAGATTTCAAAACAATCCCTGGCTACCTTAGTACAGGGGATACTGCTGTCTTGCCATCTGAACTGCTCAAAAACCAAAAAATAGTAAATAACTTTTCTACAATCAGTAGGTCATTTTAGAGAGTGAGGTGGATCATCCTGTTTGAATATCAGTGTCCCTGTGTTGCTGTATGGAAGAAAATTATTCCACAGGCATTCCCATGTTAATTCAGGCAGGTCATTATTTTCCATTTCTATTTCTGTTGCTAGATGAGCTTCTGTGAAGGCTCTGTGGCTGCAGTGAATGTGCTCTGTGAATATCAATGTCTGCTTGATCTTGAAGGTTGTTACTGGGTAAAATTAATGTCAGAAATGTTTTACTTATATCTCCATGTCAACCACTCTGCTTAAATAGACTCTTATTTCATAGTCGTTATCTTTACTTGTATATGTTCTAGTTTTGAAATAATACATCATGTAACTATTTTCTTTCTTTAGTGAGTTACAGCATAAACACAAGTAACTTAATAAGTAGAAGGCAATGTCTTCTTGGCTGTTTTGTTATTATAAGGAATGTTGTTTTGCTATTTCATACCCATGCACAAAAGAGACTTAAAATTCTGGGGTTTTTTTCTGGAATTTGTCACACTTAATCAGATACCTATATTTGAAATAGTTACCATAGACTCCCTTTCTGCTCAAGGGAGAGAGGAAATAGGCAAATCTAGGGTGAAATTTGTCTGGTCTGTTACAAATGTCTGCATTACATGGAGAAGGCTATCATGCTTTTCTAAGCTCACCATTTAAGGGTGTGGACTGAGATGATGTTGCCATGTAAATGTCTCCATAGAGAGTATCTACACATGGCCAGATGAAAACTGAAATGTCTGAAATAGCAGCACAGTGCTGCTGCATTTTTTTCTTTGAAGAAAATCTATAACTCATTTAGCATAATTTAAAAAAAAAGTGTTTTCCTGCTTTTGCTTGTTTAACCCTAAGTTAGAGGGGAAATTGTATGAGTAAATTGAATTAAACAGGAGTGAAAGAAAGCTTGACACATGAGATTAAGTCTGAATGCTCCATAGTGATACAATGTTTTCTTCCTTATACATTCAAGTGGTAGAAAATAACCTATCTGCCTCAATGTTGAGCTCAGAGGGTAAAACATAGCAGTACAAACAGAAAATGTACTGTACGAATTAATAGGTGCATGTCACTGCAAGAGAAGTTGAAGCCCATTCAAATATACCTTTGCCTGTGTACCAACTTGTCTTTTGTTACCTTTAAGGCTTTAAATGTGGTAGCAAACCTGCTGGAAGTCACGCTGTAGTCTGCTGTGCTGAACAGGAGACAATATTGAGGGGAGTTGCCAGCTGTGTTTGAATGGTTTTAAAGTGTAGACAGGCTTCGATGTTCTGTGACTGAACAAGTCAAATCCATTAGTATAATTTGGTTTTGTAACACATCATGAACTCATATGGACACACAAGATATTTCCACTGATTTTACCCACATTTAAAGCAGATGAAATCTGTAAGTAACTCCATGTAATATCTCCTAGAAAAGGAATTGTGCTTTTAGCTAACCACACTTCAGATTTTTGTTAAAGTTGGCCAGCAAAATTATGAAAGAAGTAGGCTACATCAGGTTATTTTATTGATAGAATGATACCATATAACTAATAAAAAAATATATTAATAAGAATTGATTTTATGAGATGACAAGATTTTGCAGTTTGTTGGGAAAATGAAGCATCTGTCTGAAAACAAACAAAAAGAAAAAAAAAATCCTAAATCAGTATCACAAACTTTTAATAACAAAGGGTGAGAGGAAATAAGAAAGAGACAGGGAGAGGATTCAAATATTTGATCTGTTAGGTATATTAAAAAGTAGTCTTTTCGCTTCTTCATTACTTTTAAAAATTTCCATATATAATTTCTGTGAAGAAAAAGTCAGCTATCTTCACACATTGGAAGGAAAAAATTAGAGGTTATGTCAAATACTGATGTTGGAAGACAACACTTAAAACAAATGAAACATTCTTTTGAAACTATCATCAGGTAACTAGGCCATTTAGAGTCGTTAAGGAACTGGTCTGTCATTCTTTTGTGAACTCATAAAAATAGGTGGGAGCTATTAAATGAACATGAGTCCATAGACTAAAACAAACACCCTAAAGTTTTTCTAACTCTCTATAGGCTTATCTCATTTGTTTATATACAAATATCTCAATATATAACATGCATCAATTACTTAAAAAAATAGAAAATATGTATTTGAGAGAGATGAAGGCTCACATCTACTTTACCAGTGACATCACCATTATTTAAAGTACTTTGTGTTATATATTTCTTTATGAGATACAGCTATACTATTTTATAGTATTTTATACTATTTTGATACTATTCAAGTGTTTTTGAGCTAATCTTAGTCATATTTCCTATCTGCTTGTATTCTTGAAACAAATTTGCTTAGAATTAACAGGACCTTGTATCATGATTTTAAGCCCAGCTGAAAATTAAGCAGCACAAAGCCACTTGCACAGCACCCCTTCCTCCCCACCCCCGGTGGAACAGAGAGAAGAATCAAAGTAAAACTTGGATGTCAAGATAAGAACGGTTTAATACTTGAAAACTGAAAATTAAGTACAATATAGTAATAACGGTAAATGATAATAATAACAACAATAATAAAAGGGAAACCAAGAAGTGATGCACAAAGCAATTGTTCACCACCCAATGACCGACTCCAGACACCCTTTGCTGAACCCAGATCAGTTGCTGTTTGAGGTAACTCCCTCTAGTTTATACACTGGGCATGATGTTCTGTGGTGTGAAATATCCCTTTGGACAGCTTGGATCACCTGTCCCAGCTGTGCTCCCTCCCAGTTTCCTTTGTGTAGCTCCTCACTGGCAGAGCATGAGACAAGGAAGGAAAAAAAGTCCTTGACTTAGGAGAAGCACGACTTAGCAAAACCCAAGACATCAGAGTGTTATCAGCACCATTCTCATTCTGAACCCAAAACACAGCCCTGTAACAGCTATTGAGAGCAAATTAACTCTCCCAGGTGAAACCAGGGCACATTGTAAGGGGAAACAACAAAAAAGAAAACCACATCCAACAGTCTTCTGAGAAACTAATACACTAGACTGAAGGTATAGAGATAAAAAGAGATCAGTTTTGATACAGAATTACCAAAAACTATCAATATTTGGTAAAAATATTTTAAAAATATAAAAAACATAGAAAGCTATTGACCGAAGAAACTGCAAAGGTATGAAAGCAAAGAGGGAACCTGAGCCTTTATTTGGATGACATAACTAGGAAAAGTTACTATTTTTAGTCAATGACATCCATGTAGATGTGCATTACAAATCCAGATAAAAGGTGAAAACAATAATGTAGCTGAGTGTCCTTAGGCAAGATCTTCTAGCTAAGTTATACTGGATCTGTTTCTGGATTTTACTTAAAGGTATTGGTATTGAAAATAAATATTAATCTTCAAAGTCACTCGCATACTTCTGAAAGTTCACCTGTCAATTATTAGTTCTCTCTAGAAAAGATGGGGCATATTGCTACCATCCACCAGCTGCTAATAAACATAAAAACATTTGAGATGATGTCTGAAACAATATTTGAACTGTTTCATAGAGCTCCTTTTGGCAATGTTACTGCTGTAATGCTGCTGTTACTTTCAGCATGTGGTAATAGCTCTTTGCCATGTACGGAAGGCCGGTGAAGACAAAGGAGAGAGTAGAATTTGTGCAATATATGAGTGCTCCTTTGGCAAAATTGGGTATTTTTGGATTTGATTTTGGTTTTTTCTGGTTGGTTGGTTGGTTGGGTTTTTTTCTGTTTGAAATCATACTAGTATCCTGATTCTCCTCTCAACTTCACTTTTTTACCAGTATTATGTTTCTGGCAGATTTATTCCTGTACTGTGTTTCACTGTAGGGGTTAAGCAGGCTTAGAAAATAGCCTGACGTGAAAAAAAAAGAAAAAAGGGAAAAAAAATTACACTGGGTTTGATGAATTATTATACCTTTTGGGGTGAAACTTACTGTGCCTGTTTTCCTGGCTCCATGTCACTAACTAGGAGTGAGGAAATGATTACCTATACTTCCTCTTTCTCCCTCAGTTCAGGATGGACCATTTGTACTGGCTGGTGTGGGATGAGAACAGAAAATGCCTTTTCTTGACACATTTTGAGAGAGTGAGCTTCCCAGATGTCAAGAACAGAAAACAGATGTGAAACAGATCTCAAAGGAGTTGGCTATTTTGTGAAAAAATGCAGAATGTGAATTTCTTCCTCTTTTACCTTTATAAACAGAAATCCATTTGTGATGAGATTTTTAAAATTTGTACTTTAATACACAGATTGGAATATGCTACCATAATAATGCTCCCATATTTAACATCATAGTATTTTACATATAGTGTATGCAAAATATACACAGACTCATAGACTTACATTCTTACTTGAATATTCACTTTTTATTAATTTTACTGTGCAGATTTTGTATTTACTTTTGTGCTTTTCTAAATTAATATCTGTTTTAATGTATTTTTATGGCAAATGGCAGATTTTACATGAATGTACACCATTTTCAATTCCTGATATACAACTGCAAGAACGAGGTTTTTGCAAGTTATTGATGAGTTCAAATTTGGAGTAAATAATTATAGTGGGTTAAAAGCAAGTAAGATTTGTTTGCTGACAGAAAAATATATTATTGCAGCAGGGGAGACAAATCTGTTAGTCTGGTGACAGAAATTTTTGTAAGAGCACAACCTACATCTGACTGTGAAAAGAAAAATATGTGGTGGCTTTCTGTTTTATTTTTTTCCCAACCTGAGAGAGCAATATGGGAAGATGATACAGGAAGCCTATGAAACAATCCATTTTATATGTCATAAATGCCAAATATTACCTGTCCTTCAAGTACTAGAAACATGTAAGTAGTTATTCTCATGATGCTGGCAAGTCCCATTCAGTGCTCGGAAAAAAAAAAAAAAAAGAAAAAGGCAGTTTTGAAGACAGTGATGGGAAGCAAAGGAATTTACACAGCAGGTATTACATGAGTTTCAGTAAAAGGTAACTTTTGTATTAACCCTTCAGCACAACAAAAAATATATGGCAGCATAAATGACAGAAGCAAAAGCATTATTAAAGATTGTTGCAGAACATGGATGCAAGCTAAAAAATTCTTAAACATAGTGCTTAGGTGTTTAGGATCTCAGAGCAAACAGGGGCAGTATCTGTCATGAAATCATGTACTTTCTACATGATTTCATGACAGATAAAATCCACTTAAGGTGGTATGATAAAGGTTGTGAATGATTTCCTTATGACAAGAAATTACATAGCCTGGCACTACAATTCATAAAACATAATACTGAGCATAATAAAGGTCTACTCTGGTTCCACGTGGTAGCCCTTATGCCGGAAACTACTGAAATCCCGATTGTTTGAAATTAGTTCAAAAGTTGTGTCTTATCATTTATTGACAGCAGCTAAATTAGGCATATAAACATAGTTATAAAACACTGATTGTCATAATAATAATTAGGAAGCTGCTTAAAAAAACCCTAGACAATTTTGAAGACAAAATTTACATTTAAAGAAAATTATATGTGCCACACTGACATGTTTATAACATGAAAGCTTCAGTTTTAAATATCTCTTGAAATCGTCTCCTCTGCTCATCAAGCCCAGACAAAATGAAAATGGTTAGTTCCCCCTTTTTACTTAGATGCCTGGACCACCAGTGCACTCTGGGCAGAACTGACCAATGACATGATACATGCTGCTAAAATATTAAAATGATGTCTTATTTATCCTACTTATATCTATTTCAGGTGCAATTGAAAATGCCTTCATTTCATGGGTGATTACTTTTTCCTGGTGGCAAATCTTATAATTCATTTAAATATAAGAATGTAGCCAGATTGCCCATGCAATGTGACAACCTATAAATGATGAAACATTTTAATGATTTGGTATTCAAATTCTTTGACAGGTGCTTGAAAAAGAAATTAAGAAGCAGAAAAAGAGTTTTAGTTAGACACTAACTGAAAAATTAACTGCCAAGATTGAGTGCAAAACAAACAGATGAAACTGCAGTTGAAGCCTTATCAGACTCTTTAAAGCCTTCTAGATTGAATTTTTCTAATTGTAGACCCCATGTAGACCAACAGACTCCAATTCCCTATAAGTATCCTGCTCTGTAATGTCCTCTGTACTCCTGCATTTCCAGCCCCACCTTGGGTTTTAGTCACCTGTGTTTAGGCTGTGCTCTGACATGGTTCAGCTGTGCAACTTTACCTTACTTGGTTTGTTCAGCCTGGAGGAGCCTAATGGGAGACCCCATTGTGATCTTCAACATTCTCATGAGGGGAAGCAGAGGGGCAAGTACACATCTCTTACTTTTATTTGTTCTATCCTTAACTATTTTCAATATTTCCGTTGTAAAAAATTACTGTAGTCCGCAGTAAGCCAAGTTACATCTGGTTAAATACTGTTCAGTTGAAAGTAGCTTGTTCAAGAAAAAGAAAAAATGCTCCTCTTCTTTACGTATGTCAAAATATTTTTAGTTTTAAGATTTTCAAAAACTCTTAAATAAGAGAAAAAGTAGGATAATCGTTTCTTTCCTGCAAAAAGGCTTAAGTTGAATGAATCAACATTTTTCAGTGGAAGATTGATGTATGTTCTGATTTTGCTGTAGAAACAGAGAAGAACAGTTGTCTTCTTCCAAGGATGGTTTCATGCATAACTTACGTGAACAATCCTGTGCTATTTCTTCCAGGGTGACACAGCCTGGGGAATAGAGTGTCTTCTGCCACCTCTTGTTGAAGGTGTCCTGCTTCTTAGTGGTATATAATGACCTAAATGGGGCATAATGCTTAAAATTAGATAAATTAATGCTGCTTATATTCTGCTGAACACCAACAGAATGTTACTGCCACTTACCAGTTGGGCAAGTCAATGGAGGGAATTCCTCTGGTGCTCTTACTCCTGGTAGGCAAAGAAATCCCTACAATGATGGCAAACAGCTATTCCCTCTTGCCATGTCCCTTTAAAGCAAGAGTCACTTATCAGTCAAGAAGTACAGGAAAGATTAACTATGTCTACAGAAAATAAACAAAACTTGTTTATCATGGATTTGATTAGATCTTACCTGCCTGATTACTGAGGTTATGCTGCTGATCCTTAATAATGTATTTTCCTTGGCAGCAACTTACTTAAATCAGCACCTTACTTCCCTTGTTTTATTCTTTTTTTTCCTCACCTGAACCATCAGTCACTTTTCAGGAAATTTTAGGTATGTTTTATGTCAGTGTCATGGTTGATCTTAGCTAGCTGCCAGACCCCCTTCTTCATGGGACAGGGTTAGAAAATAGGATTAAAAGCCTGTGAGCCAAGGTAAAGACCAGGAGATTACTTGCCAGTTATCATCGTGGGCAAAACAGACTCAACATGGAGTAAGACAATTTAATTTATTTCCAATTTAAAAAGACTTAGACAGGGAGGAACAAAGATAAAAACTAACACACGTGCTGTTTTCCCAAGATCCACTTCACTCCTTCATTTTCAAATGCCTATACTGCCTTCCACCCTTCCCAAGCAGTGCACAGGGGTGGGGAAATGGGGGTCTGAGGTCAGTTCATAACAGCTGCTCTCTGTTATTCCTTACTTGCACTTTTTCGCTTTGATATGGGTTGTTCCCATGGCTGTAGCAATTCAGGATTCACCCCCTCCAGCAGAGGTTCCCTATGGGCTGCAGCTGCCTTCAGAGCATATCCACTTGTTCCTCTATGGGTTGTAGTACACATGTCTGCTCTGTCATTGTGCTCTCCATGTGCTGCAGGGAAATACATGCTTCACTATGGTCTCTACTGGGGTTGCAAGGGAATCTCTGCTCAGAAGTCCGGGGCACCTCCTTTTCCTCCTCCTCTTCCAGCCCCCGATGTCTGTGGGATTGTTTCTCACATTTTTTTTACCACAGTTGCTCATCATTACCCTTAACTATATTTTCACAGAGGCACCACCAGTTTTGCTATTTGAGTTGGCTTTGACCAGTGGTAGGTCTGTTGCTGAATCAGAAATATTTGTGTCCTGATCTAGGAAACCCCTGGCCTCTTCTCACAGAGGTCACCCCTCTTGTCCCCTAAGACTTTGACGTGTACACCTAATACTGTAAGGAACTTTATCACATCTGCTGCAGCCAGTTGACCCTCACTGCACGTTTTTTTCCTATTTGTAGTGGTCTTCATATTTATTTTAGACTAAGTGACATGAAAGTTTTTTCTTTAGAATTAAATTGTAACAATTGCAAAGTTTTTACCTTTTGGATTTCTGGTTCAATGAAAAGGTGCATGTACCCTTAGTATATCTGAAACTGCAGCATTAAAGTATTTGGGAACTGACAGACCAAATTTTTCATTTTCAGATTCTTATGTTTTAATTTACATTCTTGATCATATTTTCAGGATGATTACTCTACCATAATTCTCAAAAGCATTATTTCTTAAATTAACCAAGTCTGACCTTTTAAAATTCAGCTCAGATGTCCTTCCTTCCCCAGTCAATGAGCTCTGTAAAAGGTATTTTGAAAAATAAAAATAAAATAATTCATTAATGTAAACTGCATATTTTATTTTTAAATTCTAATCAGAGGTTATGCACAAGAATAAACATCTACTTTACAATGCATTATTTCCAACAGAGGAAAAAATAACACAAAGGCAACAGTTCTCAGTGGTTACCACTGAATAGCCTTTCCCCCCTTATAATGTTTTATTGTTGTTGTTATTGCTTTTGTTTGTTTTTTTTTTTTAATATATTAGTACTTAAAGCTTAAACTCAACAGTTGTATTTTACCTTTCTTTGGATTTACTTGCTTTTTTTGGCCCCATAATAATGCCAGTTTTCATGCTGAATCTAATTCCAGTGATATCCCAAAACTATGAATTACCCTATTATCAGATTTTCTTTAGTCCAAGATGATGACTGTAATTTCCCAAGGAAGGATAACAGCTTAGAATCTTTATACTAGTTTTTTATAACAAATGCTGGAGAAGAAATTATAACGCTTCATTTTATGTAAATGACTAGACTGGGCTATTTGTTCTTCAAAAAGTATGCATTTATGATTTCAATTTTTTTTGTTTTACTGTCCCTACAAACTACTAACACCAAATCTGTTGCTCTAATACTTTTTTTAACAGTATCTCTTATTATTTTCCCCTTAAAAAATAATGCTTGCTGCATACCGAAGCTTATTAAATTAAGTGGCAAAAATCAGTCTGATAAGAAACTGCAACTTGCTCAAAATGTTTAAAGTATGTGTTATTCACTTAATCTTAAATTAAATTATTCTTAATAGAAAAGGCTAAGTATAAGATATGTCTAAATGTGAGTATTCTGTACAAAGAAAATGGAAATTAGGTTTGGAGACAAGTATTAAAATTACTTGTAACCATTACAACCATTTCAAAAGATCTTAAAGGATGAGAAAGTTAAGCAAATTAAATACTAGCATTTTTAGGTGCAAATAGATCTATATGGGATAGTGTAAAAACACTTAGCTATTTTCAGTTTGGAATATCCCTTCAGAGAGTTTTGTCAGTTGAGCGGATTGATGGACTATATCACAGCTGAATGGATCATCTGGTGGTATAATTATGTCTTCCAAAGTCAGCACACACCCAAGAGGGATGTGAATGTGTGGCTAAACCCAACATATAATCCACAATTGCACAAAAATATTACACAATCAAGAAAATAATTTCAGACAGGGCAACGGGCTTGAGTTGGCTTCAAACCGTATGTTCCTTCATGGTGACTTGGGACATCCAGAATCATAGAGTCATAGAAATATTTAGGTTGGAAAAGACCTTTAGATAATCAAGTCCAGCTGTAAACCCAGCACTGCCGAGTCCACCAGTGGTGTCCCTCAGTGCCATATTTAGCATCTTTTATACCCACTAGGGTTGGTGACTCGACCATTCTGTGGGCAGCAATGGAATCTTGACAGCCCTTTCGGTGAAGATCTTTTCCCTAATATCTCATCCAAACCCCAAAACGTAAAACATAAAACCCATGGCCATTTCTTCTTGTCCTATTGCTTGTTATTTGGGAAATGAGACTGACCCTCACCTCACTACAACCTCCTTTCGGGTACTCTGTTGCAATTTGCTACATGTGCATCATGGTATCAGTAGAATTTTTATTACTCTGCTAAATCAAAACTCTTGTTTAACATCAACTATGCCCAAGCAAGTAAATTTGATATTAAACATTGCATCCTCCATATATGCCATTTCTTAAAGACTGTGGTCAGAGACTATAAGATTCTGACACCTAGTCACCTCCTTTCAGTGATGTTGGTGGCTGCCCATCCTATGTTTTTGCTTTCTTCATGTCTGTCACTTTGTATAATTTTCTTGTGCAAATGACTCACCTGAAAATTGTGAAGATGTGAAATATTCCATGTATACAGCATTGATTATTTCCTTTCCTATAGACCAGTATGCACACAAGCCACAAAGCTCAGTTTCTGGTTCATGCCTGACAGAAGCTCCACAGTGCTTGACTAGGTGGATCAAAGTTAGGTTTGAAAATCAGTTGCCATATGTTTTAGCAGAATAAATTATTCTATATTACATTTTTAGTTCAATCTATTTGGGACCATTTTAGAAAATAAACAGAACTCTAAAATTTCATTTAGTACACAGTCCCTGGTGTGATTTATGGAAGTGTATGGTGTTACTGATGCAAAAATTCATAGCAAGTGTCTGTGTGTGTGTTTATATATGCATACAACTTTTTCAAGGACAATAAACTGAAACTCTCCATTCCTAATCTGATTATCACCAGCTCATCTGATACAGTTCTTTTTGAATATTTTTAAGCCAGTTTTCTCTGTGACACAGCTTTAGCGTGAGGATAAAAAGACTCGCACTGGACACAAACAAAAGAAAACAATTCAACCTGGGATGGTCGTCAAAATACCTTAAAATAAATATATAAATATATATTATTTCACTACATTAACTATTGCCCCTACCTTTTAAAGTTCCTTTAGGAATGGACTGGTGAATCTGCTGTACAAAACCAACCAAACCAAACCATGTATGTGTACATTTGCTCTTTTGTTATATCTATCACAGCAAGCCTTGAGTACTATGTTAGAGGTATCTTTTACTTCACCGTCTCTTCTCTTCTCAGCAACACAACTAAACACTGCAAATCAGTAAGTATTCCAACATCTTTTTAAGGGGCTGACAGTCATTCCACTGGCTAGCCTTTATGAAGGCGTAGTATATCAGGACATCTTTTCCTCTCCTAAGATGTTTGATATAATTTCTCTCAAACATGCGAAAAATCTAAAGCAGCAAAACAAACATACAAGAGAAAAAAGTCTGGATCAAATGTATATATGATAGCTTTTAGCTGATGAATAAGAACCCAAATTCCCTCACCAGATGTTCTTTTTCATTTTATAAAAACTAAGAAAATAATAATTTATTTTTAAAAATCAGATTTGCACAACAACAGTACTAGAAATACATCTCTGTTCTATTACAGAAACAGAGGTTGTGTGGCAGGGGTGAGTGCAGGGATTGTTTTGAATACTGCACTGTCATGAGATTAGAGGTGATATAGTGTTCTTTCCTAAGTGTTACTGCAGTTTGAGTAGTGCCTTATAGCTATAGATACCTTATTGTTACAAGCTTTATGTCTATGATTGATAACATAGCAATGGAAAACAATATAGAGTCATTTTGTTTGTAAGCATGAGGCACGCTTTGCTTGGATAGTAATGGAATTTCCATTCACAAATCAGTTGAGAAATGGTTCATGGCAAGAAAAGAAAAGCCAGGAAGTTGTTTTATCTCTGTCTACATCTGCTTGAGGCTACTAACTGATACCCAGAAAATTAAAGTTACTAAAAACAAGTGCAGAGGGAATATATGCTCTGGACAAGCTCAGGTGTCTGAATGGCTCTTCAACAAATATCCACGCTTTGCTATTTTGTGCTGTGTGCCAGAGGCTGCTTGCTTTGTCCCACATGAATAGCTTACAGTGTTTCAGTGGTTGGACTGTAGCAGGTCTCAGGTTATGGTGGACCTCATTCAGCTCTGAATCACTAGAGAAGCTGTATTTATGAGTACTTGTGCCAAAAGGGATTTCTCTTGCAGTTCATTTCCCTCTTAGTGAATGGAGGAAGTGAAAAATACTTTTCACTGTAACGTTTCTGGTCTTGAGATTTAATCTAGGATGAGAGAGAATTGCATTCATGAAAATTCTGGTGCAAGCAATTATTTCATTTTAATATGTATTATATATTTCATTACTTGTTTTTCTGATTAAAAATGTTTTGATAGAGATGAAAAACATCTTTTCAAATAACTTGCAGAATTTAACTGAACACAAGATATCCTTTTTATCTTGTTGTTCTTGTAATTTTTGTTCTTGTAATTTGTTGGGATTTTTTTAAGAAAGACTGTTCCTTTTTCTATTTAGCTCTTATTAATGAGTATTTCACAAACCAATTACACCACAAATAAGACAATTCACTGATATTTTTGCATTTAAATATTTTAAGAACATTAATAGGCTGTAAAAAGATAAAATGTAAATGTTGTTGCCGTTTAGTTCTTCTAAATTACACAAGCAATACAAAAGTAATTGAACTGCTATTAATAGACTGTAATGGAAAGTGTACTAAAGCATTATATTAGTGTTTAGCAAGATAATTAGATCAAGTAAATCAGATATTAACAAAGTTAGTGAAAAACAGTATTTACAGACTGATACCACAGATATCTATTTACTTACAATTAGTATTACTGATGCTAACTAAAGGCTTAATTAGCAGATATAATGGATACATATGTGCCACTGGGCAGAATCACCAGCTTCAGTAAATAGATAATGTAATTCTCAACAGAAGAATCTTGTCTGTGATTTCTGTTACATATTCTTACATTTTAAGGTTCTAAAACTATGAGAACTTTGAGTTCTAAATGATATGTTTATGAGCAAACCTTTTTGAGTCAAATTAGTCATAGCCATAAATGTCTTAGTTCTAGGTTTTAACAGGTAGAAGTCTGGCTACCCCTTTCTGTATTGTGTGCACCTGACTGAGACACAAATAATTGGATATATTCAGGTGTTCCAAGGAGGTAAATATTCCTATTTACCTAGGAATATTTAAAAATGACTGGAGGGTAAAAGAGATATTATTCACCGTGATTTTTAACAAAATTTCTAAAAGAGAAACATGGAACAAATAAAAAAAATTGAATTCCCCAAATTTGCCCCAATGACAAGCATTTACAAACTTCAAAATAGATTTGCATATATAAATCATTTCTAAGCATTAATTTGCTTACTGGTTCTTTCATGATATGCCAATAGGAAAAAAACCCTTTTCAGTCATATGCTGTGAATGGAATCCCTCTCACATTCTAGAAAATTCTTATTCTTGTCTTACAATGTCCCCTCTTCTCCTCTATTACACCTTATTGTGTTGTTCCATTGTCTGTCTTTTTGTTTACCAATTAACTGCTTACGCTGCAGTTGGGGAAAAGGTTTTCCTGTTAATTTTTGTTTGAAAAGTAGTTCAGAGAAGAAATTTTGCATTGTTAGCATGCTCTAAGACGTGACCCAAATAAACATGATTGGGGTAATAAAGCATAAACTGTGTAAGATTTCAAATTTTACAGAACTTTTCTAAATCATATTAATCCATAATAAAAACTTTTGTTCGTCATGGGGTTTCTAAGGTCTAGAATTCTTTTGCTGCTACCAGTATTACCAACATTCTTCTCCCTAAACTGCAGATACACGGTTTTGATGGATGGACTATTGAATGGATAAAGAGTTGCCTGACTGGCCCTTTCCAAAGAGTAACAGTCAGTGTCCAAGTAGAGACCAGTAACGAGTGGTGTCTCTCAAGGGTCTGCACTGTTCGATATCTCCTTGGAGACCTTACTGCAGCCTTTAAGGAGAGCATGTAAGAAAGGTGGAGACAGACTTTTTACCAGGAGCTGTAGTGACAGGAAAAGGGGCAAAGGTTTTAAACTCAAAAAGATTAGGTTTGGATTGGACATAAGGAAGAACCTCTTTACTGTGAGTGTGGTGAGACTGGAAGAAGCAGCCCACAGATATTGTGAATGCCCTGTCCTTAGAAGTGTTCGAGTCAGGCTGTATGGGGCTTTGAGCAACCTGATCTGGTGGATGGCATCACCTCCCATGGAAGGAGGGTTGGAAGGAAGGAAGATATTTAAGGGTCCATTCTAACCCAAGCCATTCTATGATTCTGTGATTCCGTGCCTATGGAGGACTAACGTACCTGACATTAAAATATTAATTCAATCCATATATTCAACCCATTGCACATTCCGTATCTGTTTTTCTTCCGATACAAAATGTTGTATAGCTTCAGTAGCTTTTAAGATAAACAAGAGTAATTAATTATTCAGGCCTACAAACTTTTTATGCTTGAAGAAAAAAGTTTGTCTTAAGTCACAAAATCTGAGTAAATTATTTTTTTTCTAGTAGTACTTCCTGTATGTTCGAGTAAGAAAGTTAATGCTTAGAATTAATCTATATATTCAAGGTTATATTAAAGGTCGTAACTTCACTTCACTGCTATTTCTCATTCCCCATCACCAAGAGTAGTAGACATGAGAATATTGAGACTAGCTTTTAGAATGACAAAGGTGTTCAACAAAGTGCAAAATATTTACTGCTTTAATAATATACATGATGACATATATTATTCTTTCTAGTTCTCAGATGTTGTGAAATATCACTGTGCAGTTCACTTTTTCAAATATTCTACCTTTATTCTATTTTTTGACGAAGAAATACGCTATCATCATATTTGGGATTTAATCTGTTCTTTTCAAGAAAAGTCAGCTTTTTGACCCTAGAAGTGTATGTATCCATGATTCTGTCGCATATTTCACTGGGCTCATTTAAATTCACTGCACATTTTTTAATGCACATAGAAAAACTTGAGCATATTAATATATGTCTGGAAAATATGCAGTTTTTCCATAGTTGACTTGAGGGGCTGATTACTTTTGTAAAAGTGAAGCCATCTGTGCGTTACAGTTTCATTCCATTATCTACACAGCTATAAGATTTCCTTCAGGCTGACTTATGGTTATACCTTAGAGTAACTCATTGGCTTTTAAATTAAAGTGTGCAGAAGGCTAAGAAGCTGTCTGAAGGGAAGGCTAAGAAGCTGTCTGAGAGTTTCTTTCCGTATTTTGTTTGACTTTGGACTTTGAGCAATTCAGAAACTACACATTTGCTAATGGGGCAGAAAAATAAAAAGAAAATCTGAGGGGTTCTGTAATGGATGAAGATTCAGACTCTCAGAAAACTAAAACCACACTGACGCCATTTGTTTTAGAACTTCAATAAATCTGTTTCCTTTCTCAGCCACATAAATTTGTAGTTAAATATTTGTTTTTAAAACTTAGAAATTAATAAGTGTGTTTTCAGAAAATCAAGTTTCTAAATTAATAAAAAACCTTTGAAATTATTGCCTTTAAAATATATTTCAGTGAAACAGATACCTGAGTTCATCTTTTATTAATCCAGTTACATTTTGCATTAATGAACAACTCTACTGGTGTGCTATTCACATACAAGAAGTATGATTTATAGATATGAATAAACTGTAATATAGACTCAGAATATTAACTGCTCTGGTTTTGCATGTGGTTTCAGCATCCTTGGGAGGATCTAAAATATCAATAGTTGTTTTGCATTTCCGATGTTTATCAGAAACTACACCCCAGTCCCAAAGTTATGGATTTGGCCCTTCTGGCCCTTGCCAGAACTTCCTCCATAGTATCAACATCACAGTAGCCCAGGTGTGGCCTCATCGTTGCTGAGTAGAGGGTAAAATTCACTTCTCCCAATCTGCTGATTTCTGCCTTATGATAAAATTCTGATTCACCGGGACCCACACATCCTGCAAAGTTGCTTCCCAGTTAATTGAAAAAGCAGTTTCCATGGCACACGGATATTTTCTTTCCCAGGTTAAGGATTCTGCATTCCCCTTTGTTGAACTTCATGAGGTGCCATTCAGTTCATTTCTCTAACCTGTTCAGTTAATACACCAATATAGCATCACAAATTGATTCCACAGTGCCTCACTTTTATCACTACATAACACAAACCCACTTAACTTGAGATACTTACCTTGTAGGCCTCTATACAGGAAGAGTCAGAGGAGACTGATTCATAACCAGTAGAGAGAAGTACGTGTAAATCATCTCATTCAGAAGCATGCTTTTAAAATAGGGCTTGTGAGTCGAGCCAGATTGTGTAAGTTTCTGCCCCTTTGCTGTAAAGGTAGACTGGACCACCTAGAAGAGACGCTTACAGCTGAGTGAGATTAATTCCCAGTCTCTTTTAACTTCAGAATCATTTATATCCTTTAGTTGTTCTGTCCTATCTACATGAAGTGCACCCGTTTGGAGCCTAGTTAATCAATAGGACACTGAATATTCCGTTTCAGAGGAAAATGTTTCGGCTGATTCAGAAACTAAGTATCTTAAGTCCTGTGTTCATTACTATATTTTATGCTCACGAAGCACGTAGCTGTTTGCTATGCACATCTACATACACAAAAAAAAAGAAGCGTGCATGCATATCTACAAGCATATACATATATGTGCTCTTTAATATTTTTACAAGTGTTCTGGATGCAGAAATTGAGTGTACATTAACTAAGTTTGCCAGTGATCCTTAACGAGAAGGAGCTGTGGACTCCCTCTAAGGAGAGAGGTCTTACAGAGAGATGTAGGTAGCTAGAGAGCTGGACAATCACCAACCACATGAAGTTTAACAAATCAAGTGCCAAATTCGCCACCTGGGATGGGATAATCCTGGTTGCACATGCAAAAAGGACGATGAGAGGATGGAGAGGAGCCTTGCAGAAAGAGTTCTGGGAAACTGATGGCAAGATGAATATGGTTTATATTTAGCTAATCCTGTGAGGAGCATGGATTTGGACTCGATGATCTTCATCAGTACCTTCCAACTTGAGATATTCTATGAATCTTTTCTATATACACACATGGATAAAAGTATGTATGCACAGAAATTAGACAAAAGATAACTGTGCATGGCCCAAAGAATATTGGATTTTAATTTCTGGTAGGTTTTGTATGCTTTTTTCCACCAGGAGGTAGTTATGGAGTGGCTCTATTTCAACTTACAGTAAAAGGGAAAAAGAAAATATTGGGCAACAAAGTGTGAGGCAAACCAAATAATTAGAATTTGCAGTTCTAACCCCGAAAGACTGAAGAATACAGTCTAAGGAAGTTACTATTTTGTATTCATATATCCAACAGCTTCAATCTCAAAGTGTCCACATGGTTCACAGGCCATTTAGACAACCAAAAAACCAGTCCCAATGCAAAAAAAAACCCAAAACAAAACAAAAAAACCCAAACACAAATCCTCAGGCTTCTGTAGAACTGTTTTTTCAGTCTAAGATCACAGTAGGTTTTTCTCATGGAGTCAAAAGAAGTACCCATTCTTTAAACCTTAATTTAGGTCATTCATCAGATTCCATAAAGCATTTCATTATCATTCTCTCTTCTTAAGGCTCATGGAATGACAAAGTTCTCAGCCTAGGATTACTATCTTAAATCTCACTTATCACAACCAAAAAAAAAAATTATCAAACTTGACTTTTTAGCTTAGAGTTTAGTGCTTTCTACATGACAGGATCTGGAAAATTTGACATAGCATATGTAGAACAGGTGAAGACATTACCTTATGTTTCTTAGAACGTTCAAAATTTCTTTGTTGCTATTGATTGGATGATATAAAAAAAGTCTGTATGGATTTTTTCAATATTTAGAGGACATTTACAATACGGCTGTCTTCATTTGGATGATATTAATCAAATCCACTTTATGCTATCGGTACTCTTCTTATTATATGCCACTAATTCATATTTTTTAATGGATCCTTTTTCCCATTTTGTCACTTACCATGCCTGTAGAGTACGAGAAATTAAATGCCTCTCTTCTTGTGGATAATTAACTGCACAGATAAATCTGCATTTTAGAATTCAGCTACTCCATCTATTCTTGAGAGTGGGGCCATTGCTATTTACACTGTTTTTCCTGAGAGAGCTTCAACACATTTTCAGGAAATTCCAGAAGTTATGAAAAAATAAGTAATTAAAATAAAAGAGGATTTAATTAAAAATTTGTTCATGAAATGGAAATAAATAAAGTACAGGCAAAACCACGAGTGAACTACTGTTCACATTGACACCAGATATATTTGTTAAAATTTCATACAAGTTGCAAGGAGAAGTATATGAGTTAAGAAAGACAGAAATCAGATGCTCTATGCAAATGTCATATCTGTGTTCTTGACACAAGTAGCATAATATTGAATTTATTACTTAAATAATCTCTTTTAAAGCTTTTTGTCAGTGTTGCATCCGGGACTCCATGCTTTATAGTGCATATTATTCACATCCTGCTTCAGAAGGAGAAGTTCCTTCTGCATGTACATGTAGTGTTACTGTGACAGTATGCATATGCTTCAGAATTTATTTTCAAACTTTGTGAATAGAGAAATTTTATCACTCCTATTTCACAAATAAATAATTTGTAAATAAATAATAATAAATAAAAATTATTAGAGAGTAATATAAATCTTTGTAATTAACCTTGAGGGTCAGTGTGACCAGTGTTTCAAGCTACGTAGTTGTATGCAGCATTCCTATTGCCCTTTATTCATTTTATTCCCCAAGCTTCCAAATTTAGATTACCTTTCACACTTCTTCTGCATCTTCAGTACTTCTCTCCACACCTTCTAATTTTTTTTTAATTAGTTTTCTCATTGATCAGTATATAAAACCAGGTAGTGAACAGCATGAAATTAATTCCGTCTACTTTTGGCCCTTACTAGTTCAATATCTAATCAGAGTCATAATTAATGAAGAGAGACATACTTCAGAGGGAGATTCAAACTGTCTCTCAAACATTTCTGTTAAAGAAATGTGAATTATACTTTAGAAGTGCCTTGGACCTTAAAGAGAGCCTGGAGTTTGCTTACATTACAGTAAACAAGCTCTGTCTTTACCCGGGAAAAGTTTAATTTCTAGAATTAAACAGTGTGAGTGCAATTTGGAATACTTAGGAGCAGAGTAGGCAGAGGTAAAGATAAACCCAAAATCATGACTTAGAGAATGATTAGAAATTCTAGAAATTTTCAGATTTATCACATTTTAAAAATGTTCATACTTTTATGTTTATATTGTTATGTTTACTTCCAGGACAATTAGGTAAAATTTCATAGACATTAATCTTGTTCTGCTTATGATCCTTTCACATTTAATGATTGCAGTTTCATGAATAGGGCACTATTGATTCCAAGGAAATGAAAAAAAAACCTTGTCCTTAGTTTTATCTGTTGGTGCCACTATTGCAGGTCAACTAAATCTTGTAGTACTTTGATTAAAAGTCAGTATTTCAGTAGGAAAATTTGTTTGTTTGTCTTCTAGCATAGCTTAATGAAGAAAATATATTCCATCATACATTTTAGAAAATAAAGATGGTACTTGTAATGAAGAACTGTATGTTTGGCAGTTTTATTAACAAAGTGTTTTTTTATTTTATACAATTTGCTTTAAAAAATGCAAAACACACACCAAAATAATTAGCATGTTATATTTATTGTCATAACAAAAGAATTACTTTGAAAATGTAATTCCATTGAGTGCTTATTACTTTTTCTGCTGTATAGAGGAATAAACTGCATGAGCTCTAAAAACATAAATGAGAGAAAATATTATCTCCGTATTCTCTTCCTAATTGGATAGAGAAATATGTCAATAACATCGAAAAAAGTGTGAGACAACATGATCTTAACATTTAAAATGTTGGCTTAAACATTCAAAATGTATGCAAACTTGGGGGAAAATACAGATAAATTTCCAAGACACAAGATTCAAAATGGGTAAAAAAGGAAGGACTCATAGTGATAATCAAGAAATACAATGGAAATTACAATAAATAAAAATAAACAGCAGTCTAATCTTTTATAATAAAAAATGTTTCATTGTAAAATTAAAGTACTTTGTCTTTAAAGTGCTTTAAATATAGGGATACCTTTGAAGAAAAGAAAAAGAAAAGGAAAAGTAACTAGAGAGATAGATAAGGCTAAGTGTGTTATTTCTGACAATTTTTTGTCATCACAGTAGATTTGATTTCCTTTTTAATCAGAATTTCCTATGTTTAGCTACTTTGATTCTGACAGTATTTACAATAATTGTTTTATTAAGTACCTATGAAATGAAGTGCCAGACTGTAATAATCAGTTTGAGTACTTTTACACATCTACATTGTTATTTCGCTATTTCTTTGCAGTAACAATATTCTAGTAATATAAAAGATTGTCTCTGTATTATTGTTTTTGTATGCCTTGAAGCTTAATTAATGAGAGATTAATTTCCTTTCCATTTTACTTAGGTTGCTACTCACAGCCTTCCAAAAATAAACATTCATTCTAATAGCGTCATGCTCTTCTGCTTCAAAAGTTATGGTTTAACCAAATACAAGTAAATCAAAATTGTCCAGCTCAGAAACTGAATCTATTTTATAAATTTGGGCTATTTAACACAGACATAATGAAATTTTGGATTCCAGTTGTGGCCCAGCATTTAAACTGCTAGAATCCAAGCCTTAGGCTTTGGTACTCAGAGTTTTATGTGTAGAGATTTTTGCAATTCAAGCTGCCATGTAAGCAATCTGACATACTGACATAGCTTTTCTTATTCAGGTTTTGTTGTTGTTTTTTAAAGTGAGAAAAAGTAGTTTAATAATTCAGCAGCCTTTGTCATTTTGCAAAGAAAATATTTGCCAGATACTAGTTTTGTCCACTTGCATGCTACTATTCTTCCTTTTCACTGTACTGAAATATGTAATGTGTGCAAAAGAAAAAAAAAAAATCTGGTTACTTGTTTTCCTCTGCAGTATTAAAATATCAGAAATATTGAACATGTATTCAGGAAAAATTTAACCATTATTCCACTTGGAAAACCTAATGACTATTTTGTAACTCTATATTTTAAAAAGTCATACTGAAATCATATAAAAGTAAAATGAGTGTCTAGTCTGTGAAAGAATAGATTGTCATGACAATAATAATGATGTAACTTCATTACATATTTACAATTCATACAGCTATGGGATTTGAACAAGAGAATTTTTGTACAGTAAGAATAAAGAATATTTGCAACTATTTCTGTACAAATGTTCTCAGTATGCAATAAAAAAAAAAACAGTCCAGGGTCATTCAAATGCTTTTTAGATATTATTAAACAGAAGTTTATCACATTATTTCCTGTCCATACCTGGCAGTTCTTCATCATAAATTTCTGTTTACTCACACATTTCTCAGTTTTAGTTACTCCTTTTGCTGAGCATGAATCTCATCTGAAGATCTGAAGAGGCTATGCCTCTATTCAGTTTGGTTTTTAAAGTGGAGAATTTTTTTCTATTCTGGAACAGAAGGTTCAGCTCCTCCTAAAGCCAGCCACACTCACTCTGCAGTGAAGCACCTGCCCTTGTGCCACGGAGGAGAACACCCACCATGGGCACACCACTCCTTCCAGCAGGGATCACCAGGCACTGACACCTCAGTGTCTCTTGCTTGATAAAAGCCAAACCCTCTCACTCAGCATTAGGAAGCTAAATATAACACCAAAGAGAAAGCAATTTTAAGGGTATTATTAACTGAGCATTTTATATTAGGTAGATAATTTTTATTATTGGAGTGATATTAATTATCATGGAAAATTTTTAATTCCATATCAAGCCTCCCAATATATTTCAGGGCACTATATCTTTATGAAAAAAAAAATTCTTAATTTATGTGATCTGTCTATAAGGGGTTGTTCTTTGGGGTTTCTCTTGCTGTCAATACTCTTTTTCCACTGACTTGGCAAGTAGAAGAATGTAATAAGGACATAAAAGTAGTTAAAAAAATTCTTGGGCAGTTTATTCTTTTTTCTTGCCTTTGACAAAAGTTGCTGGTGTGTGTCGGGGAAGGGTTGTTGAGCGGGGTGTTTTTGGTTTTCTTGTTGTTTTTTGCTTGGACATTTGCGGTTTTTATTTGGCTTTTTTTCCTCTAATCCTGTTCCTGGAATTATTGGAGTTATTGCTTGCTCAGGCTGCTTATGACATTATCAAAAATGTGGACAAAGAGTTCAAGAATGTTTTGTTGTTGTTTTTTTTTTACGGTAATGAACACCTGTTTGTTTTGCCTGGTCTCCTGGAATGGCACTTTTCCTCTTAAGAGAGGGCAAATATATTGTTTTGAAGTGTATGAAACAGTTTTATAACAGTATATTATCCATCCTGGGAATAGAGATATGTTGAGAAGCCATTAGGAAGTGCTGAGCATTTTCCTTGTGCCTGCTGCAGACCTGGCAGTGTCTGCACTGGTGCTTTACTGACTGGCTAAAGCCCTCAGGAGCAAAGAGAAGCTCACTGGAGTAATGGCCTTGTGTGAGCCGTATATATTAGCAGAGTTGCTGAATCGTTTTTCTGTGAAAATCAATGCAACAATGGAGAAATCTATTGCCTCATTATTGCATACAATGCATAATGAATTATTGGCCTAATATTGCATACAAAATACAATTTTCCATGAGTATATGCACAAGTGTATTGATTGCTACAAGAAACAGGAGTTGCACTTCCATGTTCAGCTAAGGTACTTCTCTTATCTACAGACATAAGCACTGGCCATTGACAAGCTGGTGCATGCAACAGAAATGTCCTTAAATAATTGAGGGTACAGCTAAGAAAAGTGCTCATGACACTTGAGCTAGCAAAAAATAATGAGTGCAGGGGCATGTGGATATCTTTTATGCAGATAAAATTGAGATCTTGACATCCCTGCCTTTCCCTTGATCATTGCAGATGTGCAAAACCAAAATCTATCCACCCCAGAAGTGGGCCCAGAGCGGGAACCAGAAAAATTGCAGACAGTCTCACTTCAAAGATGATCTACATGAAAGAGTCTGGAGTCTGACAGTGAGAGTCCAAGACCTTGCAGAAAGTTTGTGTGGAGAATTCACGCTGTCTAAGAAAGGAAAATTGTGTGCAGCATGGGAAGTTGTCAGAGAGGCATCCACATTTTCGATAAAAACTAAGTCCTTTTAATATCATAGAGACATAAGAGTGCTTAGGGCATCAGCACTTTGAAAAGCCAACAGATGCTTTTCATATCTATTTTTCACCTGTAAAAGTCCAGGGATGGATGGAGTTTTCTTTTCTTTTCAACCAATTTTGTTTTTAGAGACTGTTTCCAATTTTTCAGATGATAAGTTGCCATTCTTGGGTTCATGTGTAATGGTATCTCAGGATGTCTGTGGTTTCTAGGTACCCAGCTGTACTTCAAAGATGTCAGGTGCATTTTTCAGGGATGTTTCTGGTTCCAAGCTCCTGTTCCTAGGCTCACAGGCTCCCTGGCTGGCAGGCAATTTTTCTATCAGTATTTTCAGCAGATGTTTTTTTTCCATTCAGTAATTTTCCTCTTCAAACCAGATCATTTTTATGGCTGCTCACATCACTGGGGAGAGCTGAATCTGGTAGAAATTACATTTGTCTGTTCCTCCTCCTTCTTATAAATCAGAGCATACCCACACATAATACGGGACAGGAAGCAGTGATCAGGTACAGGGCTCAGTCCAGACAGACTAGTGGCTTTCTTGTACAAAATCAGACCTTTTTTTATCCCTTCACACCATCCTGGTTCTTCCTATATAAACCTTGATCCTTCCTTTTCTTTGCCCTTGTCTCTACACAGTAAAAATACCCAGAACTGATATAGTCTTAAGACCTTTACCTGGATCATATGTGTTCCTTAAATGGAATCACTTGTGTGGTTGCTGAGTCACTGATGACCTTTCAAAGATTGTCAGTGCTTCCCTTCTTCTGCCTGTAACATCTGGCCATTTTGCACAAATACCTTTTAGCCATCTCTGAGATCCACCCACCCCTCATGGAGATGTCTGTAACTTTTTTCAGCTCCTTGCTGTGCTATGTACCATGTAGCAGTTTTTTCATGTCAGGTCAAGAAGTTTCTCATGAGAATTTCACTTAGTTAAACTTCAGGCTGAGATCTAGTCATTTGCGTTCACACCTCAACACTGGTGTTCAAAGTAAGGTGGTACAAAACCCACTGTACATAAATAAAATATAATAATTCACAACAATCCAGTAATATTCCACAAAATTCAATGCTTTATATAAAATGAGTACTGTGTTGAGGATATTCTACTTCACTTCCTGTGTGACCATAGTTTCCGAATTTTAGTTTTCTGTGGTAGAAATATTGAAAGATATTACAGATAATTTAAGAGCAGGTTTATGAACAAGTTAAGTTTACTTAGTGGTTCAAAATCAGTGTTGCATAAAATCAGCTACATTTTTTTAATTTGAGAAATATAGGAAAGGCTATTTAGCTTCAGACCAAGGCTCTATATAACTCAATATCCTGTACCTCACAATGATTGTGAGCAGATGCTTACAGAAGACTATTAACAGAAGAGGCATTTATGATTCTTTTCATATTTCCAGCAGTTTTGGGGCTCTGGGAGTTTCCTAACCCTGGTATGATTTTTTCCAATTTAGTAATCTTCAAAAGTTTACTCTTCTAGTCACTGTTGTTTCCCCCTCTGAACCACTACTGTGGAGACCACAATGGATGATATGAGGCATGACAGTTCACATCTTAACTTGTCTAAATGTTTATAAGAGTAAAAGTTTTCAGCCAAGAAGGAGATTATTCCCATCCACCCTTCCTCACTACAGACATGCAACGCAGATACTCTTTGACAGCCCTGCCCAAGCAACAACTCTTTATGAGCCCCTGCAACTGCACCCTCTGCCCTGGCAGGTATCATGTGGGACTGTGCATTGTGATTTCTCCTGGATCCTCCTTGCAGTAAGACAACAGCTATTGTCTGACCATGGAGGTCAGAGACGTTGTGATCTGCAGGGCCCACACCTCTCAAGGCTGGCCTCTCCTGGTGTCAATTACCCCCTCACAGTGCACTGGTGCCATACTCTGAAGAGGGAGGTATATGAAAGGTGCATTTTCCCCTTGGGACTGCTTCCCCACACGATTAGCCCATATGACAGCTCCTGCCACACCAGCTGGCGTTCTGTTCAGACTGTCACTCAATATTCTGCCACTATGGCAGAAGCATAACATTTTGGCTTCAGGAACTTCCATTCCATCATCACCTTACTGGCAGGCAAGTTTCAAGCAATGAACTTCATACCTAACACTTCATGCATGGTAACTTAGGTGCTTCCGGAAAAAACATCCAAGGGAATATCCACGTCAAATTTTTTGTATCAGTGATGTCCTTCGGCAAGGACTTGCATGCATTTGTTACCCTTCTCATGAGGAGACATTTCATTCTTTCCTGTTTTGAACTTAGTTCCTTTTGATGGCCCCCGGTTCTTGTCTGTGCCTTTGTACCTTTTTCAAGGTGCAGCCTTGTACTCAAGTTTTCATAGAAGTCCAGCATATCTCCTTCCCCAGACCAATCTCATTTTTAGAGTGAAGAGTACTAGGATATTGAGTTTTTTCTATAAGATAGCCACAAGATTTTTTTTCTGGTCTTCATTATACCTTTCTTCCTCTCAGGATATTATTTTAGAGAGAAATTAGTTCATTCTTCAAAATATGTATAAACTATAGATTCCACTCCTTTTGAAATGCTGATAAATCTTAGTCATTGTTGGACAAATCTTATTTTATACTGGACCTGAAAAAACAACTTGATCAGTTTTACAGACACTGAACCAGAACTATCTAATTTACCAGCTTATGTATAAAGCATTAATTAATTCCTGGTTCTGACTAGTTTTCCTTTATGTGGGTGATGAATACAAGAAGGGCCTCAACCATGTGCAGTTTTTCCCAGACAAATAAGTTAATCAGATAACAGGTAGTTCCAGAAATCTTTTGGTCTTGTCCATTTCTATTTTTTTATACAAACTGACAGAGATGCAAGATACAGCATACTTGCAATGAGTTATGATTGAAAGATAATTATTCCATATATGAATTGAATTACTGTCTTAGGTATAAATTCATAAAATTCCGTTAGCATCTGCTGTGGTCATTTTCAGAAAGAGGAGGCTGACTTTTGGCTAACTTATTGACACCTATATTTTTTTAATTGATTACGGGAAACAAGGACCGGAGGAGAATGGAATTGTGCTGGATTTGTCTGGGATGACCCTGCACTACACATTTTTTCTTGAATATGTTGCCTACTAAGTTTTGAATCCATACTGTGACTCCACTAAATGTGATGGAGTAGCACATGTTGGACATTCCTTAGAATGTGAAGAAGTATTTCAGATATCACTTGGAAGCAGAAAAGTGCTTATATTTCTGTTTCTTTGAGAAAATTGGAGCTCCTAAGAGTTTCACCCATAAATGGCTTAGAGAAAAAAAGACTGTCATGTGTAAGTTGGAAAATATTGAGTTACAAATAGTGCGCATTAAAAGTAGAGATTTATGAATTTCACAGGCCTGGTAAGAATTTCAACTGATACTCTGAAATCACTCAACAGAGAATAAATCTCTTTAAAATTGTCTTAATTAGATTTCTTGCTACAGAGAACTACTTATTTTTTATTTAATTTGTATATATTTGCCTTTTTCAGGCTAATGTTTTGTAGGGTTAAAAGAAAATGTAATATCTATTGCTTTATTATTATTATCACTTTCAATTTTTAAAAATCCAGTTCTAGAAGGGAGTTTAACATACTATGTGTCATAGATTTGAAGTAGAATTTTGCCCATTAATACTATTGAATGAACTTAACAAGGTTTAATAGCAAATGAGGAGCTTTGCTAGAAGGAAAGTAGCAATTATACTGAGCTGATGTACAGTAATGAAGAACATCTGCATGTAACCATTTCCAGCTTTCTTCACGATTCAATAAACTCTGATTTTATACACACACCAATTATGTCCCAACTTTGACATGAAGTAAATGTTATTTGCATTAACTTGAAAATTGTTGGTTCTATTTGTAATTTTTTTGTCATTTGTTGCATAATTTGTCAAACATATATGTCCTGTTGTCTCTAAAGATCAGTGTCTCCTCTGTCTGTAGACAACTGGTTGAAGCAACTACATGAGCAGTGACGCACACTTTCATATTCACGTTCATACTTCAAAACTTGATCTCTGTCATTTCCTGGACAAAATGACCAAGGTTTCTCAGAACCCTGATGATAAAACATACAGCAGCTTTTGTCTTCAATAAAATTAACTTATGTGAACATGCTGTACCAGCTCTTTCTGTCTTTCACAGATTAATCTCTTCA